>JBCNJP010000007.1:59196033-59349861 GCA_039602395.1 Deinandra increscens subsp. villosa | reverse complement strand
AAAAAGTCCAGATTTGACTTCATTAGAGTCAAACATTGTAATTCAACATTATGTGTTTTTGTCATGATTCTGCTTGTGTACTGCCTGAACATCTCATGTTTATTAGTTTTATTTCCTAACATAGTCAAGATTTGACTTTCAGAGTCAAAAATCCCAATTAGTTACTATTATATGCACCTACAGTTTATGCTTACTTTTTGTGAACACATGCTTGTATGCTTAGTTTACTCAATTAGTTGTTGACTTCTCATGTTTATTAGTTTTATTTTCTAACTGTTGACTTCGGTTGGTCAAAATGGTATGAGGTAGAGGTGTATACTTGGTTCAGATTGGTTTGGAATTATTTACAACAGGTGAAAGAATGGCAGATGTTGACTAGAATTGACTTTTGTGGTCAAAGGGGTGCTTTTTTAGCCAAGGTTGACTTTACTGGTCAAAGGTATGGTCTTGCTTATTTTGTGGCAGATTTAGGAATGTTAAAATATTTTTTGTGCATTTGTGGGTAATTTAAAGAGGTTCGGGAAGTGTTGACTTTCATGGTCAACTGGTGGGTTGGGTTTGGAAGTTGGTGTGGGAAAGGTTTAAATGGTTCTATTTGCTGATTACTAAGGATATTCAGCCGATCAGCAGGTCACGCTTGAAACCACGGCTACAACATTATTATTTTTTTGCTACATCAGCTTGATTTTTTTCAGCAGCATGATCTTTTTCTGCCATCATTGATTTTTTGCTCCTTATAATTGTACTATTCAAAAGTGACCAAGTGCAGCTAAAAGTAATTCTTGGTTACTTTATAATTATTTATAGGCCTAATGCCACAAACAGTTTGTATTGAATAGAAGTCAGTAATGCTACAAAAATTATATTGCATAGTGGGTTTGCTATGATACAAGTAACGGATCAGAAGATTGTAGAAGAAATACTTGGGAGTTTAACTCTGAAGTTTGACTATTTGTGCCTTCAATTGAAGTAGATCTAAAAACTTTGACACTCATGAAACTAATGTGAAACTAACCTTTGTGTTATGTTTTGTGTTGCAGCAAAGGTACATCTACCTAAAGTTAACCGGTCAAGTGGGGCTGCTATAAACAAACTTTACACTTTTACATGGTGATGAAAAGTCAAATGGTGGGTCAAAGCTGCACCTATTCTGAAATAGTTGTTCTACTAAAGCTGCACCTATTCTGTTTTTAAAAACTAAATCTTGTAAAACCAAAATTACAGTATCCCAAAATTAAAAAAGATGTAGCTGTTACTTATTCATGTTTTAATAAATTTTGGTGGTGAATAATTTTTGCTTTTCAATAAAAAAAACTTATTCATGTTTTAACACTGATTTCTATTCGGTATGTGGGCCCTTTAGGAACCTACAAAGTGCTTTAGTGCAACCATGGATGTATGCATATTTCAGTCACAGTTCATTGGCAAAATCATATAAATTCTTTCAATTATATTCAAGTGAGATGTTCACAAATTCCACATTCTAAGTACAGCGGTTAGGATTTGTCTTTTCCTATCACTTATCAATTAAAATTTGATATATGCCTTTTCATCACTATGCCATATATTTAATTCATAGCAACTTACTAAGGGGTCAACGGGTTGGACCAAGTCACTAAATAGCGCATGTCACATCATGGGTCAACAAGAAAAGTAATTTTACGCTTACAACTTCCTAACGGGTCAACGGGTTGGACCGAGGCACTAAATAGCGCATGTCACATAATGGGTCAACAAGTAAAGTAATTATGTATCATAAAAAAAACGAGTAACCTTAGATGACCATGTTTGACAAAAATGAACTCTAATTGGATTGTAAGGTACAAGTTAACCATATCTAGTCATCAATGACCGTAATTGACCCTTAATAGCCCGAGTTGACCGTGTTTGACCAAAATGAGCTTTAATTTCTTAGTAATGTGTCTTTTCACCCCAAATGACCATCATTACCCATAAGTGGCTGTTAACGACCCTATGCGACCTGTGTCGACGTGAATCCACTATTATATACCGTAAAACAACAATAAGTGATCTAGATGACCATGTTTGACCGAAATGAACTCTAATTGGATTGTGAGGTACAAGTTAACCATATCTAGTCATCAATGACCGTAGTTGACCCTTAATAGCCCGAGTTGACCATGTTTGACCAAAATGAGCTTTAATTTCTTAGTAATGTGTCTTTTGCCCCCAAATGACCATCATTACCCATAAGTGGCTGTTAATAACCCTATGCGACCTGTGTCGACCTGAATCCACTATTATATACCGTAAAACAACAATAAGTGATCTAGATGACCCTGTTTTGACCGAAATGAACACTAATTGGATTGTAAGGTACAAGTTAACCATATCTAGTCATCAATGACCGTAGTTGACCCTTAATAGCCCGAGTTGACCATGTTTGACCAAAATGAGCTTTAATTTCTTAGTAATGTGTCTTTTAACCCCAAATGACCATCATTACCCATAAGTGGCTGTTAACGACCCTATGCGACCTGTGTTGACCTGAATCCACTATTATGTACCGTAAACTAAAACGAGTAACCTTAGATGACCCTGTTTAACCGAAATGAACACTAATTGGATTGTAAGGTACAAGTTAACCATATCTAGTCATCAATGACCGTAGTTGACCCTTAATAGCCCGAGTTGACCATGTTTGACCAAAATGAGCTTTAATTTCTTAGTAATGTGTCTTTTAACCCCAAATGACCATCATTACCCATAAGTGGCTGTTAACGACCCTATGCGACCTGTGTTGACCTGAATCCACTATTATGTACCGTAAACTAAAACGAGTAACCTTAGATGACCCTGTTTAACCGAAATGAACTCTAACTGGATTGTAAGATACAAGTTAACCCTATCTAGTCATCAATGACCGTAATTTACCATCGAGAACATTAGTGTTGAAATTAACCTTAGTCGAGCATATTATGACCATCAGTTACCCTAAATGGCCGTTAGTTACTCATATCAACCATCATTAGCCTCAAACGATCATATGTACCTTATATCGATAATTAGTTACCTTGATTGATCCTAACCGACTGTAATGAGGTGTATTTGGTTATTAGTGACCATATGAGCACGAAATGGGAATTTGTGCATCAAATTGAGAATAAATGGCCATAATTGACCATCATGAACATTAATCACCAAATAAACCTTAACCTAGTAAATTACTATCGTCAATGATAGCGAACTAGACTGGACATTTGATATACTAGATTGTCTATGAATAGTCATATTTGACCACCAATGTCAAACATTATTAATCATCTTTGACCTTATTGAATTTAATTATTCGTTCATCAATTATATCTTTTCTATAGTTTTTTTTTCTTTATTAGCTTTACGTATCTAATGTTTATAATTTATAAACCTTTTATATAAGTTTTATATTTTATAATCTTATTTGTAACTTAATATCCATGTTCTATTTAATAAAATTTTAGAAAATTTTCCCTCTAATATTTCCATCAATTTATTCACTTCCCCCCAAATTTTCCCACGCAAGTCGCTAAGGGTGTGTTTGTTTTTTCTTCAAACTTCTGCAAAGGGGTTTATGTCTGCGGGCGGGCAGACATACCCTTTGCAGACTGTTTGTTTTTTTTTCCAATGAAGATCTTATATTTGCTTATATCATCTAAAAAAAAAGACTTGGAACCATTGCTTAAAACATCTACACACCTCTCCTTAACCCTAAAAACAAAACAACACTGTCCAGTTGCTCTCTCTCTCACGACGCAAGCTCCCGGTCGCCGTTCTTGTTGCCGGCGCTGCTACCTCCGGCGGTCAGCGGTCTCCACCCTGCCGGCGCTCTTCCCTTCCGGTCTCCACCCTGCTGCGGCTCCTCTCTCCAGTATCTTCCTCGCAGCCGCCGCCGCTCCTCCTAGCAGCCGCCGGAGGTCCTCCTAGCAGCCGCCGCCGTTTGTTTGCCGGAGATCGCCATCTGTTTGCCGGGAAATTGAATAACCGAGAAAGTATCCGGCGAGGCGCGTTGGTATTTTTACAGTTTACAGACTGAATCGTGAGGATTGGTTATTGAAAGACGAGAAGTGACGGTTTTGATTTTTTCCATTTGAGCTTGAAAATTTTGAGTTGAAAATAGTATGACCCAAAAAAAAATTGATTAATTATTTATTATACATTTCGGTACCAAGCCTAAATATATTCATCCAAAATTTAGGATAGATAACTGGACTGATATCACCCCTGTCAAGCCTAAACCATGTCCATCTATTTGGAAGTATAATCAACCTTCATCTCCACCTAAAAACTCCACCTCCTCAACTCCACAGCCACAAGCCATGAAACCACCCACCATATCACCAACAAAGCCTTCTGAACCCACTGAGATAGCCGCAACTAGTTCTGTTCAAGCATCGTCTCAAGCAGATAAAGGGAAAGAAAAGGTCCCAATTGAAACTGATAAATCATCTGCTGATCCTGCAACTGGTGCTTCACGTGGAAGAAAGAAGTCCATTGCAAAAAGACCTCTTCTTTCAACCTTCAATTTTCAAACCAGGAGGATCATGAGACAATTGAACAAAACAAAAGTTCAATTTGAAAGGCCGCCATCTCCAGAAGAGTAAAGCTCTTGGAGATAGTCAATTTTTGAAGAACAACATACAGAGGATAAATTTTGGCAGCATCATCTTAGGGGGAGATTGTAAGGAAATGAATTTCTGAGTCAACCGGTTCAAGATGAAGATTTCCGGTTGAAGACATGTTCAAGCGGAAGACGCTCAAGCGGAAGATTTGTCAACCGGAAGTTCAACCGGAAGAACATTTCCGGGTGAACTCTTTTATCCAACAGTATAAAGAGTTCAACCGGAAAAGTACTGAAATATTACTTTTGCAGAATTCAGACCTGCAACAGCTTCTGTTCTTCCAAAGTCACATCCTAGCCATCTCCTACTTATAGATAAATGCATTTTGCACATTTCCTCTTTTGTATGTTTACTAATGTTCTTTTAGTAAGTTTATTGTTTGACTTTCATGTACGGTTAGATTAGCCCGTATGAGATCAACGGCTGTAGTTGATCTCCTTAGTACTATTTATAGTTGTTAGCTAGTTCATTCACATGTACCAGTTTTAGTGCTTACACTTGTAACAGTTTGAACTTGAGTTAATGCAAATAGTACCGAGAAATTTATTATCTTGTGTTCACTAGTTTATGCAATCAATACAATCAAACTACAAGTATAAGTAAAACAAAGCTTAAGTAAAAACAAATATGATACAACTTTATTCCGCATGGTTGTGATCTTCAAGTAAAGAGTTCTTGTTTTGATTATTTCTCTGAGTAATCATCAGTCCTACAAAACATTTGCTTTATTGATTCACAAAGAGATAAAAGCTAGAGAGAGAAACACACTTTAGAACACACAGTTAAGATGTAGCAAATGACAGAACTTGTAACTAGCTCTCTCTCTAACGAACTATTTATAGTCTTACCATATAGGCTGGCGTACCACCCTGCGTACCAGTTAGTACATCCATACCACCTGGTACGGTGGACCATATGGTACGGCCACAATGGTATATTGACTATATGACTCACACAGATGCTCTAGACTAGATACAATACACGAGACACAACGTAGCATAGGAATATGCTCTAACACAAGACTTTGACCGTACCAAAAACTCATCGTACCAACTCAGCGGTGTACCAGTGAACTCATCGTACCAATGAACAGTAATGTACCACCTTGGTACGGCGTACCTGATCCGGACCACCGATGAAGATTGCCTTACGTACCAATGAACGTACCAGCGGCGTACCAGCAGTTCATCCAGCGTACCACGACATTCAATCGGTGTACCAACACTGTTTCGACTGATTTTTGAGAATTTGGACATTTTGGACTGTAATTTGCAACAATAGGCAACGAAAACACACTAGGAATGTTTTGCCATCAAGTTGGAAATCAGAATCACTCTGAATTGAAGAAAATTGATGAAAACCCAATAAAACCCAAACTTTCTCTCACTAGGAATCCGAAAATTGATCAAAACACAGCAGTAGAGCAACCTGGATTGCTGTGATACCACTTGGAAAGACACGGAATGATTTTACTACTGCATGTTTCAATCAATCTAGTGAACGAGAATGTAAATAAGCTGTATTCTTATTAATCACTTGAAGATTACAAGAAGTAAGCTCTGGTATCTCTCTCTAGAACACACACACACAAAGTGTAGAAATAACAGAAGAGTTAGATATGTTCTTCTAACACAATGTATTTATAGTGACAACATATGCACCTGCGTATCAACTGGCGTATCAATTGGTACGGCATACCAATTGGTACGGCGGACCATGGGGCGTACCAATGGTATGTTGCCCTTAGTATGTTGTCCCTAAGACTCACAACAACACGCTCACATAGATACAATACATGAGACACATTGTAGCATATGAATATGCTCTAACACAGAAAAACGACTTGACATTTGCACTTTCTATTGTTTTATCTTCATGTCTGGATAAACATTAAAGTTAAACCTGCCGCCCACGAAAAAATAGAACTAGCACATTTGTCATCAACTATTAGAAAGCAAGGAACCTGCTACTTGTCTTCATCTTCACATGGCTACACGTTTCTTTAATTTTCTTCATAACATCACTATAGCCCATGCATAACCCAGATGTCATCATTCTTTAATGATAAACCCTAAAATCACCTAGTCTGTCGTTTCCATCAACTTAATCGATGTAAAACCCTAATGTTGAACATGGTACCACCATCACCCATCATCTCCATTAGCATCCTTTTACACTGGGTCGGTTACCTAGTTTCATCATCAACCTTCATTGGTTTTTATCAACCCGGAATAAACTTGGTACCATCAACCTTCTCAGTCGTCTTCATCGATCAGCCATTAATCCCAAAACGTTGCATTAACGTCATCATCACCTTCATCCTTGCAAAAGCCTAATGTCAAACCTAGTATTCTTCATTAATGACCTTCATATTAGGGTCAATTATTCTAACCGTGACCAGCCACCATCATCTTCTATACCCATCACCAGCATGGTTTTCTCTCTCACTGAAACCCTAATCGATGCTCCATAATCGAAAATACCAAGATGAACCGGCTCCAGTCTCTTTTTTGCATCCAAGTTCATAAATCTTTTATCATCTTTAACAACCTAGTTCAAGATCTGTTTCTGAAATTGTTCTTAAGTTTTTGAAGAGAGAGAAACTTTTGAATCTTGTAAGTTATGACAAGAGAGAGGTCAGATGACACAAAACAAGTTGTACGATGAGAGAGATGCAAGAGTTGACTTCAATTATACACATGGATGTAGAACAGTAAACAAATGGTCGTCTAGGAAAAGATTTAGAGGAGAGAGGCACATGGGACGATATTTGTCATGAGGAGAGAGAGAGAAAGAGAGTCTGAAACAAGATGGCGACTTATCATGAATCAAAAGTGTTAAAGTTTTATGGTCCACACAAATATTTGGCTATCATTTTCAAAATTCAAGGTTCACAAAACATGAACAAAAAAATAAATAATGTGAGTTTAAATGGAGTGATGACCTCGAGAAAAAGAAATACAAATTTATCTCGAACAAAGAACAACTTTAAAATCTGAGACACCAGTTTTGATTAGACCAGATTTGGGTGGGGTTTTGACAAAAAAATGGAGACTCAAAAAACTATCAAGAACGAAAACATCTCTATTTGTTTACAAAAACGAGTATTAGAACAAAAAGTTGAGAAACCAACTTTGCATTTTCTCAACCATGGCTCTGATGCCCATTAAAAACCGAGGTGGTGGACTAACCTTGGTTGTAGAAGCGGATCAAGTCTTTGTTACGTGTTTTATGTAAAACAAATTGTCACACCCCGAGAATGGCTGAATGTGGGCATGTGACTGATTTGGCATCATGGTCATGGTTACGAATGATTGACGTCTAAGTGTACATTTTAATTAACCATTAGTCTTTCGAAAATATAGTCTCAGACATTTATATAAATATTTAAAACCATGGCAGCGGAAAAGTAGTAGCACTTACATGATAGAGTTTTCAAAAGATAATGTCATGAGATTTATAAACATAACGATCCTAAGGCGTAATACGTTTAAATCCCCAAAATGTAATGCAAGAACACACAGCAGGTAGACCATGATATGTTAAGCAGGATCGGAACAGAAAAACATGGAGTTGCAGTCTATAATCACCTGAGAATTCAAGAATATAAAAAGTCCACAGGATTGTTGGTGAGCTCATAGGTTTAAGAACACTTGAACTGTTTGAAATTATGTGTTTGAAAATGTTTGGCCAGTCATGATATGAATTTGTTTGACACTGTTGTTGTAAAGATCAAGCATGAAACTTATATTTAAAACTAAATGTTTACCCACTCATGATGTTCTTCCCTAAGAACACCGAATGACCAGAATAACTAATGTACCCCTTGACTATAACCGTGGATTCATGACTAGAGCGACCAAGTCAGGGAAGGGTCGTCAACCCAAATAGATCTACTCACAAGGTATCGTTTCGAATGAACTAATTAAATTTAATTAATAGCGGGAATTTAGGCATATAACATGAATTAACATGAATACACAGATTTGGGAATATGAAAAGAACATGCAATCAGTACATGATATACTTATCCTAATATCAGACAAAATAAATATAGAATTGGCTATCATTGAATTCTCCCCCAAGTTTAGAAAACAGAAATGTAAAAGGGGCCATGAAAACTCACTTGATGTGTAGATGGACATACCAGATATGATTTTTGAATTTAGCCTAGCAAACGTCTACAAAGTAATGTTATAACGTATTAGGGTTTGGCTATTTGGGTTAGTGAATACGTCACCCAATGTTTAATGCTATGTCTTGACAGTTATTACCCGATGATGGTGATGAAAATCCTAGGATATTATTTATTGGCTAATAAATAATATTAAATTTGATGGAGTTTATTATTTATTTGAATAAATAAATATTTATCGGATTTTCGCGTTAGAAAAATATATATATATTGAATAATATACGTTATCTTTCATAAAACGTTATGAAAATATAAATATTTAATTTATTAAATATTTGTAAGGTTTTAAACTCCTTAGAATAATAAAATAAAATCTTTCATTTATTAGGGTTCGAACGCGCATATTATACTGCACATCAATACATGGTATTTGTCGCCTTTTACGAAAGAATTTTGACACTTAAAAATATGTCTATTTGTATTGAAGGAATGTTTCCAAAATATATGAAGTTATATTTTGGTAAAATTAAGTGACGGTTCGTCTGGTAGTTAGCCGGTTTCACCAGCTTCACTGATTTGACTTGTTTTATGACATTTTAAGTTTTCTTAATACTTAGGAATTGTCTTTAGGCCTGTTTTAATGTGTTTTAGGGCCTTAAGTTGCAATTGTGCCGGTGGAAGTTTAACTTGCAAAATTTTGAAAGTTTTTGAGTTACCGAAAGTCACATTTTTTGTCCGATTTGCTTCTAAAACATATTTTTCCAGTTTTGAACTTCATGAAACATTTTTATACATCAAAATGAGTATGTTTCATGTTCTGGACCAGAACCTAAGTTAGTTCAAAATGTGTTATAATTTTCGTCGAAAAGTCGCGTTACGGTTTCTGATTATTCCGTTTTTTATTGTTTAAGTTCCCGAGTCAAAACGTAAGTTAGAAATCTGTTTTTTGGCAGCCCGAGATAACATTTCACGAAACCTACAGTTTTCATAAACTTTGTCAAGGAAAAATTTACATAATTCTACAAATAGTAGATTTTTATGTCATAAAAATCCATTTATACATTTCTTTTATGTTATGGTGGTTTTTAACAAAATGATACCTTTATGGACTTTAAAACAAACACATAACATCTTCATATCAAATTTTGCTAATCAAAACAAAAGTTATGGCTAGTTTTGAAAGATACAAATGTGACACAAATTTATGACACACATTTTTATGTGTCATGCCTTTAGTCTTTTAGATACATATATATTTTGCATTATCTTGCTTCCAAACTTTATAACATGAATTTTTCCACCAAAATACACATACTAGTAAGTTCTAAATTCATAGTAGGTCTTAGTTTTTGAAATTTGTCACATAACATAAGACATTTTAAACATAAACATAAGCATAATGTTTAAATCTTTCAAAAATCATAAGCATCATATCCTAGTTCCATCAAACTGTATGTAATGCTACTAACATCAAGGATTTCTAGCAAATCATCAAACAACAACATCAAGACTTGAATTGTGAACACGATTTGTGACATAATATGGAAAGAAACATAGAATTAATTAGAAACATTAAGGATTCCTCACTTAAGCTTTAAACAGGATCGGTAAATGACACAAGTGGGTTGTTGAATAAGCTTCCAGTTATGCTCCTAAACCCACTCTTGATCTTGATTTAGGAAGATAATGATGAAAGAAAGAAAGCAACATCATGATCATGATGAAAGAACAATAAGATTAGTGAGGTTGTTCATGAAAGAATTAGAAATAAATTGGAAGTGTGATGATGGAATAAGAGTAGAGGATGAATTACCTTGACTAGAGAAATGTTTTGAAGCTTGAATCAAGTGGTAGAAAGTGGTGAAATGGTGATGGTGGTTTGTGATGAAATGGTTAAGTGTTCAATTATATAAGAGTGGTTAAGTGGGGAGTTTGGTTCGGTTTTATGTGAACCGCTAGGCTCGGTTTTGGTGCGGTCCGAATCAAGAAAGGAGCGCGAAGAGTAATTGATCAAATTCGTGGGCGTTCCTACGAAGAAACACTTATGATATTAGAACTCATGCCTTATCGAGCATGTTAACCCATTCTTAAATTAGTATATTCTGCAGCAGCAAATGCTAGTTCCAATATGCGTTCGAATGAAGCAAATTTAGTGATTAGTAAAGCCAGAGTAAATAAAGGTACTATCATGAAGAGATTAAAACATCGAGCTCAAGGGCGTAGTTTTGCGATACAAAAACCTACCTGCCATATCACTATTGTAATGAAAGATAGATCCTTAGATGAATCTGACTCTATTACATGGTCACAAAAGAAAAAAAAAGGATACAACTATGTCGTATTATGATATGTATAGTAATGGGGGGAACATGGGACAAAAAATAAATCCAATTGGTTTCAGACTTGGTACAACCCAAGGTCATCATTCCCTTTGGTTCGCACAACCAAAAAATTATTCTGAGGGTCTGCAAGAAGATCAAAAAATAAGAAATATATAAATAATTATGTACAAAAAAATATGAAAACATCTTCTGGCGTCGAGGGAATTGCACGTATAGAGATTCAAAAAATAATTGACCTGATCCAAATCATAATCTATATGGGAATTCCAAAAATATTAATTGAAAGTCGACCCCGAGGAATCGAAGAATTACAGATGTGTATACAAAAAGAATTTAATTCTGTAAATCGAAAACTTAACATTGCTATCACACGAATTGAAAGCCTTATTGAAACCCTAATATTCTTGCAGAGTTTATAGCCGGACAATTAAAAATAGAGTTTCTTTTCGCAAAGCAATGAAAAAGGCTATAGAATTAACTGAACAGGCAGATACAAAAGGAATTTAAGTGCAAATTGCAGGACGTATCGACGGAAAAGAAATTGCGCGTGTTGAATGGATAAGAGAGGGTAGGGTTCCACTACAAACCATTCGAGCTAAAATTGATTATTGTTCCTATACAGTTCGAACAATCTATGGGGTATTAGGCATCAAAATTTGGATATTTATAGAGGGGGAATAATAAACCTTTATTTTACTTTGCATTATATCCAGCAATGTAACAAAAGATGAGAAATTAGTTTATTCTTTTTCTTTTGTGTTTAATTATGCAGAGTGAGTCCAGTCCATCTTCCTTCCCTCTACATTCGCTTCGTCATCCGCCTCTACTACGCAAAAATTTTGATCCCCAGTTTAGTGAGAAATGAAAGCACCTACCTTATGTTTAGACGTATTGGTTTCAGTGAAAAGCCAAATAAAGAGTAAGGAAAAAGTTTTCAAAGCTTTCATAACATCGGTTCAGCGGTTCAGGTGATTTTCATGATTGTGGTGTTTGAGGGCGTTCCTGTCCGCCACCTGTCTATCGGGAAGAAGTATCTAATGATTTCTCTAATTATGTGAGAAAGAAATACCAGTTTGTGGGCAGAGAAGCAATCAACAGAATGGGTCCCTATTGTGCAGGGGATCATCAATTCATTGTCTTTCTTGATTCAAATCAGAAGAACTGGTTGGTCAAGTGAACTGATTCATTTCATTCTTAGGAATAAGCCCGACAAAACGGTAAAGGCAATAGGAGGAACCGTCTAGGCTTAAGAACGGTGATGCTTGTTGAAGAAAAGGGAGGCAAGATCTATGGCGGCTAAGCGAAGTGAATATAAGAGAAAAGCTCTTCTTTCACATAGTGGGAGGCTGACCTGTAAGGAACTTCAGTTTTGAAGTTTTCCGGCTGAACTCAAGTTTTGACAATTCCGGCTGAAGTTGAAGCGGAACTACAACTTCAAGCGGAACAACAAGTTCAAGCGGAAAGAAGCAGTTTTGTCACTTAGTGAATATTCCGGGTGAACTCGATTATCCATCAGATAATGAGTTCAACCTGACTTTTCCTGAGAAGTCTTTTCAAGCAGTCCCATCCTACAAAAGCTTCTCGTATGCTTCTACATCTGCCCAAGCCGCTCTCCAAAAGTAGATAGTTGCTGTCAACACGCAAGTCGTCTCAAATGTCGAAGTTTATTCTTTTGGTAGCTTAGATTTGACTTTGTAATGAACGGTCTAGATTAGATCACATGAGATCAATGGCTGTGATTGATCTCATCTGCACTATATATAGCTTGTTATCTCTCAGTTTATATAGCAGTGTGATTATCACTTGTAATAGCGTAGCTTTGAGTTAATGCAATAGTGCCGAATATTCGATATTTCGTTGTCTCTACTATTCTGCAAATCAAACATTTACATTATACAAGAACTCTAATTTTCTTAAGAAAAGTAAAATATAACTTAATTCCGCAAGGTTATATTTGCAAGTAAAGGGAATTGTTTAAGTTTAACTCTGACTTATATCGATCCTACAATTGGTATCAGAGCCATTGGCTCTCTACTTTGAAGACTTCTAGTGCTTCAAAGCTGATACTTTACTTGCATACTTGTTTTCTTTAAGCCTTTTCTGTTCTACAAAACTGTTTTTCACAATGACTGATTTAACTCTTGGTTCACTTAACAGCAGCTCTAACAAACCACCAATTTTCACTCCTGATGACTTTGATACTTGGAAACTCAGGAGGGAAGGTTTTGTTAGAAGCCTAGATAGACGCATTTGGAACAGGTTGACTGTAGATCCTTACAATCCAACTGTTCAATATGCTGATGATGCCCAAGTGCAAATACCAAAACCTCTAGACAAATATGTTGAAGCTGATTACACTGAACTTGAGTATGATCACAAGGCCTACTGGACACTCCAGGCTGCATTACCCAACTCTATACTTGTAGGGTTCAAGGGATATAAGACAGCACATGGCTTGTGGATTGCTCTCAGTGAAATGTATGAAGGGTCTAGTGAGGTTAAGGAAAACAAGAAAGATGTTTTGAAACAAAGATATGAAAACTTTACTTACAAAACTGGTGAATCTATGACCAACCAGTATCTTAGATTTGTTTCACTTCTTGATGAATTGCAAAAGGTAGAAGTAAAAACTGAACAGGCTGATGCCAACAGAAAGTTCCTGAGATCATTACCTCCAGCTTGGACTGTCTACACAGTCAGTATCAGGGAGTGTAAAGATCTCAAAAAGCTTAAACTAAGTGAACTCCATGGAATCCTTAGTGCTTATGAAATGGAACTTAATTTCAAGCAAAATAGCTTTCCTGAGGCATCACCACAGTTGCAAACCACTGCTTTGGTTACAACTGATTTTCAAAAAGATCTCAAATTCTTCTCAATATCTCTCACCCTCAGTCAGTTTCATTGAGTCACCTAGAGGCTCAGAGAGTTCTTCAACACTTTTTAACAACTCTCACTCTGCCTATGTAGCGACTGACTCATCACAAGGCTTCACACGTGAAGACTTGGAATGCATAGGGGCAGATGATTTAGAAGAAATGGACACTTTAACTCAATTGGCTATGGTTTCTGTAAGGGCCCAAAGATTTTATAAAAGAACTGGAAGAACTTATAAAGGGTCAAATGGATCATCAATTGGGTTGGATTAATCTAAAGCTAAATGCTATAACTGTGACCAACTTGGTCATTTTGCCAGGGAATGCAAGCAGCCAAGGAGAGATGGACAGAACAACAACAACAATGTCCAACAGAGATCAAACCATGGAAGCAACAACAGCAGCAGTCAACAAAACAACAACAACAGCAACCAACAGCCAACTCAACCAAAACCACTTGGAAATCAAAATGTGGTGGCAGCTGTAGCTAATCAGACTGAATGCTATGAGTGGGATGAGTTTGTCACTGAGTATGAGCCAATCAACCATGCTTTGATGGCTAAAGAAGATTCAACTGAACAGGTAAATGAAATTCCTGAAAATGTGTTGGAAAATCTGTGCAGCCCTGCATGCATAGAACAAGTGGCAAAATACAGGAAACACAACACTGATCTGATTGATGAAGTTTCCAACTTAAATGAGTTAAAGAATTGCTTTAAGAAAACTAAAACTGCTTACATCACCAAAATTGAAAATTTAAACAAAGAATTTGAAGTTTTGAAGCAAACTAACTCCATTTTGGAAACACAATTAGAGGACTTGTTAAACAAGCTAACTATTTCAAGACAAGAAACAAAAGATGCAAAAGCAGAAAACGATGTTCTTGAAATTAAGCTAAAAGATGCCTTGTTCACTTGTGACAAATTCCAAACAGCTAATAAGAAAGCTGAGAAACTTTGGAATGGGGAAATGCATGGGAAAACAGGTATTGGGTACAACAATGTTGAACCACCCAAAGAATACTCACCTTTTATTGCTCCAATCCAAGCACTTCAGAAGGAGTGCAGTGTGAGTCTAATTGTTGATAGCACTGCATCTTCACCTTCTGAATCAAAATCTGTTGAATCATCATCAAACTGTGAAGTCAAAGATGCTAGCACATCAGCATCTGTTGACCAATCCAAGGTCTTAAAACCAAAAGTTGCTTTTCCACCACCAACTATTTATGAGCCCAAGGACTCAAAAGTTGGAGGTAAACTACCTGAGCAGCCAAGATCAACCGAAACTGAAAGAATGGGTAAACTTATTTACCATCAAGTTACTAATGACCAAATAACCAAAAACACAGATTCTTTCCAAAGAAAAATGTTTGAATGTGTTTTCTGTGGTGAAAAAGGTCACATGGCTGCTATGTGCAAATTCAATCCTTTGAGCAAAGCTCAAAACTTGTTGAAACCCAAAACTGTTTTTACTCAGAAAAGATCTACAGGTAAAATCTCACCTGTAAGAAGTAACACAATGAAGTATTTTGATACTGAGTCAAACAAGGTTTTAATTGGGAATAACAAAAATGGAAGTTTTTCAGTCTTAAAATCAAACAGTGTTCCGGCTGAACTTCAACCGGAAAAATTTTCAACCGGAAGAGAAGTTCAACCGGAAAACTCCAAAACACTCAGATCAGTTACTGCACCTAGACAACGACCCAGAGTTCAGTTCACTGATGAGTATGACCATTTTGAAGGTCAAGGAAGGAGAAACCCATCTAGAGGCAAGACCACCTCTAGAGAAAAGTTTGTGAAAAACAAACACAACTCTCAACCTGAAATTCCCTCTAGTTCAAGCGGAAATGCCTCTGTTGCATTTCGCAGTGAGAGATCTAGCCAGTCAAACAAAATTTCAAAACTTAATGTTAGAATCTCACTAGTGACTAGTGTTGATCAGACCTACACCTCACCCAGTGAGTTGCCAAAGGCTTTGACCAACAAACAGAAGAAATATAGGGAATACAGAGAAAGGAAGATTGCTGAAAGAAGGCTTAGCAAATCAAACAGGCAATGTGAATCAAGTGAACAGTTTGAACACTTGAACATTGATCAAGATGACCTGTTAAATGAGGATCCAATACAAATTACTTTAATACTTAAAGAATATAAGTATTATGATGCTTTTGGCAAGCCTAAGACCTCAAAGGCTTGGGTTCCCTTTAGAAATTAATCAATTTTCTTTGTGTGTAGGTGCATAATAAAGGCCAACAGAGCCTATGGGTAGTTCATAGTGGATGCACCTGCCACATGACAGGAAACAAGCAAGTATTGGAAAATCCCAAAATCATAAATGGAGGTCCTGTAGCTTTTGGAAGTGCAAAAGGACACATTACTGCACAAGGTGCTGTCAGTAATGGGATGCTTACCTTTGATAAGGTAAATTTTGTTGACACATTAAATTTCAATTTACTTAGTGTCTCACAAATGTGTGACAAGAATTTGAATTTGATGTTTACTGAAAAGGAGGCCATAGTCCTGAAACCTGGTGTTAAAATCCCTGAGGAACTTGTATTGCTTAGAGCACCTAGGAGAGAAGGACTATATATTTTGGATTTGTCTGCTGCCACTCCAGCCAGTGGAATTGCATGCTTTATATCCAAAGCCTCAGTGGATGAGTCTGACTTGTGGCATAGGAGGTTAAGTCATGTCAATTTCAAGAACATGAACAGAATAGTGAATCTCAGCTTGGTTAAGGGTCTTCCTAAAAGAAAAGATGAAACTGCTGAACTGTTGAAAACACTAATTGTATCTTTAGAAAATCAAGCAAAACTGAAAGTTAAGAAAATCAGAAGTGACAATGGCACTGAGTTTAAAAAATCATGTTTTGAACTCATTTTGTGAGGAAAAGGGAATCTTTAGGCAATTCAGTGCTTCTAGAACTCCACAGCAAAATGGTGTTGCTGAAAGGAGAAATAGGACATTAATTGAAGCTGCTAGAGCAATGCTAGCAGATTCAAAGTTACCTGTGATATTTTGGGCAGAAGCAGTAAACACTGCCTGCTATGTCCAAAATAGGACTTTGATTGTTAAGGGTAAAACCAAAACTGCTTATGAACTTTGGAGAGGTAGAAAACCCAACATTTACTTCTTTAAATCTTTCGGTTGTCCTGTCACTATTTTGATAACTAATAGGTTGTTGCCTAAGTTTGCTGAAAAGGCAGATGAAGGATACTTTGTTGGATATTCTGATGTTTCAAAAGCATTCAGAGTATACAATAAATGTACTAAAATCGTTGAGGAAACCATTAATGTGACTTTCAATGAGAAATCTCTTAACAATTTTGTATCTCAACCTGACTGGCTATTTGACATAGATGCACTAACCACTGCTTTCAATTTTACCATTGAGAAGCCATTGAGTTCAATAGTGCAGGAACAGGAACATAAGCAAAATCACACAAGATCGGCTGATGATATTTGGAAGACAAGCACCAAGGAACTGCAAATGCAACCTACCTTCTTTTCATCCATCAGCACCGAGCCTGTGAAACCCAACAACTCAAAGAAAACCTCTGAAATTGTTCCTGCTGATACAGAAGCTTTTCCGGTCGAACTTCCGGTTGAAGTTCAAGCGGATCCTGTAGCTGTAGAATCTCCGGTTGAAGTTCAACCGGAAAACAATTTTTCAGAAAATTCTGAGAACAATGAATCCAATGACTCAACAGATGCTGGTTCAAATGAGTATAGTTTTGAGAATCTGATTTCAGATTCAGTCCCCAGTTCTCATGAAGAAAGTTCAGATCCTATATCACAAACCAACAACATTGAGTTATTACCTCAACTCAATATTCCTCACAATGGAAGAAGCCATGAATTTCCACTATTTCCTGATAGAAGAATTGAAAAGAACCATCCAAGGGAGAACATTATCGGAGACTTGTCAGCTCTTGTGCTGACAAGAAGCAAGTCTATTGATGCAAACATTTTCCTGCATGCTGCATTTCTGTCTCAAGAAGTACCCAAAAAGATCAATGATGCATTGGAAGATGAAAGTTGGGTAGAGGCAATGCAAGAGGAACTGTTTCAGATCAATAAACAGAAGGTTTGGGAATTGGTTGACTTACCTGAAGGTGAAGAACCAATTGGAACTAAATGGGTATTCAGAAACAAGAAGGGTGATAGGGTAATAGTAATAAAAAACAAGGCCAGACTTGTAGCTCAAGGCTACACACAGGAAGAAGGCATTGATTATGATGAAGTTTTTGCTCCTGTGGCCAGGCTTGAAGCAATCAGAATATCTCTTGCCTATGCTGCATTCAAAAACTTTCTGGTATTTCAAATGGATGTTAAATGTGCTTTTCTGTATGGTCTTTTGGAACAGGATGTGTATGTCAAGCAACCTCCAGGCTTTGAAGACCCTCATTACCCCAACAGGGTGTGCAAGTTGATAAAAGCTTTATATGGTCTCAAGCAAGCTCCTAGGACATGGTATGAGACACTCTCAAACTATCTCCTAGTGAATGGCTACAAAAGGGGAGCCATTGACAAAACACTGTTTGTGAAATCTGATGGCAAAGATACTTTGATGGTACAAATCTATGTTGATGACATCATCTTTGGTTCATCCAGTGCTGCCTTGTGTAAAGAATTTGAGAGCTTGATGCAATCTAAGTTTGAGATGAGTTCAATGGGAGAACTGAACTTCTTCTTAGGGTTGCAAGTGAAGCAAACTGCAAATGGAATTTTCTTGAATCAATCCAAATACATTCAAGATATGCTGAAAAGGTTTGATATGCAGTCTGTTTTAACCTCAAAAACTCCCATCTCCACTTCTCATAAGTTACATAGTGACTTGAATGGGAATCCAGTAGATGTTCATCTCTACAGGGCAATGATTGGATCACTGCTTTATCTCACAGCAAGCAGACTTGACATCATGTTTAGTGTCTGTTTATGTGCTAGATACCAGTGTCAACCAAAGGAATCACACATGTTAGCTGTGAAGAGAATCTTTAGATACCTTAAAGGTCAACCAAAGCTTGGGTTGTGGTACCCAAAGAACTCAGATTTCTCCTTCAAACCTTACACTGATAGTGATTATGCTGGCTGCAACTTGGACAAGAAGTCTACTTCAGGAGGATGTCAATTTTTGGGAGAAAGACTTGTGTCTTGGCAATGCAAGAAGCAAACATGCGTGTCTACTTCTACTGCTGAGGCTGAATACATTGCTGCATCAAGCTGCTGCAGTCAAGTCTTATGGATCCAGAATCAAATGCTGGATTATGGCATCAAATTCATGGAAACTCCTATTCTTGCAGAAAACAACAGTGCCATTTCAATCACAAACAACCCTGTTCAACATTCAAAGGCAAAACACATTGATATCAGGTACCATTTTATTAGAGATTGTGCTGAGAAACACTTGATTAGAATGGTTAAAGTTAATACAGATCAACAATTGGCTGATTTGTTTACCAAAGCATTTGATGAAGCTAGATTTTTCTATCTCATTAGTGCCATTGGTATGATGAACTTTGACTAATTTAAACTATTTTTTTCACAAATCTAATAAAAGGGAGACATGAGCTCAAAGAGCCCGTCTCTTGATACAAAAAGAAAATTAAAATGAAAATCTTTAGTGTTAATCAGACAACATTTCAGTTCACAGTCAGTAACTACTGATAATACTATGAATAATTAACACAAATTTTCAAAAATCATGTGTTTTGGATTTCCGGTTCAAGTTCAGGCTCAATCTGAAAAGACAACTTTTGAAATTCACCGGGTGAACTTCAACCGGAAAAATGTTTTAAAATGATGTGGAAATTTATTTTAGAAAACAATTCTTTCAAGCGGAAAAATTGTCCGCTTGATGTTCAGACGGAAGAATTTTTGTTTTTAAAATAAAGGAGAGAATGGGTTCCGCTTGAACTTCCGAGTCAACAAAAGTCAACTTTTCATTTAATTACCCGGAAGGCACAACTCTCTAAGCGGATATACATTTATTTACCCATTAAATTTTTAACTGTTTTAAATCCGAGGTTTCAGTAAATTAACTTTTGGATAAGGACATGCTTTAACCAGTTGTACCGTCCATCCTATAAAGCACATATCCCATCAGTCACTGAACCGTCGATTTTTAACCTCTCTCCTCCACGTCAGCACTGAAAAAGGTAAAAAGCCCTAATTTACCATCAGTTTCCCCATTTCCATCATTCCCATTCCGAAATTACTCCAAATTTCTCTCAAACCCTCTCCGATAAACATTCGTAAACCGTCAACCTGCGTCAACAATGGCTCCCAAGGGGAAGGCAAGTGACAAGCGGCCCATAAGTGACTCTAAGTTTCCGGTAGAACACAATCTTGTGGCGTATCTAGAGCCACCGAGCAAAACAGACATCTACAACGAAATGATTGACTTCATCAAAAGTTCTCATCTTCACCATGCGCTTACTGTCGAAGCGGAAATTTTTGAAGAAATACTCGAGGATTTTTGGTCACACACTAGGGTTACTGAAAGGGCGAATGGTAGTGAAGCGATTGTGTCCACTGTACAAGGGAAGGAAGTGGAAATCGATGAGGTAAAGGTGCGAAGTCTGTTGAAATTAAAGGATGAAGGAGGATATGAAACGGTTGATTACACCAAATATCTCCGTTTGTTCAGAAACATTGGTTACGGTGGTTCTCTACTGAGCAAAACCATCAAGAAAGGGCAATTACCATACAAGTGGAGATTTCTTGCACACACACTTCTGGTGTGTTTGTCTCCAAAGAAGGGAGGTTTTGACGAGCTCTCTAGCGAGCAAGCTTCTGCTTTCTTCGCTATTGTAAAAGGTGAAAACTTTAACTTTTCAAAACTCATTTTTCAAGCCCTAAAATCAAATGTCAATTCTGAATATATTTACCTATATCCTAGATTTTTGACTTACATTCTCAAAGAAGAGTACCCTCACATAGTTTGGCTCGGTACAATTTTGCATCAAAAACTTCTGAATGAGAAAACCTTTTCAAACCTTGCTTTAAACAAATCTCCATTTCTTGGAAGGGATATTGACCACCCCTTACCGATTCCAAGGCAGTTTCCTGATGAACCTACTACAGCATAAGTTCAACCGGAAACTGTAGGAGTGACTGAGCTCCCTGCTCAAGATGACAGAACTGTAGACCTAACAGTTACTGATCCCACATCTGTCCCTACTTCCTCAACACTAAAAACCTTTCAATCCAGAAAGAGGAAAGCTCACAATCAATCTACCACTGCCACCTCCTCAACTGAAACTCCTCCTGTCACTTTCAAAAGACAGCGACAAGTGGTCATTAGGTCTCCTCCACCTAGTGCCACCACCCAACCCGAAGCTTCTAACCCCGCTCCAGGCAAAAAGCCCAAGCGGAAACTTGTCAAATTGGGATTCTCTCTTAGGGACGAACCCTCATTTGAGGGGGAGTCATTAGAAGCAGATGCACAATCCCCATCTGGACATATGTCACCACTTCAACCCCAATCACCCAGGAGTGACAGTGCTATCAATCTTGGCTTAAGTGAAGGTGTTATTAACTCACCTACCACATCACATGAGAACAACCTGATAAGCCAGGACCCTGCAGCACTGAACCCACACTCCTTACTGGAGGTGAATCTCGGGAGTACTGATGAGATTCATGCGGAAAGGGCTGCTGCTGCCCAGGGATCCCCACTGGACCCTGATGTCAGCAGTAACATCAATAAGACCCAATTCGCGGCAATCTTCTCTGAATCAGCACTTGAAGTTCCTTCATTGGAACCAAGAGTTGTTGTGCCAGATGAAGAGAATCCCAGGTGCCAAGAAGCCATGGGTACCACTGCTGATCAATCCAGGATTGATAGCTTGGTTTCGTCCAAGGATGCTGGCAAAAAGCCAGTTGAGGACAGTTTTTCACTACCTGAATTAACGAATTTGTACCTATCTATCCAAGCACAGGTTGATACTCTAAATGCAACTGTTGCCAAACTGGTGAAAGTTAATCCTACAGATGCTGAAGCAGGTCCTTCAACCCTTCACAATGATGCTGATGAAGCTGTAATAGCTAAAGAAGCTGATACTGTCAAATTGGGGGAGAAGATGCCCTCAAGGCCTGTCATTACAGAGATTGAAGAAGATCAGAGGATACCGGCTGAAGTCAGAGCCACAGCTTATCAAAGAATTGGGATAAATCCCTTTGGTGTTGAAGAGTGTTGGGCCAACATCAAAAGCAGTCAATTAATTGCCATCTCACCTTTTGAGGATCCCAACCTCACAGAGCTGGTTCAATCTTCGATGTGGATTGTTGGTGCTCTACCTGAGTACATCAACATGATCACTACACTTCTAAAAGATGTTATCTTTCCGGCTGAAAGAGCCAGTGATCACAGCAAGGCAATTGAAGACAGCGCTGCAACCACTGTAGTTGCTACAATCTCTGAAGGAGAAGACGAGAATCCTATTGGTGAAGATGAAGGGACAGAGGTGTTGGAAGTTGCTGATACAGAATCTGAAGTCACCAAACCCCAGGTGGTGACTGAAGATCAATCTAATGTTCAAGCGGAAGTTCAGGCGGAACTTCAGGCGGAAGTGTTTGTGGAAGCTGAGAATATTGTTCAACCGGAAACCCATTCAATTGCCCAGGTGGAAACTTTTGGCCCTGGCAACTCAGTTTTTGGTGTTGATGGGTCTACCGAACCAACTGAGGTTCAACCGGAAGAAAGGAGTAATGCTGAAATAGCAGAAATGGCCGAAACCCTCATAACCTTAAGGAGCACTGAACCAACCCAAGCGGAAGAACCTGTTCAAACTGAATTCCCTAAAACAATTCAACAGGTGGTTCAAACTCCAGAGGCTGAAGCCATACAGAAGATGGTAGAAGATGCCAAGAGAATAGCAGAGGATGAGAGGCTTGCTAAAGAAATTCAAGAGGAATTTGATCTTTACATGCAAAATTCTGTATTTGAAAATTTACTGGAAGAGGCAAAGACCAGGTCTTTCAACTGGAGAATGAAGGATTATGATTTGGATGCTGTGACTGAAGCCGATAGGCAGAGGCTAATTTCCATTGCCTCTCATTTGCCTACCAAGCTGGTAAAGGGTGATGAGAACTATCAACTGCTGAAAAGGGTAAAAAGGGCATTTGTGGTCAGAAACATAAGAACTGAAGAAGAGGTAGCTCAAATGAAAGTCAAAGAACTATGCCAATTGATTGACTCAATCTTTCATAAGCTAAAAGGAGATATAGCTGCTGTCAACCCAAAGCTTGTGATGCCTGCACCTTCAGAGCTCACCTCAGGTATGTCAACTCACATAAATGTTAAACCTGAGATCATTGATGATGCAGATATCCCTCCTCCACCTTCCTTCATATATGACCCAAATCCCATGCCTACAGCTACTCCATCCCTTTTACAGTCACTAGCCATCATTCCATACCAACCTCCCAAAATTTCAAAGAAAGTAGCCGCCAAACTTGCCAATCCAAAATTCAGAGCAGACAATTTTACACCTATCATTCCTTTCAAAAAGAAGCCTCCTCCTACTATGGATTTTTCTGATATCTTTCCACCTACCCCACCTTCTAGTCCAACTCCTGAAGCCAGTAAACCACCCTCACAAACCTCACTTCCTCCACTCACCATAAATGAACCCTCCACCACCATCACCAAACCTACTAAAGTTCAAGCTGGTCCTTCTTCATCTGACAGAGGCAAGAAACCCATTGTGCCAGAATCTACTGCTGACTCTGATGAAGAAAGATCGGTCAGGAAAAGAAAGCTGATACATGCCAAAAGTAAAAGAAATCAAAAACAAAAGAGAAGAGCTCCACCCAGTAAAAGACAAATTGTGGGTTGGACAGTGGATGAAGCCACATTTGATTTCACTTTTACTATGGCCAGTGGCATAACTCAAGTGGTAAATGTTCACAAGGCAACTTCTCAACTCACTCTGCTGCAAATGACAGACATCATACTTAAACTCAGAGAAATTTTGAATCCTTCAAGAGCAGAGCACATGTTAAGGCTTGTGATTGAGCCAACTGTGCTGGACTGTGGAATGCTCTACAGAAGCAGTTTAGATGGTGATTCAGCAGGAGAAGAAGATGAAATGCCCACCAGTGAAATAAAATTTATCATTTGGGAAGAGGAGGAGAAGCTCTTCTATGTTCATAGAGCTGATGGCACCTTTACAATCCATGAGTCTATTTCTGTTCAAGAAGAATGGAACGAAATGGACTGGGATTCAATTAAACACGTAAAGGTGACCAAAACAAACACCAAAGAGCTATCTCAGAATCTTGATGCCAGCATCAGAACTACGAACAAGTAGAACAAGGTGAAGAAGATTTTTGGGTACAAGTCAACTTTGAAGAAGAACTTTGACTTAGAAGAATAATTTGACAGCATCAGCTTAGGGGGAGATTGTAAGGAACTTCAGTTTTGAAGTTTTCCGGCTGAACTCAAGTTTTGACAATTCCGGCTGAAGTTGAAGCGGAACTACAACTTCAAGCGGAACAACAAGTTCAAGCGGAAAGAAGCAGTTTTGTCACTTAGTGAATATTCCGGGTGAACTCGATTATCCATCAGATAATGAGTTCAACCTGACTTTTCCTGAGAAGTCTTTTCAAGCAGTCCCATCCTGCAAAAGCTTCTCGTATGCTTCTACATCTGCCCAAGCCGCTCTCCAAAAGTAGATAGTTGCTGTCAACACGCAAGTCGTCTCAAATGTCGAAGTTTATTCTTTTGGTAGCTTAGATTTGACTTTGTAATGAACGGTCTAGATTAGATCACATGAGATCAATGGCTGTGATTGATCTCATCTGCACTATATATAGCTTGTTATCTCTCAGTTTACATAGCAGTGTGATTATCACTTGTAATAGTGTAGCTTTGAGTTAATGCAAATAGTGCCGAATATTCGATATTTCGTTGTCTCTACTATTCTGCAAATCAAGCATTTACATTATACAAGAACTCTAATTTGCTTAAGAAAAGTAAAATATAACTTAATTCCGCAAGGTTATATTTGCAAGTAAAGGGAATTGTTTAAGTTTAACTCTGACTTATATTGATCCTACATGACCTTCTCTCTTCCCCTCTTTTACTCACTTAGTGGATGACCCAGAGTGTTGATACACGGTTCCTGATCGTCATGTGAAGTATTGAATACAAGAAGAATCACACAAGGATACTGAGGTCCGAACTCCCAGCGAACCTGGAGTTCGGACAGCTCCGAACTTGTGGCCGAACTTGAGGTTCGGCCAATCGTATTTCAGCTTATATAAATAGATCTTTTTGTATAGAATTCATAAGCTTCCGTGTCATATATTCTCTAAGTGTACTCTGTGATTCTCTAGGTTAATACAAGTCAATTGTATTTACTCTCTGTGTTTTACACGTTTACATTGATTTCATTACGACTAAGTAGAAGACCACACGCTCAAGCAATTTCAAGTGGTATCAGAGCATTTGGTTTGCTCTACTAGTTGAAAATCAGTGTTTCTCGGAGTTTTGAGTTCAAATTCACGTTTTTGCGAAAATGTCAATCATTTTTTAGTTCGTTTGATTGTTTCGAGTGTGCTTTTCATCAAAAGTTCATTCCTGAGTTGTTTCTATTGAGTTTACTTGAATTCCTGTAGAAAATTCCAGTAAAAAACGTTGAAAATCGAGAAACTGACGTCGAGTGAAATCTGTCTCGTTTGAGGTTCGAACACGTTTGGTGTAACCGCTCTGAACTCCAAGTTCGGACGGAGATCGGCCATTATTGTGGTTCGGTGAGAGTTCGGTGAGGGATCGGTCAACGTTCGGATAGAGTTTGGTGAGTGTTCGGAGTTGTTTGGTTTGTGCTCATCCGAAGGTCAGGTTCGGAGAGAGTTCGGCGTATTAAGGTTCGGACTAAGCTCGGAGGAGGTTCGGTCGAGGTTCGGAGTGAACAGTAACCAATTTTTTGAAAATGTCCGATTTTCAAGCGTTCGCTGCAATTCAAAATTCGGTTCAAGCTACGATGCAAACAATGATGAATTATGATAATGAAATCGGAACAAGTCAGAAAGTTCCCAAATTAATCAAATTGGAAGATTATCATAGTTGGGTGACACGATTTGAAGCATATGTTTCTGCAAATGATATCGATATGTGGTTTTTATATTCTGAACCATACACATATCCTAAAGGTGAGGATGGGGGACCAATTCTTCAAAGGAAGCTTTCCGGTGAACAAAAGAAAGCATATCAAGCTGAGAAAAAGGCTTATGGCACTTTAACAATGGCATTGCCTACTGATTTACTACATCAATTTTCAAGCAGCTATACCGCAAAGAGTTTGTGGGATGCTCTAGAAAAGCGATGTGAAGGCAATGACCAGTACAAGAAAAGTCGACAAAAGGTGTTGAAGAAGGAATTCGATAGTTTCAAGCATTATCAAAATGAATCAATTCCAAATCTGATTGCAAGATTTGCACATTTAATGAGTGAATGAAGTTGGTGAATCTCTCAAAAGATGAAGCTGATAAGAAAGAAAAGATCATGGAAGCTCTACCAGAGAAGTGGGAAAATTATGTGATGATGATTACTAATGATAAGGATTATCCAAAGTTGTCTTTTAATGATCTGATTCAAAGAATCCAAGCAAAGGATATGGAGTTAAAAGTAAACAAGTCACTTCCTGAGCAAATTCAGAATCCTGCGGTGTATTATGGCAATAATGATTCAACTTTTAGTGCTGGGAAATATAATATTCTTAGTTCTGCACCTCCTACAGCATTTCTGGTAGGTAAATCTGAAACTCCTAGTTATTCTTCTGCTGGTTGTCCTGTTTCAATTCCGAGCTCTTCAAGTCAAAGTGCATTGTCTGTTCAAACTGTCGATGATTATAATGCGTTGATGTCTGCTTTGGTATCTTCATATTTTGGTGTTATCACTGGTAATGTGAGTAATGCTGAATTAACTAATGAAGATTATGATCAAATTGATTATGATCATTTGGAAGAAATGGATCTGAATTGGCAATATGCAATGTTGGTTCGAAGAACGAAGAAATTTTTTTAACAAAAATGGGAAGAAGCGATTGAATCAGGATGGTAAAATTGGTTTGGATAAGTCAAAAGTGAAATGCTACAAGTGTTCAATGGTCATTTTGCTCGAGAATGTCCAAGTTCTGGAGATCATAAATTGAAAACTGGTCAACATGCACACTTAGTATTTCATTCACCAAAAGAAGTTGATAAAGTTGAGAAGAAATCGGTTACTTTTGCTAATGATGTGTCTGAAACATTTTGGCACCGAGATGAATTTGCCTGGAATGCAGATTCAGCAGTTAAAAAGAATCATACTCCAATCTCAATTGCTTTGATTGTGTGTCATGATGATGATGATAGTTTTCTGACTGATTCTGATTCTTATTCAAGTGCTTCTTTGGTTCAAGAAGAATTACCTAAGATTTCTGAGAGTTCAAAAGATAACGAATTTAAATGTTATAAATGTGAGAACTTGCTCAAGGAAATTGTAAGTTTTGAACAACGTCGGCAAATTTCAACTGAAGAAATTATGGTGCTAAAGAAAGAGTTGGAGGTTTTTCAAAAGAAGTATTATGAGTTGGTTCATATTCATGAAGATGTTTTGAAGGAAAAGGCTCAATTGGCCGAAGAGTGTGAGAAAGCCAAAGCTGAAGCGTTAGACGCAGCTCAAGATTTTGAGAATCTGTTTGAGAAGAGTTATCCGGTTCAGCAAAAATATGAAGAGGCTACTGCTCTTATTGCTAAAACTGTTGTTACCGTTGAGAAGCTTCAAAATAATATCTCTATGCTTCAAGATGAAAATGTTCTTTATAGAGACAAGAATGAAGTGTTAACAAAAGATGTTGAGATCTACAAGCAAAAGAGAGAAAATGTGCTTGAAGAATTATATGCTGAATGTGACATCCGGAAGTTACAAACTTATGAGTATGATGATCTCAATGCAAAATTCATCAAGTCACAACAAGAGGTGTTTGAAGGTCAACAGAAAATTAATGACTTGAAATTGGAAATTTTGGAGTTGAAAAGACAAGTTAAGAATTGCAATTTGTCACTGACATTGCTAAATTTCTTATACAAGCAGGATCAGAGTTCAAAGAAGTCTAAGGAAGAAAATATTCACTTGGTACCTCAACCAGTGGATTTGATTGAAGTTACTTCTGTTCGGATTGATCCAAACAATGAATTGCATGACTATTCAAAGTTTGCTACTCCACCCAAGAAGAACAAGTCCAAGTCTAAAAAGAAGGAGAAACCTTTGGGTGAAGCTCCAAAATTTACTTCAAAGTCTGTATTGCTGGAAAATGAGAAAGTGTTTGATAAGGTTGCTTCGAGTTCTTCATTTGCAACCGAAGAAGAAAAAATTTTGATTGAAAAGAACAAGCTGAAGGATATCAAAGACAAATTCACTAGTGATGCTAAGTCAAGAGTTGCTTCGGGTTCTTCGTCAAATTCTTCAAAGACTCAAGGATCTAAACACAAAGGTTTAGGTTACACAGTGTTGGAAGACCCGGTTCAAGCAAAGAAATCAGTAAAGGATGAGAAGGCTTCTAAGGAAAAAGTTGCAAAGACATCACCATCTCAGAAGGAATTTTCTTATTATTCTGGAAGATCTTCATCTTCAAGGAGTCCATCTCCTAGGTATGATTCTTCTGATGGTTTCTTTGATAACTTTCATTCTAAACATTCATCTGATTCTCAAAAATCAAAACAATTTTAGAGAAAGACTTTGTTATGTATGTCGTCAACTGGGACATCTAGCTGCTGCTTGTCCGACGACTGCATATATCCACAAAACTACAAAATATGTGGATAACAAAGGTCAAATGTTTTATGAACCGTGGTCCCCAAAGATTAAATCAACTCGTAAATCGTCTTGGTCTAAATCAAGTTCGTCGGTTGATCTGATTCTGGTTCCGATCAAAAATTAAAATTTTTACAAATTTGGAAACCAAAAGTTGTTTCCAAGGCCAACAAGGACTTTGTGGAAGACACCGGGCGACCCGACGCTGTTGATTCGGGTTGATCCCAACGCGACTAATGTTTTATTTGGTGTCAAGTAGGTGTTTTAGGAAGACCTTTCGGTGATTGGAAAATTGCTGATTGTGAAATATCTGTTTTAATTAAATTGAAGTTCAAAATCAATTTTGTTTTTCAAAATGCTAAACTGCTAGTATTCGTGTTGGTTGATCAATTTTTCTTGGTTTTTCACTCTGTCTCATTCCGAGGGGGAGTTTGTTTTTGCAAAAATCCAAACATAGTGTGTTGTCTTTCAAATAGTCAAAATGAAAATCTATAAATAGAGTTGTCATTTTTAGGGGAGACTTTGAAAAAGACAAAAAAAATTGAAAAATGCAAAAAGCCAAAAACATTAAAAAATGAGAAATTGTATCCGATATGATTGGGAAATGATGGTACATTGGCTGACAGTGTCTGACTCATGGATAAAGTAGATGAAAAAGTCATAAGACCATTTGATCGATGTGCAAGGTAGGCTCAACAAATCAGAAAGTATACAAATGTGATATACACTAAATCTGATGCTTGACCTAGTGGACAACATCTTGATGCATATCTCATGATATATCAAGAAAAAGATATGTGAAAAATAAAATGAGAAGTCACTGTGTATACATGTGTTCATTTTGCAAAGATTTAAACTTGTTTGATTTTCTTTATTTTGTCAAACGATCGGACTTTCTCTGCGTGTCGAAAGACCGACCTGATCGTTGTTCGTTTGACGTTCTGATTTATTTTCTTTGGTGTTCCGTATAACTCATCGGAATTTCTCTGCGTGTACGGGAGTACCGACCTGATTGTTGTTGAGTTATACAACTTCAACTTGTTTTATTTTCTTATTTTGTTAATTCTGAGGCTTTATCTGCGTATCGAAAGATCGACCTTAAGGTAGACGATTTAACGTTCTTATTTCGTTTTGCATGGAACACAGTTGACTATATCATGGTTACAATCATTATGTGATTAAAATCACAAATGAAATCAAAAATGTGATAAGCAAAAGCATATCTGAGTATGTCTGATAGTGTGGGGTACACTGGTCAATGCAAATCTAATCAATACCTTAACATATCCAGATGTTATGAGTATGATTGTGTCAGAGTTTAATGTTGGACAAATTATATCTGCAATCGGCATGGCTTATGTTCTTTAGTTTTTGAAATTGATATGTAGTTCAGCATGTTATGACCAATATGATCTCAAGTTGTGATCTTTCTCATAAAAGACAAAAATAGTGTCGGATTCTGTGTTGTTTTACTTTTCTTATCAGAAAATACCAAAAATATTTTAGGTGTGTTTTGATATAAAATTTCTAAAAGACAAAAATATTTTATTTCTTATTTGTTTTCGATTGATCAACACGAAATACAAGATCTATTTTCAAAATCAAAATATCTTGGAGTCTCAAAGAGACATTTTGCGCCAAGATTATTTATGTTAGCAGGTTTCTAAGTGGGAAGAGAACATTACAACTTCAAGTTTTCTGAAGATTGTTGATAAAGAGTACACACGATGCAATATCAAGTATTCAAGATTGAACTCATCGTCAAGATCGAGGAAGAGTTTGATTGAAGATACAAGATACAAGTTTAATAGAGGAGATGATACTGCACATGCCGAGGGGGAGTTTGTTGATACACGGTTCCTGATCGTCATGTGAAGTATTGAATACAAGAAGAATCACACAAGGATACTGAGGTCCGAACTCCCAGCGAACCTGGAGTTCGGACAGCTCCGAACTTGTGGCCGAACTTGAGGTTCAGCCAATCGTATTTCAGCTTATATAAATAGATCTTTTTGTATAGAATTCATAAGCTTCCGTGTCATATATTCTCTAAGTGTACTCTGTGATTCTCTGTGGTTAATACAAGTCAATTGTATTTACTCTCTGTGTTTTACACGTTTACATTGATTTCATTACGACTAAGTAGAAGATCCACACGCTCAAGCAATTTCACAGAGGACTTGAATCAAGCCCCCTTTTGCCTCATCACGCCCTATTACTATTGAGTCGAAGCAGAAAGTCAAAGAGATTACATCCCGTGTAGTCTTCTTCCCTATCTTGCTTTCTGCGCTACTCAATGCAACTCTCATTTCAACATTCTTCTCTACATTCTCTATCTGCCTAGATAACCTCTTTTTCCCGACCTATTGACTTGACTACGCATTGAGAGATTTTTCATAAGAAGCAGCACTCACTTCGATAGCTTTTAAGAGAGGGTGAATGTGGCTTGAACCTTGGATTGATGTCTCTTGATGGTGGCTTGTAAAATGGAACAAGATGTGGTGTCGAGGTGCACATAAGAACCGGCAAAAAGAAGGGGAAAACAAGGAGGGAAATGTTTAACCATTGTGTAATACCCAAAGTTAATGGCCTTGTCTTGTACTTACCCAACAACATTGTCCAATATCTACACTACAACTTAGGGAATCTAGGAACAAAGATATATAGACATGTGATTTTAGGTGACAAAGTCTAATGAAGGGGTTGAGGATTAGTTAAGGTATTCGGCTGAAACCGAATTGGAGAGGGGAGAAAACGAACCTGAAAATAAAGAGATGAGGGAGAGGTTCAAACTCGGGACGGGCCGGGAAAAAGAAAAAGAAGAGGGGAAATGGGCTCGGTGGCCCAATCGGCAAAGAGAAAGAAAGAAGAGGTGGGCCGGACTGGGCCGAGAGAAAAGAACGGGCCGATGGCCCTGGGCCAAATCGGGCCGAGAGATCAGATGGGCCACTAACGGCCCGGAAAGGAAGAAAGGAAAGAGCTTGGGCCGGAAGGCCCACTAGGCTTATCGGGCCGAATCGGGTCTCGGGTCCAATGGGGGTGAGTCTGGGTCGGGCCAACGAGTCCAATGATACTTTGTTTGAGTCAAAACGACGAACGGATGTGAACTTGGTTTTTAGCACGAAAACGGATAATTTTCATAAGAACAAATAAAGTTATATTCGTCACCTTTAGTTTGAACGAACGTAGATTGTCACAAGTCTTGATTATTTGATGTTTGATCATACGCATACGATGTCCTAGTAACTTTGAAGTAAAGTTTCATTTGTCACGAGTGTTTCTCGTTTAGAAATTTTGGCGACACGTTTAGATAAATATTAAATGGAAATTGTAACATACTTTGGAAATATAATCAAGTTTATGAATACAAACATTGTTTGATTGTAATGACTTGCCGTTCGAATGAACGTTTTGTTTTGAAATACGTTTCGACATAACGTAGAGTTTTGAAAATATATAAAATGACTATTTTATATTAAGATTCCATAGAAACAATAATTATGAAATTCTTGTTATTGAAGTTTCATCATGAATAGTCGCGGAACTTTAGGTTGATTTCCACTACGGGTAAATGTTGTCGGACCTATATTATCTATGTTCGCACGTAAGTTTACCTAATTTGGATAAATTAAGTCTAATGCACACAGAATCACAGTTAATTGCAAGTAAATATAATATTGGAGATAACCTGAAATGTACGAGTTGTCACACAAATAACGTTAGAAGCAAGATAGTGTTTGAGATGTGATGATGATGAGCAAAGCTAATTTAGACATAGATTTGAGATGAACAAGATGATGATAGATAAACAAAGATAACTGAATGATAACATTTATGTAAGTTGAGAAAAAATCTCATGCCTCCATATTATTGTCTCACCAATATATATAGGTTACAAGATGTTTGACCTATTCTATAAAATAATACAAGATATGCACAATATATTATCTAAATACATATATATGCTTATAGACCCCCGTAATCGAAGCTGCAGATACACGTATGTTGAGACTGGAGCGAAAATCGCCAAATAAAACCTTTGGCAAGCCTTTGGTGAAGATGTGGGCGGTTTGATACTGAGATGGTACATGAAGTAATATGTGTCCGGGCCAGCTTTTCACGAATGAAGTGAATATCTATTTCGATGTGCTTTGTACATTGATGTTGAATAGGATTTCCGGTGAGATATATAGCGCTAACGTTGTCACAATAGACAATCGAAGCATGTGTAAGAGGAAAATGCAACTTGATAAGTAAATTATGTAACCAACAGATCTTTGAAACAACATTCACCACCCCCTTGTATTCTGCTTTGGCACTAGATCGTGACAAAGTAGGTTGTCATTTAGAGGACCAAGAGAGTATGTTGTCACCCATATAGACGCAGTATCCTGAAGTGGATCTATGTGTGTCTGGACGGCCACCCCAATCGGCGTTGGTGAAGGCGAGTAAAGAAGTGGAAACAAATGGCGAAATATAGAGACCATAGGAAGCCGTACATTTAACATATCTGAGAGTGCACTTCAGGGCATTCATGTGATCGGAAGTGGGAGCATGCATGTGAATGCATATCTACTTAACTGCGTATAAGATGTCTGGTCTCGTAAAAGTTCAAACCGAATACCTGACATTAGTGACATTGTTATTTATTGTTATATTATTTATTGTCACTAGTTTAGTTAATTACTAGTTTGACACTTGGTGGGTCATAGCATATGACCCACCAAGTGGCAAACTTGTAATTAACTAAACTAGTGCCAATAAGTAACAATGCCACTAGTGTCAGGTCTTCGGTCCTGAGTCATATATCTCGAGTCGTACGAGACTTGTTTAAGAGAGGCATTAATTCTGAAATTACTACTCCAGGTAAAGAGTATCTTTTTCTTTTACAACAAATGAATTTATGGCCACGAAGAAACAATCTAGAATTCTAGATCCCAAAATAGTACAAGCAAAACAAAACACATCATAACAAACAATCATCAAGGCAAAAAACAAAACCAAGAGGACAGCAAACAACAAAGCCACAACGTACATCAAGTGTATACTATTGAGCCCATCCAATCTTCTTCTTCCTTAACCGTCTACCGATCCATAATATATAAGGGTCTTTATATTCTCCATATAATTCTTTACATCGATGTTCTACCATGATTAAACACATCCTCAGTATGGCTCAACCAAATACACCAAACTGTGAACAAAATCTCTATATGGCTTGAAACAAGCCCCTCGGGCCAACTATTTACTCGGTTTAGATCCAGTCTTTGACTTCGTGTCTCTCCAGCTGCGACTACGGGGGTGTATTAGCTTAGTAAATTGTGTATATTTACTTGCATTCATTGTAATTCGTAATGTAAGATGTGAACCGATCATACCAGACCCGGGGGGCTTGTTTCAAGCCATATAGAGATTTTGTTAACCTGCAAACATGGTTAGGAAAGTGTGGATCGGTAAAACCTGGTGGTTGAAACATATATACGGTTTCACGAAGGTCACCATGTAAAAATGTGTTTTTAACATCAAGTTGGTGGATTGGCCAAGCTCTCGACACGGCTATACTCAGGACAGTGCGAATCATGGTAGGTTTGACCACAGGGCTGAAAGTCTCATCACAATCAACACCGATTTGTTGACTTTTACCGTTAACAACCAATCGAGCTTTATAACGTTGAAGGGAGCCATTTTCATGAAACTTGTGTCGAAAGAGCCACATACAACGAATAATATTCGTGTTGGGTGGTCGTGGCACTAGAACCCATGTTTTATTATACATCAAAGCGCGAAATTCGTCTGTCATGGCTGCATGCCAATTTGGATCTTGGAGGGCTTTGAGGTGAGAACGTGGAATTGGTGAAAGAGGTGGTTTGGTTTGGTTATGAAGATTGAATGGCGTGACGGGTTTAAAGGTACCGAATTTTGAGCGAGTTACCATTGGGTGTGATGGTAGTGGTGGTGGTGGTAGTGGGGGGGGGGGTCGAGGAAGGGTGGTACTGGCGGAAGATGTGGTGGTAGTGGCTTGAGTCATGGAGGAAGGGGTATTTGGTTGATTTTGGTCAGAGTTATAAGATGGGGTAGATTGGGCGGAGATGCTTGTGTTGTTAGGGAATGTTTGCTAGGTGGATGATGGACTTGATGGTGAGCTTGAATTTGATGACGTGGAGTTAGGAGGGGGCTTGAAGGAGTCTGAGGATTATTTTTATTTTGTGAGGATAAATGAGGTTGAAATATTGGAGGCAAGGAGTCATCAAAGACCAAATAATTTGGTGAAGGGTTGTCAGCTTTTTGTGCAAACGGGAATATTGATTCGTTGAATGTAACGTGTCGGGATAAGAGAGCTTTACCGATGGAAAGTTCTAGACAACTATAACCCGGAAATTTGCCGGGTACCCCAAAAAAACACACGGTGTACATCGAACGGTCAGTTTATGTTGACGGGTGGAGGAAGTGTTTGGGTAACACAAACACCCAAAACTTTCAAATGGTCATAAGTGGGATGTTTGAGGTATAGGATACTTGTGGGTGTGCGAAAGTTTAACAATTTTGCTGGGAGAATATTATGAAGGTAACAAGCGGTATGAACAGCCTCAACCCAAAAGTTTGTTGGGAGTTTAGAATGTGTGAGAAGAGTTAACATAATGCCATTAAGCCTTCTTATCATGGGTTCATATTTTCCGTTTTGTTGCGAAGTTTAAGGACAAGCAAAGCGGAATTTGAGACCATTATTTTGAGCCAAATACTTGAAATTAGTATTGTCAAACTCACCCCCGAGGTCACATTGAAAAGTTTTTATTGTTATGTGGACCTGAGTTTGAATGAATTTATGAAAATGGGAAAATTTTGTGAAAGTTTCGAATTTAAATTTGAGAGGAAATACCCAAGTATAGTGGGAGAAATCATCGACAAGAACCATGTAATATTTATAACCGTTTTTGCTTAAGACCGGGGAGGTCCATAAGTCACAGTGAACAATATCGAAAGGTAATAAGGTACTAGAAGTTGAACTAGAAAAAGGTAATCGTGCATGTTCAGATAATTGACACGAGGTGCAAATAATATTATTATCACGCTTGTTGCTCGAAATGAGCTTATTGAAACAAGAAAGTTAAACACGGGAATGCCTGGGTGACCTAAACGGTCATGCCAAAAGTCATTAACAGAAGCGGTGAACACAACGGGAACAAAAGCAGGGTACGTGAGCGGATAAAGCTGAGTTGAACTATTGTGGCGGGTGAGGAGCTTCCCAGTCTTGAGTTCCTTCACAGAAAAGCCAAGTGGATCAAATTCAACTGAAACATTGTTATCCATGGTGAACTTTCGAACCGAAATAAGATTTTTGACGGTATTTGATGCATAAAGTATATTATTAAGTTTTAAAGGTTTTTAGGTCGTGGGTATGGTTGAGTCTCCAGATCCAACAACCGGCATGCGAGCTCCATTACTTACAGAAATCGAGCCGTTAGAACAACTTGATGATGGGTTAGAAATTTTACCATAATCACCGGTAATGTGGTCAGAAGCCCTAGAGTCCATAAACCATTGGTCATCCTCGGTGTTATGAGTCACAACATTGAGAGCTTCTCCTAATTGTGTTGGTTCAAGGGGGTCATATTCACCAACAAAAGCTGCTGAACCATTCAGAGAAGGGTTATGTCGACTAGCAGAAGGCCCAAAATGAGGAGCCCAATAAGGCATCTGGGCTGAAGGTGACCAAGGTTGGGCCCAATCCTGTTGAGTTGGGAATGGGCATGGGGGTGGGGACCAAGAAGCCCACAGAGGGGGCTGGAAATTAGGTTTCTGCCACAAGGTTGGCTACGCATTTACTGAGGATCCATCCCTGTGTTGACGGTTATGAGCATTTTTAGGGGACTGTTGAGGTCGGCGATTCTGGTGAGATCAGTTTCCTCCTCTTCTGCGATTTCTGAGCAACCTGGTTATCCTGCAGAGGGGGTTAGGAACGACGGCGGTGGGGGGGGGGGTTAGGAACGACGGCGGTGAAGGCGCTAGGAGCAGATAGCGATTCCCGGGCAGATTGCCTTTGGTGTTCTAACTAGAGCATGCTTCGAGCCGTCTCCCAAGTAGGGAGGGTCTGATTAATATAGGCGCCAACAGTGTCGTACTCGGAAGGCAAGCCACGTACCATTTGTAAGACCAATCGCTGATCGTTAACAGGAAAATCGATGTCGTTGAGTTGTTCAGCAAGGTCTTTCAACTTCTGGTAGTATGCTTCCAGAGATGGCATCGACTTCAAGGTGAGATTGTTCAATTCCAATTCGAGGGCTGCTGCTCTGGATCCTTTATTGTTCAAAAATAGGGCTTGAACCCGGGTCCAAGCATGATGAGCAGTGGATTCAGTTTCTATGACTCGAACCAGAATTTCATCCGACAATGATCCGTAGATCCACTGTAGGACGATTGAGTCTAATTCCAGCCATGTGGCATAGTCGGAACCCGTTGTGGCAGGCGGAGCCGTTCCATCGATATGACTCAAAACCCGGTGACCACGAGCTTGAACCATGAAAAGTTTAACCCAAGTAGAATAAGAGACTTTGACTCCGTTAAGGACACGAACTCGTCGTTGAATGTCGTTGACAGTATAGGCAGGATGAAGGCTCTTGACAGGGTTGGAACTTTCTGGCTTATCTCCCATCGTGATGGAAGAGAGGCGGTTACAAGGAAGGGTTGGCGATGGAAGGAAAAACCACATGAGATGATCGGTGGTCTATGATACAATGTTAAATGTTTCATTGATACAAACAATTACAATCACACAAGTATAAATAGGATACAAAGCAAATGAAGAGACTAGTAACCTATACAATGAATGCAAGTAAATATACACAATTTACTAAGCTAATAGTTTGCTGTCCTCTTGGTTTTGTTTTTTGCCTTGATGATTGTTTGTTATGATGTGTTTTGTTTTGTGTTTTGTGTTTTGTTTTGCTTGTACTATTTTGGGATCTAGAATTCTAGATTGTTTCTTCGTGGCCATAAATTTATTTGTTGTAAAAGAAAAAAATACTCTTCTTACCTGGAGTAGTAATTTCAGAATTAATGCCTCTCTTAAACAAGTCTCGTACGCTAGCTTTTTAGATAAAACTAAAATTTTATTTATAGAAGTCATAAAACAGAGCGTTGTAAAAGTTTTACAGTGTAAGAGAGAGAGAGAGGATTAAAAGAAACATATGAAGGGAAGGGAAGGGAAGCAAGCGGTTACATATGAATTATTATTAGTCTGGACACATCGATCGATCTATTAATAAAAAAGAATAAAAAACTAATTAAAATAGTTGTTTTATTGCACTTTTTAATAAAAATGATATACACTTAGCTAGATCTCCTTTCTCTCTCTCATCACCATGTTTTCCTCTTCTATATATGCGTAGTACAACAGCACCGATTTGGATCAAAACCCAAGACAGGAAATGGGAAATCTGTTATTATACTCCTCCTCCTCCTCCTTGTCATTGATTTTGTCTTTGTTTTTGTTCTTTTATCAAATAAATGCCGCCACCACTCCAACTCGTGATCGTTTCTTTAATTCTTCAAAGGCCAAATCCTCCTGCAATTTCTTCAGAGGCAGATGGGTGTATGATCCATCTTACCCTCTTTACAACCCTTCTACTTGTCCTTTCATGGATCCTGAATTCGATTGTCTCCAGTTCGGAAGACCCGATACATCCTATCTTAAGTACAGATGGCAGCCTTTCGGTTGTAGCCTTCCCAGGTTTCATTCATTTATTATTATAATTTTAATTAATTAATACATTCATTCATTTGTAGCTAGCTATATATGTGATTGATTAATTAAGGGTTGGGGCGGTGGTTGCAGGTTTAATGGGGTTGAGTTGTTGCAGAAATGGAGGGGGAAGAAGATTATGTTTGTGGGTGACTCACTGAGTTACAATACTTGGATCTCACTCACCTGCATGATTCATTCATGGGTGCCTAATGCCAAGTATACACTTGTCAAAACTGGTGGAAATGTTCTTATAGATCTTACATTTCAGGTTGGTTTCTTCTTTTACTCTCGTTTCATTTCGTTTCATTTTTTTATTTTTTTTTGGGTTTGCTCAATTATTACCAATCCAACTACCTCCACGTTTTCCTTTGTTATTGCTTTAAATTCTAATTCTAATAATATAATGTCTACTCATTAGTTTACTCTAGTGGTGGTAAAGGTGTATGACCTCTAAACTAGAGTTGGTTTTAGTTCTACTTGTAACAAAAAATAAAAAAAGTTAAGAGTTACAAGTTGGGATAGGGGTTTTTTTCACCAGATGTGAGTTTTCTCCTGATGGGGGTTAGAAATAATCGGGTGGGTGGTATAATGTCCTCTTTAGTGATCTAAATTTGTCGTTCAAAAAATAATAATAATGTAATGTCGAGTGAAATTAAAAGAAAAAAAAAGGTAAATTTGAATTTGAAAACTATATATATTTTTTTAATTCGATAATATGTTGATTAGAGCAACTTTTTATAAATATACGTAAATTAGGTCATCCGTAGCGTTGTGAAAGTTTAAAACTGAAAAGTGTCTCACACAAACTGTCACGCATGATGTTGTGTGAGAATAAAAAAAGTAGTGTAGAAGGTAATGACGTGAAAGTTTAAAGCTGAAATAAGGTGTATTCATTTGGTTGGTATAGAAGAAAAAGAAAAAAAAAACTTTCCTCACGTCCCTTGAAATAAACCATGGAGTTGCCCAATACGCCCATTGGCGAAAGATTGTGGTTTTTTTGGGCCGAAATGCTAATTTTTACGATTTTTTTATTATTTATATATATTAAGAACCGTTCCTCCGAAATTAAGATCCATGACATTTTGTCCCACAAATTTTTCGATTAAGCTTCGCCAATAAATACGCCCTTCAAAAACACCCAAGGGCAGTGTTCCAAAAGTTTTGGTGGTTTGACGCCCACACCACGCCATTATTACGGATGACATTATTTTCAAAAGTCATGGCTGAAATGCAAAAGCGAATGTCTCTTTCTTTCTGATATGGGGATCTAACGCTATTTTCATTTGTACCTTGTGCATCAGTTGAAATTTATGGAAAGGAGAATATTTTTTTTCTTTTCTTTATTGCAATTTTATAGTTATTATTTTTTTTAAAGGAGAAATACACAATTAAATTCACAATTACAAACTTTATTCAGGCTATCCGTAGTGGTAACCCCTTTCTCTTGGGGGTTATGTGCCATGTGGCGTATGATATGAAAATGAGGGTTATGAGGGAAAGGTCTAGTGGGGGTTATGAGGATGGAGAGTTATTAGAATGAGATAACCAATAGAAAAAAAGCAAAAAAAGAAAAGAAAAAAAAATGAAACAACCGGCGACATGTACATCACGCCCTCACCTCCTTTGCTAACATGGCGCCCCGAGGGCCGGTCAACAGGCGTTATAGGGGCGTCATGTTGCCTTTTTTACAATATGACGCCTCACTACGGTAGCCTTATGGGATTTAAACGGATACACACCGGTTACCATTGTAATTGTTGTTTTTGGAAATATCTCAAAACTGTTTATACTAGTGTATTCGTATAAATTTGAGATTTAACACTTCGATCTATCAATGATCCCTAGCCCGATTGGTTAGGGGAGGCACCCAAAGATATTATAAACGGGAGGTCTTGGGTTTAAGTCACACTTGTAACAAAAAATAAATAAGTAGGGGTTACAAGTTAAACATAGGGTTTTCTCAATTATGATGAGTTTCCTCCTGATGAAGATTGGAGATGATCGAGTGGGTGGATAATACCCCCGTCAGTGATCCAAATTTACCACTAAAGAGATACTTCGATCTCTTTATCATATATTTCTTTTTTAATTTTTCGTTTTTTATAAAATCATATACCGCCGATAAAAAAAAGGTCTAAATGTGTATTTGATTATTTTCGTTGTAAATTATCTAGGAATTCCAATTATCTATAGCTTATTTTACAAGTCAAACAGGAACACGGCTGCTAGCCTCTTTTCCTGTTGACTTTTTGTTTAACTTATCTATAATGTTTCGTAATTTATTTAATTTATTTTACATGTCAAACAACGAACACGGCCGCTAGCCTGCTTCCGACTTCCTTGTTGACTTTTTGTTTAACTTATGTACAATGTTTCACAAATTATTTTTGAGAAGCTGGAACTGTCTAAGTGGTAGAGCGCTGGCATTCTACGATGGGGTCCTCGGTTCGAAACCTGGGAAACCCTTTTTCTGAGCGATTTTTTTCCTACTTTTTTGATATATTATATAGTCTTGCTTACATATAATTTGGCAACGGTGGAGCTAGCCCAGTGATAGATAGTATGTTGTATTTGCAAGCTAGGGACTTGAGTTCAAAACTTGAAAACCCCTTTTTGGAGAAAAAAATTGGTTTTTTTTTGCGTTGCCTTTTTTTTTACAAACTTCGTGTTTAGTAAGTGTAAAAAAATTATTTTCTTTAAACATATTTTTCTTGCTGATCTAGATTTGACAGATTAAAAATTATATTGTTTCGATATAGCATTACGTTTGCGAGTGTTTTTAAGTCTTTTTTTACCCTACTTTTTTATACGTTTTTACCCTCCTTTTTTCGAATAAATGTTTGTAAATGCAAAACACTGTGACCGCCGCAAAACATGTTCATGCTCTTCACGTTCATAACTATGCCTGCCGCAAAGCGCATGGAGCAATTTTTTTTTAATAACCTTTTTTTTCTTTTAGAACAAATAATCATTTTATATATATTATATTGTTGTATGGACCTATTCGAAAACGATTTGATGATAACAAAATATCAAATATTAAGGGTGCGTTTGGTTGTGAAAAACGTTTTCAAGTTTTCCATTTTCAGTTTTCTAGAAAATGAAATGGATTTTCCATCTCTAGAAAACACATGGAATTTTTTTAAAACGCGATATAAACCAAAAGATGGGTTTTCCATTTTCCATCTCTAGATCCACCAACGATTGATGAGCGGTGGAGTTTGAAACTGAGGAATGTTATGGTGGTGGCACGACGGAGGTTCAGGACAGAGGAGCTAAGGTTCACGATGGAGAAGATGGGGGAAGCGGCATAGTGTTTTTTGGGGGAGAAACCCTACATTTGAACGCTTATGAAATCTGGAAAACGATAACGGAAAATGGAAAAAATGTGTTCCAATTTTAGTTTAAATGTTAGAAAACACCGTTTTCTGTTTTCCAGGAAATTTTTTCTGGAAAATTACAATTTGAACGCGTTTTCTGTTTTCCATGTTTTCTTAGAAAACAAAAATGGAAAACAGGATGTGTTTTCCAGTTTTCCATTTTCAGTTTTATAGAAAATGAAATGGGTTTTCCATCTCTAGAAAACTCATGAAATTTTTTGAAAACGCGTTTCTAAACCAAAAGATGGGTTTCCATTTTCCAAAATAGAAAACTAGAAAACGAAAACGAAAAATGGAAAACAAAAAAAAGTGTTTTCCAATTTTAGTTTAAAAGTTAGAAAACACCGTTTTCTGTTTTTCTGGAAAAACTACAATTTGAACACATTTTCTGTTTTTCATGTTTTCTTAGAAAACATAAATGGAAACATGGTGTGTTTTCTACAACCAAACACACCCTAAGGGTGCGTTTGGTTGTGGAAATTACACCCTGTTTTCCATTTCTATTTTATAAGAAAACATGAAAAACAGAAAACGCGTTAAAATTGTAGTTTTCCAGAAAATTTTCCCAGGAAAACAAAAAACGGTGTTTTTTAACTTTTAAACTAAAATTTGAAAACACTTTGGGGCCGTTTAGTTGTGGAAAATGTTCTCTAGTTTTCCATTTCTAGTTTTCTAGAAAATGAAATGAGTTTTCCATCTCTAGAAAACACATGAAAATTTTTGAAAACGCGTTCAAATTTGAAAGATAGAATTTTCATTTTCAAAATTAGAAAACTAAAAAACATGTTCAAATCAACTGTTTTCTATTTGTTTTCTATCTCTACATTTCATTAGATTTCCTTACATATGACAAATTAAAAAACAAAAGTATTAAAATAAAACACATAGGGCGCGTTTAGTTGTGGAAAACAAGGGGTGTTTTCCATTTCTGTTTTCTAAGAAAACAAGGAAAACAGAAAACGCGTTTAAATTGTATTTTTTAGAAAACGTTTTCTAGGAAAACAAAAAATAGTGTTTTCTAAATTTTAACTAAAAATGGAAAACACATTTTTTTTAGTTTTCTGTTTTCTGTTTTCTGTTTTCTATTTTCGTTTTCCAAATATATACAAAAGAAAAGGGGCGTTCATTTTCTAGGGTTTATACGCACAGCCGCTCGACCTCTCCTCCGTTACCTCCGTTGCCGTCTGCTCCACCGCATCGTCGACGGAAATCTAATGAAAAGTAGAGATAGAAAACAAATAGAAAACAGTTGATTTGAGCATGTTTTCTAGTTTTCTAATTTTGAAAATGAAAATTCCATCTCTCAAATTTGAACGCGTTTTCAAAAATTTTCATGTGTTTTTTAGAGATGGAAAACTCATTTCATTTTCTAGAAAACTAGAAATGAAAAACTAGAAAACATTTTCCATAACTAAACGGCCCCATAAAGTAAAGACAATATATATATAAAAGATTTAAAATAATAAGTATTTCTTAACGGAGGAGAGGTCGAGCGGTTGTGCATATAAACCCTTGAAAATGAACGCCCATTTTCTTCTGTATATATTTGGAGAACGAAAATAGACTTCAGAAAACAGTAAAAAAAGTGTTTTATATTTTTAGTTAAAATTTAGAAAACACTATTTTCTGTTTTCTTGGAAAACGTTTTCTAAAAAATACAATTTGAACACGTTTTCTGTTTTCCTTGTTTTCTTGGAAAACGGAAATGGAAAACATCCCCTGTTTTCCACAACTAAACGCGCCCTTTTTTTTGTTTTCCATTTTCCATTTTCGTTTTCCAGTTTTCTATTTTGGAAAATGGAAAAGCCATCTTTTGGTTTAGAACACGTTTTAAAAATTTCCATGTGTTTTCTAGAGATGAAAAACCCATTTCATTTTTTAAAAAACTAAAAATAAAAAGCTAAAAAATATTTTTTACAACTAAACGCACCTAAAATTCTTTATTTTGATTTTGTTTTAACGTTCACAACTACCTGCCGCGTTGCGAGGAGCTCTAAACTAATTAACATTATTTTTCAACAAATACGGATTCCTCTCATTTGCCAGCTGTCTAGCTTTTAACCCTCGTGCCTTTGTGGAGCCACAGCTAGCACCTTCAAAATTTTTGCTCAATAAAGCATATCTAATTTTCTATAAAGGTCACTCATTATTAATATTCGATTCTATCTACTATATTTTTATTTACAAAAATAATCATATTATTTAATCAATTTATCTTATCCCTCCATCCTTAAATTCTACTAATCTTTTAACGACAAATTAATATATATACTAAATTACATCACTTTTTTGGGTTTAAACCTAGGAGTTTCATCTAAAAAACAATGTCTCTATCAAGTGGGTTATTTACATATTAGCTAAATATTATCATTTGAATAAGGTGTTATATATCTGTATTTTTTTTTGTTTATTTTTATAACACCAACTAAACATAGTACTTTTTGAGGGGTTTGCATTTCAATGGTATATTTGGTGATGTAAGATGGTCTCCCGGGTTATGAACTAAGTCCTATTTTGAGCAATATTAAGATGTATGTTAGTAGTAAAGTAAAGGTTGCTGTTAAAAAGCCGTTTAGAAAGAAAACAAAAAAGAAAAGGAAAAAGCTTTGCTGTTAAAAAAAGATAATGGTATTTTTTTCTTTTCTAGAGAGAGATCAGACCAGATCGAATAATATTTGAAAAGTTCTTCGAAACTATTTGTATCCTTGAATAACCAACGTAGGTAGTTACGGGTGTGCAGAAATAACCGAAATCCGAATAAACTGATAAATCGAATTGTATTCATATCCGAATAAACCAAACCGAATTGTGAATTCGGTTTACGGTTCGGTTATGGTTTTGAGTTTTGTTTTTATTTGGTTTATTCGGTTATCCGTTTAAAACCAAATAAGATATATATATATATATATATGTGTGTGTGTGTATATATTTATTTATATTTATTTATAAACCATTTAACCATTTAAGCTAAGCCCACTTATGACTTATCCACAATCCAACTAAATACGCATCCAGGTTTTTTTAGGGTAAAACATGTTTGTCATAAAAAGTAGTCATCGACTCATCGTCTTCTCCTCTTGCACTCTACCAAAAACAAGAGCCTACCTTGGTTGTAGGTATTTTGGTTGGAAGTATTTTGGTTGTATATCGGATTATGGTTTTAAACTCTAAGAATATGTTAAAGATGTTTGTTCTTTGTTTATTTTTTTTGTTAGCAAAAAAATTTGCAATGTATGTTATTTGGTGAATACGGTTTAAATGGTTTGAATACGATTTATTCAGTTCTCAACCGAAACCGAAGCGTATTGAATATGGTTTATTCGATTCGGTTTGTAAGATTTTCAATACGGTTGGGTTTGGTTATGGTTATCATAAAAAAACTTCAAACCGAATCGAATAAACCAAATAAACCGTAAATCAAACCATTGAACACCCTTAGGGCACCCGGTATGGGTGTAAAATCACGGCGCCAACCATGAGGTGGCACACCTCAACGCCGCCAAGACCATCCCCCTCCTCCGCCAACCATCGCCAACTTGTTGCGCCAACTTCACGGCGTCAAAACCTTAACGTCTGCCAAACACACACAATCCAAAAGCTTTAAAAACCACTCATTTACATCTTGACACCTCATCATACCACACCATACCACACCACATGGAATATACCCCATTTATGTTAAGTGGTGTTAAGAATCCAGTCAGCGTCTAAGTGGCTCGTGTTAACCTTTAACATGGCATAAGTATACCACATGCCCTTATAGGTAGCATCAATTAAGCATGTGATACCATAAATATAATTTAATTAAATTGAATTTAATCTCAAAGCATATCATCATAAGGTTGATCATCATTTGCTGCTAGCTCCTTGATTTGTTGCTTGATTTTCCAATCACCTTTATGCATTCCTTTTTATTTATAGCCTTTTTTTCATATAAATAAATAATATATAACGTACGAATGTTCTTTCAAGCTTTAACTATTTGTAATACATTAGGTCTAGCTAATGTTGTATTATCTTAAGAAAATATTTATGTTTTAAAAAAGCTTACAGTTTTCTATACCTTACCGTTCTAGCACCTTACTAGCAGAGCTGTGTTTTTAATTTTGGGGTTTAATTTTTTCCTGGTCTCGATGTAACCTTCTTGTATCTTTTTGCCATCTTCTCGGTGGCTTTGTTAATACAGTTTTGTTGGCCGTTCAAAAAAAAAAAAAAAAAGAGCTGTGTTTTTAATGAAATCATCCTTCAAAAAAAATCTAGAAAGTTGATAATACCGTATAGTACATTAATCTACATCACGTGACATGCATGTGAGAGTGGGATAATCTCACGTACTGTCTCTAGTTATAAATATACTCATTATTTAGCATTAATTATTCCTCAACCTCGTGTCGTCACGGACTTCTCCAACCACAATTTAACATTTATATACGTATAAATACATGGTGAAATGAAGAGTAACTCGGCCTCCAATGTCGTATCATATTACAGGTTGTTTCGGTGGATGTCATATGCCATGAGTTAAACAATATGTAATTTTTATTTTTTATTTTTCACATAATAAATTTAATTTAATATATGATTTGGTTGTTTAATAAGTACAGTTGTGTAATATAGTTTTTTAATGCTATACACTTAATTCTTTAAGCGTTTGGGTGATAACTTGTTTTTTTTGCTATTTTCATTTTCTTTAGTTTGCGTCATAGCAATAGGACTGTTTTATATACCTACGTTATTCTTGCGGATTTAATGTATAAATTCTTATGCAAATGTTACTCAGTTTTATGGTCGTTGTTCCGCTCATGTAACATGTGATATTTTCTAGCTATCAATCCCTAATAGTGCTGACGGTCTTTTATTATTATTTTCTTGTTTTTCTTTTCAAAAGGAATACGGAGTAAAATTATCCATATTTCATACCACAAATATGGTGGATATCGTGTCCGAAAATGGAAGACGGGTGCTAAAACTAGACTCTATCCGTCAAGGGAACATGTGGAAGGGAAAGGACATGCTAATCTTTAACTCGTGGCATTGGTGGACTCACACCGGGCGTGACCAACCGTAAGATCGATAATCCATTGTTATAAATATGTAGGGTTAGGTTCAAATGAGAACTTTTTCTTTTGAGAACTTTTGAGAACTAAATCTCAACCACAAATTTCAGGGGGACCACTACAATTCATGGGAGGGGGGATACATGTAAATAAACTTGTGGCTCAAATTAGTTCTTTTTAGTTCTCAAATCAAATTGGTTCTCAAATGACCCTCTCCCTAAATATGTATGTATATATATATATAGGGTGAGGTTCATTGTAGATACCCCCATAAGTGTAAACAGGTAGACACCTTTTTTCACCATTAGATCTCTTGATCTAATGGTTGTGATTAATCTTTTTTTTCTTTTTTCACACTTTTCAAATAATTTCACATGTGAAAAAGAGCTATTTCACATGATAAAGTGTCTACAATTTTTTTTTTCACATGCGAAATTATTTGAAAAAAAAGAAAAAATAATAAAAAAATAAAAAAAGAAAAAAAAATAAAAAAAAAGAAAAAAAAGAATTTATTTTTTTCACATGCGAAATTGTATAAAAAGTGTAAAAAAAGAAAAAAAGAAAAAAAAAGAAATTAATCACAACCATTAGATCAAGAGATCTAATGGTGAAAAAGGTTATCTACCTGTCTACATTTATGGGGTGTCTACAATGAACTTTTCACTATATATATATATATATATATATATATATATATATATATATATATATATATATATATATGGAAAGGGTTCCGTGTAGACCCCTTAAATTTTGTAGACCCCTATAAAACTCAATAAAAATAAAACTCAGTGTTGTAAATTTGGTTTTTTTTTATTACGATAAGCTTTTAAGAACCAAAAAAATAAATAAATAAATTAAAAAAACAAAAAACATTAAAAATCGAACATTTTAAGACAATGAGTTTTAAAATAATGAGTTTTAAACGCAACATTGAGTTTTATTGAGTTTTAAACTCATTGATTTTTAGAAAAATCATTGTCTTAAAATGTTCAATTTTTAATGTTTTTCGTTTTTTTTAATTGTCTTTTTTTGTTCTTAAAAGCTTATCGCAAAAAAAAAAAACTAAATTAACAAAACTGAGTTTTATTTTTAGTGAGTTTTAATGAGTTTTATAAGGGGTCTACGGGTCTACAAAAAATAAAGGGTCTACACGGATCTTTTACCTATATATATATATATATATATATATATATATATATATATATATATAACCGTTTTTTCTTAACCATCTTTTAGATCTTAACTATAAAATACATTTTATACAATCTAGTATTTTTTTTTCAACAGAACATTAGCGTTTTCAGGGTTTTTACAGTTACAGTGGATTTTCAATAGATCCATCCCCTATATAGAGGAGACTCGTTGAGAAACACCTACAAAAATAGAAAATTAGGAAACCAATCTATTTTCTATGTTTCACATATGAAATGCAACAGTTTACATATTAATAATATTGACTGATCATCTCTAAAACTAAACAACATAAAATTTTGGATTTTTTTTATTAAAACATAATAGTTTTTTAGATTGGTTATCACTTTTTACTTCTATATAACACATAAAAAATGAAGAACTGGGGACCAATCTACTTTCTATGCGTTCACATTTGAAATGCGATCGATTACACATAAAATAAATTTAATAGATCATCTCAACACTATAAAAGTTTTATTTTCTGTAAAAATAATGGTTTTTTCTAGAAAAATTTCCCAGTTTCACGTTTTTTTGGTGTCCCAATGAACTCCCTATATATATACATACATATATATATATATATACATACATACATACACACATATATATATATATAGTGAAAAGTTCATTGTATATACCCCATAAGTGTAGACAGGTAGACACCCTATTTCACATGTGAAATTACTATATTTCGCATGAGAAATTCAATAAAAAATAATTTTTTTTTAAAGATTTTTTTGTAAATAAATAAATAAAATCTAAGATAAACAATGAGAATTGTGAAAATTTTAATTCTTTAATGATGCAGATTACGCACACTCGTTCTGATCCTTTCGTTTTACTCTTTTTTTTTTCCAAAATTAAGCCATGTGCATCATAGATTTCATTACATAATCATTCATGAATTAAATTTTTTACGATTCTCATTGTTTATCTTATATTTTATTTGTTTATTTACATAAAATCTAAAAAAAAGATGTTGAATTTCACATGCGAAATAGAGTAATTTCACATGTGAAATAGGGTGTCTACCTGTCTACACTTATGGGGGTGTCTACAAGACACCCCCATAAGTGTAGACAGGTAGACACCCTTTTTCACCATTAGATCTTTTGATCTAATGGTTGTGATTAATTTTCTTTTTTCTTTTTTAATTTTTTCTCATTAATTAGAAACTTTCACATGTGAAAAAGAGCTATTTCACATGCGAAAGTGTCTACAATGAACCTCACCATATATATATATATATATATATATATATATATATATATAGGGAGAGGATCATTTGAGAACCAATTTGGTTTGAGAACTTTTGAGAACCATTCTAAGCCACTAGTTTATATATATGGAAATCCCCCCATGAATTTGAATGCTTCCCCCCTGAAAATTAGTGGCTCAGAATGGTTCTCAAAAGTTCTCAAAAGAAAAAGTTCTCATTTGAACCTAACCCTATATATATATATATATATATATATATATATATATATATATAGGGAGAGGATCATTTGAGAACCACCCCAATTCCTGAGAACGCTGAAAACTATGTGTAAACGTGTTAGATTGGTGAAATGAAAATTACACCATCATTTAAACGAATGTAAACACGTGTGAAGATGTTTAAATTATACATTTAAATCTCTTTAAAAAAAATAACATTTACACATGTGTAAATGTTAAATGTTCATTAAATTTATGTGTAAGATTTTGTTCTCGCAATCTAAACATTTTCACACGTGCATTTTATTCATTTAAAGATCTGTGTAATTTTCTTTTCTTAATTTAACACGTTTACACATAGTTGTCGATGTTCTCACGAATTAGGGTGGTTCTTAAATGAGATGTACCCCCTCTCTCTCTCTCTCTTATATATATATATATATATATATATATATATATATATATTAAGATGTTTATTTTTCATGCATCATTTATGTATGAATATATATATATATACATACATATGTATGTATACATGCAGGTGGGACTACATAGAAGAAGGAGGAAAAGTGTACAGAGACATGAATAGACTTGTGGCGTATTATAAAGGGATGACCACATGGTCAAGATGGGTCAATCGTTTTGTTGACCCCTCAAAAACCAAAGTCATCCTTCAAGGCATTTCTCCTGTCCATTATGAGTATGTATACATGTATATATATATATATATATATATATATATATATACCATTTTAATCAAAAGCATATATGTATTATTAAATAATGGTGCGTTTGTGATAATGTGTTATGTACGACAGGGGTAATGATTGGAACGAGCCATTTAAAACGTGCAAGGGTGAGACTCAGCCGTTCTTCGGTTTAAGGTATCCGGCAGGCACACCAATGGCATCGGTGATAGTGAATAAAGTGTTGTCCCGAGTGAAGAAACCAGTCTACCTGCTTGACATCACAACGCTTTCTCAGTACCGAAAGGATGCTCACCCAACATACTATAGTGGCAACCACTTAGGTCGTCTTGATTGTAGCCATTGGTGTCTCCCCGGTTTGCCAGATACTTGGAACATACTTCTCTATGCAGCTCTCAATTGATTCATTTTAGAATATATAGAGAGATAAATTAGAAATAGACAAATACATGTAGCGTACCATGCATGTTTGTACAATATATACATACATGTTTGTTTTGTTTGGAACATGTATGTATCGTTCGTCTGTTTGATTTCCTACCCCACCTATGAACTTGATACTAAAAAAAAACAGACTAACTGTTTGTTGGCCTCTAGCCCAAACCGACCCATAACATATATAATACATAAGTCACTTTGACCTAACTACTTTAATAACAAATAAACAGAATGGCCAATTAAGATGAAACAATAAGAGTGGAATACCCACCCACCCAATTGTTAAGCCTTGTCTTCTATCTTCAAGTTCCAAAGTCTTTATGAAGTTTTCCTTTCTAGTCAACAAAGTCCTCGTTGTCTTCGTTGTTTCCATATATCTTCCATCATAATTTTTTCAAGTTCTACCTTATGTTCTTCTTCAATGTCACCATACACGTCTTGACCTTCTTGTTGTTGTATGTAACCACTATCTTGTATACCAATTGTACTACATCTTAGTGTAAAATGTTAGAAAAGAAAGAAAAAAATCAGAGAAATTCTAGGGATCAGTCTGAACATCATTTCCCATCTCAATAGGGGGTCAAATGACAATCGTAACAACAAAAAAGTCTAGCAATGTTTTCTATAATTAGTCTTCTTATATTTCATATTTAAACCATCTAAGTGTTCATTGTAAAACACACCAATTCAATATAAGCCAAGTATTATTTAAATATAATTTAGAAACATGGTATCGGAGTAGTGAATGATTCTTGGATCATTTCATTTGCTTATGCTCATCAAATAGCCTTCACAACCCAACCTAGACTACCATGTGTGTAGACGACAATGGAGACCTGTCAATCCAAATAGCAGAATTTCTCATGAATGTCCTAAACCCAAACCAAAACCAAAAACAAAACCTTTCTAACAGTTTGAATATCATCCTTAAACTAAACAACCAAAATTATGCTATATGTTCTAGAATGATTCATGTGGCTATAGGAAGGAAGTCAAAAACTCTATTAAGCCACCTATAATAAAAATAAACAGAACCTCCAACCTAATTGATGATCCATACGAACCAGAGGAACAAGATGATTTGGTAGTCTTTTTATGGCTAATCCAAAATATTAAACCCTACTTGCAAACAACCTAACTGAGTTTCCCATAGCAAAATCATTATGGGATCTAATAAATGACATTCAGTGGAAGCGTAATAATAAAATATTAGAGAGTCGAAACGTTCAGCTCGGTTTCCTAGAGAAATCGGTTCAAAAATCTTAAAATCGGACAATCTCGTGAAAAAACCGAAAGCCGGATACTAACAGTTGTGAAAGATCAATGAATTAAAAACTTGTATATCGTGACTATGGGTTGAGATGCAATAATAATGTTCGATTTAAGTAACGTGTGAAAAAAGTCACGAACATGTCACCTTAATCGAGAAAACGTGCCAAAACTGGAGAAAAAACCGAGATCCCAAACACAATCACAAAAAATAATTAAAATTGAGTCTTCGTAATTTTGGGACTTGAAAAACGAGCCCGAAAAATATTCCAAGATATCTTCCGAGTTAAACTGGTTAAAATAGTTAAATTTGGAAAATTTGAGAAAATCCATCATCACATCTTCACATAATAGCCCCTTAACGGAGTTATCGGAAACATACTTGATTTAATGAGTTTCCAAGTTAGTCCCGTTAGTCCACTTAACTCTAACCGAGAATCTTGTTTGTGGTAACAGACAAATCCTTCATTAAACCAAGATTTCAAAGAAATCCTTAAATCTGTTAAGCCACATCCAACTACACGAAAAAAGGAACAAGGACACGACAACCTTCTTTGACTTTTGACTGAGTGATGTCAGCCAGATGTCACAATCACGTCACCATGTCTTCTTAAAAAAGGAACAAGGCGCTATTCCAATTCTTCCTTGGAGACCTAAAATCTTCATCGGAGACCACCGAAATCCACCTACAAGCAACCAAAACAATTGGAAAAACCTCCAATGTGCCCCAAATTCGATTTCCAACAACCCCAGACCATCAAAATGCACCAAAATACGATCGAACGAAAACCGGGAAAAGATCCAACTTGACCGAAAAGCACATATTTGATATCCTTAACGATCAACTCGATCGTTAAGGGTTTTCTGATCGCTAAACACGTCGTTTTAATTGCTAAAAGTTGTTGATCGCTAAGAACACAGAGTTGATCGCTAGGGTTCCTACTAGCGATCGAGGTAGTTCGCCACGACATTGTTGATCACCAAAAGCATTCTAGGGATCGCTCTTGATCACTATGTAGTACCTGGTAGCTAGGTTGATCGCTAATAAAAATTTTCTGGAAACCCTAAAAACTTTCTTGTGTGTGGCAGCTGAAGAAACTCACAGATCCAATGAGCTTAAACGATGAACTTCAGAATGCTTTCTCGGTGATCCAAAACACACAGAATCGATCTCTATAGTAACATAGTGGTAGAAAGAGTACCATGCTTCGTCTGGACTTCAAACAGTTTAGCTTTAACCATGTTAATTGTCTACTGTTGTATAATCCACACAAACAATAAGATTCTTGTGCAAAATCCAATCAAACTAGAAAGATAGATTGAAGAATATGAGTACACCCCACCTTGATTACGAACTTCGGTTGATCTTACAGCCCACCGAAACAGATGGAAATCCATAAGTCATGAACGGAGATGAATGCCAAGTAGTAGACGATGTTATTCTGGCCATAAACAACTCGAATCGCAGCTTAAAACATCACGAATCTGACCCCAAATTTTATGGAAAAAGCAAGAACACGAAGAACACCTTCAAGCGTGTGTATTCCCAAATTCATCCAAACTGTTACGACTTTGAAGATGGAACCACTCTGAACAGCTTCGAAATGCAATTTTCTAATAATAATCATGCTTTGTTTCATCCAAATCCATCCACTTTAACACCGAAAACTTGTGTAAATGCATGAGCGTCGGACCGTCTACTCGGTCGTGATGAAATCAATGTTAAACGTAGAACACTAGGAGTAAATACAAAAGACTTTGTATTAACCACAAACAGATTACACAGGAAAACACACATAGAAGATATAACCAGAAGACCTGAATTCTATACAAGACAAGCTATTTATAGTTGAACTTCAAAGTGCAAAACCACGACCATCCGATCTGCCAGATCGGACAAGTTCGTGTGAGTCCGAACTGGCAGTTTTCCTTCAGTTCGGACAACACAACTTTGTAGCCTTTTGTCTTGTATTTGATACTTCACATGAAGACCTAGAATTATGCATCAACAAACTCCCCATCGACATGTGTAGAATCAACTTTCACATTAACTTGTATTTTCAATCAAACTCTCCCTAAACTTGACTTGTATTTTCAATCAAACTCTCCCTAATCTTTTTATCAAGAGCTTCAGAAGACTTGAAGTTGTTATGTTCTTTTCTCACATAGAAACCTGCCAACATAAATAATCTTGACGGAAAACGTCTCTTTGAGACTCCAAGATATGTTGATTTTGAAATTGATTTCGTATTCCATGTTGATCAATCGAAAAGAAATAAGAAATAAAATCTTTTTGATTTTTTAGAAACGTTATATCAAAACAAACCTAAAATCTTTTTGGTATTTTCTGATATGAAATGTAAATGCATTACAGAATCAGACAATATATTTGTCTTTTGTGAGAAAGATCACGACTTGGGATCATATTGGACATAACATGTTGAACTACAATTCAATTTCGATTATTGTAGCACATAAGCCATGTCAATTGCAGATATAATTTGTCTAACATTAGATTCAGGCAGAATCATACTCGTAACATCTGGATATGTTTAGGTATTGATTAAATTTGCATTGACCAATGTACCCCACACTATTAGACATACTCAGATATGCTTTGCTAATGACACTTGTGATTTAACACATAGTGATTGTATTCCTGATATAGTCAACTGTGTCCATGCAAAAAGAAATAAGAACGTTAAATCGTCTACCTTAAGGTCGATCTTTCGATACGTAGATAAGACCTCAGATTTAACACAATAAGAAAATAAAAGCAAGTTGGAATTGTATAACCCAACAACAATCAGGTCGGTACTCCCGTACACGCAAAGAAAGTCCGATGAGTTATACGAAACACCAAAGAAAATAAATAGAACCTTAAATGAACAACTATCAGGTCGGTCTTGTGGAAACGCAGAGATAGTCCGATCATTTAAGAAAATCAAGGAAATCAAACAAGTTTAAATCTTTGCAAAATGAACACATGTATACACAGTGACTTCTCATATAGCGACTTCTTATTTTCTTTTCACATATCTTTTTCTTGATAAATCTTGAGATACGCATCAAGATGTTTTCCACTAGGTAAAGCATCAGATTTAGTGTATATTACATACGTATACTTTCTGATTTGCCGAGCCAACCTAGCATATCGAACAATGGTCTTATGACTTTCTCATCTAGTTTATCCATGAGTCAGATGATGTAAGCCAATGTACCATCATTTCCCAATCATGTCGGATACAATTTCTCATTTGTTAATGTTTTTGTCTTTTCAAATTTTCTCCCCCTAAAAATGACAAACTCAATTTTTTTAGATTTTCATTTTTTACGAGCTGAAAAACAACACGCTATTTGTGTATTTTTCAAAAACAAACTCCCCCTCAAAATGATACGGAGTGAAAAACAAATAAAAAATTGACAATCAACACGAATACTTACAGTTTAGTATTTTGAAAACAAAAATGATTTGGAAATTCAATTTAAGTTATCACAAATATTTCACAATCAATAATTTTCCAATCACCGAAAGGTCTTCCTGAAATACCTGCTGACACCAAATAAAACATTAGTCGCTCTGGAATCGACCCGATCCAACAACGTCAGATCATCCGTTGTCTTCCACATAGTCATCGTTAGCTTTGGAAACAAGCTTTGGTTTCCATATTTTCAAAGATTTTGATTTTTGATCAGAACCAAAATCAGAATTAATCGGCATACTTGGTTTGAAGTAAGACGGCTTACGAGTTGATTTAACTTTTGGAGACCATGGTTCATAAAAAATTTGACCTTTGTTATCCACATATTTAGCAGTGTTGTGAATATATGCAGTCGTTGGACAATCAGCAGCAAGATGTCCAAGTTGACGACATGCATAACAAAGTCGTTCACGAAATTTTAAAAACGTTTGAAAAAACTAGAAGAATGATCAGAACCAAAATTATCAAAGAAATCATCATAAGAATCATAGATGGACTTCGTGAAGATACCTTTGATTTAGATGAAGAACCTCCAGAAGAATAAAAAACTTGATTTGTTTGAGGAGGTGATTTCTTTTGAATTTTGATCTTCAACTCTTTCTCTTTCTTCTTCGATGGTTGTGCTTGAACATGAACATCTTTAATTTCAAATCTCAAACCTTTATGCTTGAAACCCGAAACCCTTTATAGATTCAGATTGAGAACCAGAAGCATTTCTCCCTTTTTCTTCTCTAGGAAAATGAGCTTTAATTTCCTTCAGCTTGTTCTCTTGCACTAAAAATTTAGCAGCTTCCTCTTCAGATGAAAAACTTGAACATTGTTCAGCTTTTCCAAAAACATTTTCATCATTTAGAAATGATGAACCTGAAACAAACGTTGGAGCTTCAGCAAATATAACTTTCTCTTTTACTTATTTTTCTTCTTCTTAGTTGGTGTTGCAAATTTGGAATAATCAAGCATCTCAGCCTTAGGATTAAGAGGAGCATAAGTAAACTCAGATAGATCCACCGGTTGAGGACCCTTGTGAATATCATTCTCTTTAGAACTATCCTCACTCCGATCCTGCTTATACAAGAAATTCAGCAATGTTGGTGATAAGTTGCAATTCTTGACTTGCCTTTGTAATTCCAAAATCTCCAGCTTTAATTCAGAAATCTTCTGTTGAGCAGTATACACATCTTTTTGAGACTTAATGAATTTTTGGTTTAGATCATTGTACTCATATGTTTGCAGCTTTCTGATCTCACATTCTGCCAAAACTTCTTCTGTAACATCCTCCCACTTCTTCTTAAATATTTCCACATCCATTGTTAAAAATTCATTCTTATCTCGAAGAAGAACATCGGAACCAGTAATCACCCTAAAATATGAAGATACCAATGAAGACATTAAAGCCATATAATCATCGGTAGTTTGAGCAAATAAAGCATTTTGCGATGAAGAACTAGGAATTGAAACGGTACAACCAGTATAATAAATAGAATTTTTAGACTTACCTGCAATGAATGTTGTACAACAGGAATCTGGATTTGTGCAGGTAGTGACTTATTCACCGTTAACTCCATATCCCTTGCTTGTATTCTTTGAATCAGATCATTGAAAGACAAACCCGAATACTCTTTATCATGAGTAATCATCATCACATATTTTCCCATTTCTCAGGTAAAGCCTCCAAAATCTTTTCTTTTAAATCAGCATCTTCCTTTGTAAGACTCACCAAACTCATCTCACTAATCAATTGTGCAAATCTTGCAATCAGATTTGAAATCGCTTCATTTTGATAATGTTTGAAACTATCAAATTCTTTTTTCAAAACCATTTGACGACTTTTGTTATATTGGTCATTTCCCTCACATCTCTTCTGCAATGCATCCCATAAACCTTTCTATCTATAGTTAGCAGAAAATTGATGTAGCAATTCTTTAGGCAATGCCATTGTCAAAGTACCATTTGCCTTCTTCTCAGCTTGATACGCTTTCTTTTGTTCCGAAGTGAATTTTCTTTGAAGAATCGGCTCTCCAGAAGCATCCTTAGGATAGATATATTGTTCAGTGAAAGCCAACCGCATATCAACATCGTTCGTATCAACATACGCTTCAAACCGTTTAACCAAACTATGATAATCATCCAATTTTAACACGTTGGGAACTTGATCACTTGTTCCAATTTCATTATCATAGTTCATCATCGTTTGCGTTGTAGCTTGCATCGAATACTGAATTGCAGCAAACGCTTGAAAATCACTCATCGTTTCCGAAAACTTGTACACAAAAACTTCAAACCCAAAAATAAAGGTCTTAGAAGTGGATTTTGGGTATTGAAACGGTGGATACTAGCCGTTGGGCAGTAAAAGTGTAGATCTATGCGAGATGGTCGTTTTGGATGGTATTAGCTCTCGTAACTCTTTACGGTTCTCAAGTTACTTCAGTTTTAGTGAACCCCCAAAAATCTTGATTACTATTCACCCGAACTCAAACCGAACTGAATATTGCTTATCCGAATTTTGCCGAACCTTAACTTCGGATGGACAAACTGAATCCGAACCTAAAAGTAGCCGAACCTAATCCGAACTGGAACAAAATATCCGAACTCGAGCCGAACTGGATACGAACTCTCAAGTGAACACTTCCAAACTACCACTTCGTTTTTTTTTTTTGTGAAATTTCAGATCTCAGCTGAACTCTATATGAACAGAAACATTTTCAACTCGAATTTCGCAATTTTAAGTGTTTTGGACGAGATTTTCAACAAGGACTCAGATAAACTCAGAAGAAACACTTTAGGAGAAGATTTTTCACAGAGAGCATACTTGAGATGATCAAACGAGTACTAAATTGATTAGATTTTATAAAAACCCCAGAATTTTGACTCAAATTGATGAAAAATAAAGATTTTCGACCAGTAGAATGAACCTAATGCTCTGATACCACTTGTAAATGCATGAAAGTCGGATCATCTACTCGGTCGTGATGAAATCAATGTTAAACGTAGAACACGAGGAGTAAATACAAAAGACTTTGTATTAACCACAGAGAGATTACACAGGAAAACACACAGAGAAGATATAACCAGAAGACCTGAATTCTATACAAGACAAACTATTTATAGTTGAACTTCAAAGTGCAAAACCACGACAATCTGAACTGCCAGTTCAGACAAGTTCATGTGAGTCCGAACTGGCTGTTCGCCTTTAGTTCAGACAACACAACTTTGTAGCCTTTTGTCTTGTATTTGATACTTAACATGACGACCTAGAATTATGTATCAACAGCTTGAAAATTAAACCCAGAAATTCAAGAACCCCCCCCCCCCCAAAATGTGAAAAACTCACTGTTACGTTTTTCCAGCTCTGATCTCAAATTCTAACAAGATTTGAACACTTGGAGCATCAAAATACATGTAAATGAGCTCAATAAACGTGAATCTAACATCCAAATCAATAGATTCGATCAAGAACTCATCCAAAAATGCATAAAATCTCCCAAATGCAGATTTGCAGATCTAGGCTTCATTCTTGTTCAAATTCCATATCTGATTGATCCAAACGATCTTCGGACACATTTAGATCAGGTACAATGTCTCTTATACCTTTTGACAGGACTGATCTAGCATAAAAATATGGTCTTTGATCACGAACGAAGAATAAGATGTCGAATGGTAGTCGAATGGTTACATTGAACCGAATGATTACATCTTAGAAATCAATTACACAACTCACATCTCTCATGAAAAGTCCATGGCTATCTTGGGTTGAGCTCAAACACAAGGTGAGACTCTCTCTAAGAGAATAGTTAACATCTCTCAAAGATTCATCATCTACCAAATGGTGCTAAGTCCTCTATTTATAAAGAGTCATGTGCTCTATTACCTGCTACTTAATATAACACAAAAAATGAGCAAAATAAAATAAAACAAATATTAATTGAATTAACTAATATAATTAAGTCAATTTATTTAATATGAAGCTTGACTCACTGGAAGCGATATTCTTGTTGAAGTTTACATTGATCGTTGACTCGAACAGTTGACTTTTCAAGAAAACATCTTCAGCCCAAACTTTGCAAGCTTCAATCAGCACAACCCTCGTATCTGAATCATACATAATGGATTCTTTAGCCAAATGATTCGTTAACAAATATTGAGGTGTCAGTCATGTCACACCCCAACCGACAGCGGAATTTACGTTGGGCCATGATGATTGTCCAAATGCTCAATACACTAATTAAAGTTTCAATACTTAATCACCACCAAATTCCAATTCAAACAGGAGGTTCAAATACACCTATCATAAAATAAAGATAAGGTCTTAATTGATTTCACTAGGTCCAAAGCATCCTAGATGTAGCATCAATCAAGTATGACTCAAACTGCATTTCCTGTAACATGTATAAAAATAGAGAGTGTCAACTAAAAATAGTTGGTGAGTAAACATAGGGTTAAAATACATATAGCAGTTTGAAAAGCGATTCAAATGTCAAATGTAGACTCAAGCATGTAGGAATAAACCAATGTTGAATTTTGCATAATCAAACCTTGATGACTAGTGTCCGTAACTCGAAAGTCACGCTACGATGAAAATAGGTTTCAATCACCCGAATGCCAATTACCGGTCAAATTCAGGCTGGTTGTCAGCCAATAGATCTATCATTATTACCGTAGGCTTTTTATGGTTAATGATTACACTGATGAATGGTGAACGATGAATAAAACACAACATTTTGACATATAGCATGTAATCAAACATAGACATAGAATGAAATCGCATGGTTTGTAAAATGAATAAAGAATTGATATTTGAATATGTATACATGTTACATCCCAAAACTTGAAAATGAAAATGGATTATGAATACTCACCTGAAGCGGTGAGTGTGATATGGAAATAGTCCAAGTGATATGAAGACGACCTATTAGTGTCCTAAATTATATAAAGACACCTTAAGTCTTAGTGATATGGGTCAAATGTCTAAGTCACCCACTTAGACTAATTGAGTCTTGTTTAAATGTGTTAACCCGTTAACCGTTGGTGATATGTATTGGTTTTTGGTTTAGTGTATCATTTAGAGAATTTGGACAGATTATGAGCTGTGACTTTAAGTGTGTTTTTAAAATATCAAACTTTATCTATAAATTACCAAATTTTACATGTTGCTAGTTTAATGTAATCTAAAAAACTTTTGTTTAGATAAATGTTTAATAAAAAGCTAATAGATAGCTCGAAATAGCTTCACAAAACTGAAGGTATAGAAATGCGCACTTGTTTTGTAGGGACTGTTGTGAGCTGCTCGACTTGAATTAGAAGGCAAACTGAAAGTGCGTGAGCGGGTGGATCGTGATCAACTTGTAGACATTGTGTAAATAATACGATGAACAAACGTGTAAATAAAACTCAATCTCATTCAATAACCAAGATCAGATTACACAGAGACTCGGAGCTAAAAACACGTTCACTTACACACACATAAGAAAACTTAATTACAAAATTCAAACCTAACGACCTATATATATAACCCCGCTGTCCGAACTCTAGAAACTGTCCGAACCTGCAGTTCAGCTGCAGTTCAGCTAAGGTTCGGACAGGGTTTGGCAGTTAGGTTTTCTTGAAATCTTAAACTCTTCAAAATATTGTCTGATCCAGCATCTTGCCATCTGCATGTATCAACAAACTCCCCCTTGGAAAATGCTGGTTAGTCTTTGTCATTTTTCAGCTTCAGTCTCCATCCCAGTCCAAGTACTCTGATGATTGTGCCCAACATAAATGTTAAACGCAAAGCATATCCGTATCACCCTTTGAAATTGCAAGGCTTCATCCATATAGTCTGGATGAAATAGGGATTGATTGTGATACAACACATCTATGTCAGCTTTTGATAAGTTAATTAGCCACATCAGGTCGTAAACCTTTAAAACTCTGTTGTCTTTCTTCAGCACTATTACAGCTTCACCCGTCTTCTCATTATAATACCATCATTTCAGATCTTGTATGAAATCTAATTCCATTTTCATCAACGGAATCTTCTTCATCACATTAGGCTTTGTTTTGAAGATTAGTATTATCAGCTTCTTCCCGGTTCTCTTATGAATCTTGGTTGGATGTCTACGCCTCTTCGGTCTTTGAGGCTTCAACAATTGAAATCCAAAAGTACATTTTTTCTCAATTGGATTCTTGAAGTAGAGACCCTTCCAATCTGACTTTCTTTTGTGAAACACCAGAAATAGGCGTCTCTGTTTGATAACCATCAGAAGCATCATTAGAATTTTCAGCACCAGGTTCATTAGCTTTATGATGTTTCAGACTTTGACAAAATTGATGATCTTGTTTCTGAAACCGAATGCAAAACCAATTCTTAAATCTGAGCTTCAGAAACTAAGTGAATACGAGCAAAAACAGATTGCGAGAAGTAAATCTGTGGGGGGGGGGGGGGGGTGGGTGGGTAAGAAATTAAAGAATGGTGGAGTTGGATTTAAACCTGAGTCTGTATAATTAAAACCTAAGGTTTTTGAACAAGGTTCATCTTCAAAATTATCGAATTCTGAAAAGGAAAGGGCCGGTAATCCAACTCAAAATGCAAAGGTTGATAAAACAGAAAAATGGACAACTTATCGCCTGAAAGGTTCAGATGTTATGTATAGCGATAAGGACTTCCCATTAAAAATGGTCAATCCGGATTTGATTGATAAGGTTTTTACGTGAGGTTATGGTCCAAAATATGATCCGAATGCGAAAAGTGTGCTCATTAGGAGGGGAAATGGTAAGGTTATCATACCAAAGGACACACTTGATTCGGAACATTCAGATCATAATTCTGATTCAGGGTTGGTAAAACGTGTGCAAAAATCAGTGAACAAGACACCAATTTCTTTCCTATCACCAAAGGTTCATCAGAAACAAATTTTTCATGAACTAGCCAAACCAAATTTCAGAAAACCAAAACCAAATTCGTTTTCTAAGAAATCTCAATTCTATCATGAAGAAGGTTTTTATGACAATTTTGGTTACGGGCTGAATCAACCAGTCTATGGAAGGGGTCTAAGATGGGTTGAGCATGGGTTTACAAATGATGTTGGTCCAGGTTATGGTGGTAGGAGGGGTAGATTTCAGAATTATGATGACCAATACTATGCTGGAAATCCACAGTTTTGTGATCAATATTTTCATGGTGGTGATTTTCCAGATAGTTTGAGTGGTTATGACTCTGGGTTTTATGATGACTTTAGTGATCATCGTGTTTCTAACAAAAAAATTTCAAAATTAAAGAAACAAAAACCAGTCATTGAAACCATGATGGATGATGACACGGTCAAAGAGTTTGTCAATGACAAATGCAAATGCTTTAAGTGCAAAAACTGTGGTCATACATAACGTAACTGTCCTTTAAAGAAGGATAAAGCTGATAAACCTGAAGCTGAAAATTATGATGATGCTTCTGATGGTTATCAAATAGCGATGCCTGTTTCTGGTGTTTCACAAAAGAAAGTCAGATTTATGGAGTACAAAGTCAGAGCTCATTTTTATGATGAATCATCTGAATTTCACAAACATCAAAATGATAAGAAATTAGATGGTGGGTTTGATAATGTCAAATCAATTTTAAAGAATTCTGAATTAGAATCCACAAACATTTCAACTGACAAGTGGAAACCTAAGGGTTCATCCACAGCTGGAAATGACTTTGTCGAAGATGACGGTCGACCCAAAGCTTTGAGCTTGGGTTCGTCCCGAAACTAATCAATTCTGTTAATTTATGCAGGGATCTTCACGACAGCCCATGAATAATATTTGGATTGTTGATAGCAGAGCATCCAGACATATGACCGGTGACATCTCCCTACTCCATGATGTTAAACCTTTCGATGGAGGAAAAGTCACTTTTGCTGGAAATAAAGGCAGTCAGATTACTGGAATTGGTAAATTGAGTAATGGTGCTATCACATTCGACAGTGTGGAATATGTAAAATAATTGGAATACAATCTACTAAGTGTCTCCCAGATTTGTGACAAGCAGTACACCACAACTTTCACATGGAGTGAATGCTTGATCTTGAAACCATGATACAAGATTCCAGATGATTGCATTGTGATGCAAGCACCATGTTTCTCAAATCTTTATGTTCTCGATATGAATTTGGCAAGATCAAATATTGTGGGTCAATGTTTCCTTTCAAAAGCTTCTGAGAAAGAATCTGTTCTTTGGCATTAACGCATGGGTCACATCCATTACCGAAAGATGAATGATTTAGTGCGAAGGGATCTTGTTGAAGGGGTTCTGAAGCATCAGTTTGTGTTCAATGATGTGTACGTTAGCTGCAAGAAAGGGAAGCAGACAAGAAAATTTCATCCACTAAAAAAGTACCATTCAATAGATGTTCCATTGGAATTGCTTCACATGGACTTATTTGGTCTTGTGACTCACAAAAGCATTTCCGGACATTGGGATTGTCTTGTGGTAACTGATGAATTTTCAAGATTTTCATGGGTAGATTTCCTTGCCACAAAGGATGAAACTTCAAGAATCCTTGCCAACTTGATTAATAATCTTGAATCATTTTATAAGTTGAAGGTTAGAAGAATTTGGAGTGACAACAGCACTGAGTTTAATTACAGTGTCATGAGAGTGTTTTGTTTGCGGAAAGGAAGAATAGAACAACTATCCAGACAGCTCGCACGATGTTGGCTGATGAACTTCCAGTGACTTTCTAGACAGAAGCTGTCAACACGGCTTGTTATGTGCCCAGCCGAGTGCTTACAGTTAAAAGGCTTGGGAAAACTTGTTATGAGTTACTCAAGAATCGTAAGACAAATCTTCATTACTTGGAAACTTTTGGGTGTCCCTGTACTGTGTTAAAGTCTGCTGGTAAATTTGAAGACAAAGTTTTCGAAGGATTATTGTTAGAGCATATACCTATGCTATGATGTATCTCGTGTATTGTATCTATGTGAGCGTGTCTTAGTATGAGTTTTAGTGACAATATCTTTGGCGTCGGACCAAATGGTCCGCCGGACCAAATGGTACGCCCGTACCATTTGGTACGCAACTTGTTTAGTCACTAAGTATAAATAAGTTGTGTTAGAATGATAGCTTAACACTCCGAGTCATTCTACACCTTCTGTGTGTGTATTCTAGAGAGAGAAACTAGAGAGAGTTCATTGTATCTTCAAGTGATTCAATACGAAATCTCTTATTTACATCCGTGTTTACTATGATTGATTGATACACGCAGTAGTAAGATCGTATTTCGGTTTTCCAAGTGGTATCAGAGCATTTGGTTGCTCTAGTGCTGTGTTTTTTTTTTATCAATTTTCGGATTTTTAGAGTGAGAAAGTGTGGGTTTTCTTCATATTCATCAAATTCTTCCAATTCCGAGTGTCTCTGAGGTAAAAAATGATTTCTGAGTGTTCCTAGTGAGTTTTCGCACCTTTCTGAAGCAAATTCAAGTCAAAATTGTCAAAATTTTTGAAAATCCATCAAAATCAGCGTGGTACGTTTCTGGTCCGCCTCAAGAACATTTGGTCCGCCGCTGGTCCGCCGTTGGTCCGCCGTTGGTCCGCCGTTGGTCCGCTAGGCAATCTTCAAGTTGGTCCGTGGCAGTTATTTTTTGGTCCGCCGTACCATTTTGGTCCGCCGTACCAAATTTGGTCCGCTGAAATTTGGTCCGCTGACAGTTTCTTCAAAGGGTCATAACTTTTGCATTATAAATCGCTACGAGAGCCATAAGTACTCAAATCGATCGTCTCGACGAGCTCTACATTGTTCGTTCAAAGTTGATTTTCAAAATCAAATTCTAACACCTTGATTTTTGAGTTTGAAGTTTTGAAGTATCATTTTCGGTGAAAAATGTCTGATTTTCAAGCGTTTGCGGCTATGCAAAGCACGGTACAAGCTATGCTCAATTTTGATAATGAAATAGGAACAAGTCAGAAAGTTCCTAAGCTGTTAAAGTTGGAAGAGTATCAAAATTGGAAGCAACGTTTTTCTGCATATATCAGCACAAATGATATTGATTTATAGATTCTGATTTGAAAGTTGTATGTACGTCCAACTGACAATAGAGAGTATAAAGAAATTCAAGATTTTGATAAGGATGAAAGAAAAAGTTATGAGCTTGAACAAAAAGTTTATGGTTATCTTACCATGGCTTTACCTACCGAGTTGTTGCATCAATTCAGTACTTGCAAGAAAGCTAAACAGTTGTGGGATGCTTTATCTGCTCGATGTGAAGGCAATGACCAATACAAGAAGAGTAGACGAAAAGTGTTGAACAAGGAATTTGAAATTTTTTAACAATATGACAAAGAAAACATTTCTGCTTTTGTTTCAAGGTTTTCACATCTGATTAGTGAGATGAAAGTGGTTAAAATTGAAAAGACCGAGGAGGAATTGAAAGAGAAATTGATGGAAGCATTACCGGAAAAATGGGAAAGTTATGTGTTGTTACTTACTCATGATAAAGAATATTCTGAATTATCATTTCATGATTTAACCGGAAAGCTTCATGCTAGAGAGATAGAAATGATGACCTCAAACAAGTCAACTGCTCAATTACAAAATCCTGAATTGTATCATGGTCAAAATTCTGCAAGTATTAATGCGAAGTCTAAATCATTTGGTGTTGATTCATCAAATCCACCTCAAACAGCTTTTGTTGCTGGTCATGGTTCAGGAAATTCTGGAAATTTATCAAGAGGATGTAACTTCACTATTCCAAATCATTCAAGTCAGACTTTCTTTTCAGCAAAAACACCTGATGAACATTTGACATTAATTTCTGCTTTATTATCTTCCTATTTTGGATTGCTGAATGGTGGTTTGACAACATCTAATCTGATTGAAGAAGATTTTGATCAGATTGATCCTGATAATCTTGAGCATATGGATATCAATTGGCAACTGGCGATGTTAGCTCAAAGAGTTAAAAGATTCAAAAAGAAGATAGGTTATCAAAGTTTAAATCTGGATGGCAAGGTTGGCATAGATAAATCAAAGGCAAAATATTTCAAATGTTCTAATTTTGGACATTTTGCTCGTGAATGTTAAAAAAAAATGCATCTTCATCAAAGCCTCCAACAACTTTAGTTTCTCAAGTTGATAAACAATATAACTGGGGACGAACTTCTAATGATTCTCAACCAATTGCTTTAACTGCTATTACTTCTGCATCAAAACCCTGGCATGTAAATTAGGATTGGGCTGCTGATGAACCTGATGAGTCTGCATTTCGTGCTTTGATTGCTCAAGTTGTTCATAGTGATGATGACGTAGAAGTAACTGATTCTGAATCTGATATAAGTGGTTCTGAAAATAGTGGCTATGAATCTGTTTGTGAGTTTTGTTCTCAGAAAGACAAGACGATTCAAGGATTGATAAAGGAAAATGGGTTGTTGATTGAGGAAAATAAAAGAAGGATAGAAGAATTGGCAAATGAATAGCAAAACTTGGAAGCTCTAATTCAAGAATTATCTTCTCATAAAGAAAAGTTTTCAGATTTTCAAGCAGAAGTTGTTGAGAAAGAATCAAATTTTCAAAGTGTTAAACAGGAGTTTGAACAGAAAATTACAAAGTTATCTGAAGAAAATGTTGCATTAGTTCAAGAAGCGAACAAATGGAAGGATGATGCTGCAGATACAGCAAATGATTTTCAAAATCTTTTTGACAAATCAAAGTCCAGACTTGATACTCTTACTAAACTCTCTGATGATCAAGCTACTAAGATTCAATCCTATCAGCTTGATATGGAAAAGTTACTTAATGAGAAGAGGGAGTTGGTTAGAGTGAACAAGTTGCAAAATGCAAATTTAGCTATTCAGAAAAGAAATGAAGATAAGCTGCAGAAGGAATTGTGGACTGGACTAGATGATTTAAGATTGCAAAAGTATGAAACTCATAAAGTGGCAAAGAAGCTGATTACAACTGAAAAAGAGTTGGCTGAAGCTCAACAAAAGATTTCTGATCTGAAAGTAGAAGTCATTGATTCAAAACATCTTTTGAACAATGTTACTAATTCACAATCATTTACAAGTTTCTTGGTAAAAGATGACAACTTTGAGAAGATGTTCAAGAAAACTGTGTCACCACCAGGAAGTCTCAAAGAAGGACTTCATGATTTGATAGACAAGGTTGAGACTGGTGATTATTCGGAGTTTGTTGGTTCCAAATTGGTTGAAGAACAGAAAGAGAACTGTTGGGCTAGGCTTATTTAAGGCATGAACATTTATTAATGGGCTAGTTTTAGTGTTTTGGGCTTATTAGAGTTTGGGCTTAATTTAGTTTACTATTGGGCCATGTGGGCCATTTTATTGTTTATGATTGGGCTCTTTCATGTTTATGATTGGCCTTGTTGTTGTATGAGGTGGTATAAATACCACCTCATGTTCACGATTTTGGTAAGCTTTTCCATACTAATTCCAAGTTTACGATTTCTTTGTGTCTACTTGTTTACGATCAGCTTCAATAGTAGTGATTATTCATTCAAGACTTCATCTTTCTCATAGATCTAGTCTCTTCTACTACTATTCTTCTTGAATCGATCTTATACGAGGATTCCGCACTCGTGTTTGATTAGATATCGTGTGTTTGGGAGATTTCCGGACCTACAATTGGTATCAGAGCTAAGAATCTTAGATTCGAGGCTCTCACGATATTGATTCAAGTGTTTTCTGGGTTTTTGGGTTGTTTTTGAAGATTTAAAGGCTATTCATCGAGTTTACGACCTCTGTTGCTGCTGTTCTTCAAGATTACGACTGGGTTTCTGGTTTTTTGTGTGTTCACGACTGTGTTGTTTGAAGATATTCATCAGATCTGGGTTTACGACATCAAGATTGCATTTTTACGGTGTTTACGAGCCGGCAAAACGTGTTTACGACTCTACTTGGTCGTAATTGGAGTTTACGACTTATTATTATCGAAATCGCGGAGTCGTAATCAGAGTTTACGACTTCCTCGGATCATAATCGGAGTTTACGATCATTGCTAATCGTAATCGAGTGTTTACGATTTCCGGAGTCGTAATTGGCGATCGTAATCAGAGTTTACGATATTTTCATCGGAATTGGTGTTTGCGATTTGCTTTGAATCGTAATCAGGTGTTTCCGATCGTAATCAAAGGTTTACGATCGTAATCAGGTGGTTTTTATCATAATCACAGCTTTTGGACTTTTGGACTCTAGTTTTAGGTTTCCTAAGCTATCGGGATGGATTTTGAACCAAGCATGTACCAGAAATTGGACTTCGAGATCGGATCTATTACTCGTCCACCTAGACTTACGTCAGCAGATAACTTTTTGGAATGGAAGTATAGGTTCGAGAACCACCTGAAGAGTGTTGATTTAAGGTTGTGGAGAGTAGTGCTGAATGGACCTCACATACCAACTCATGGAGCGGGAGCTAAGATAGGAAAAGCTAAGACTGAAGATGAGTTTGAAGATGATGACTGGGAAAGGTGTAACAAGGCAGAGAGGGCATTTGCAATAATGACCATGGCATTGACACCAGACATTGCTCAAGGCTTTAAGCATTGCAAGACGGCAAAGGAACTGTGGAATGCATTGATTGTTGCTTATGAGGGAAATCCAGACATCAAGGCGAGTCGAAAGCAGATGTTAAAGCAGAAATTCAATTTGTTTAATCACATCCAAGGTGAATCTTTCGAAGCACAAGTGCAAAGATTTGTCTCTCTGATGGCAGAAATGTCAAGTTATGGTGTGGAGCCGGAATTGGAAGATAAGAATTTGAAGCTGCTAAACAGTTTGCCAAAGTCATGGAACACCAATATCTCAATTATTAAGGACAACAACAAATTGAGTGAGCTGTCTCTGGATGAAATGATCAACAAGTTGAAGTCCAAGCTGATTGATGATAAGCAGCGTGAGTTGAATCATATAAGCTCACTTAGTTTGGCTGGGAAGCTGAATCAAGCTTTGTTGTCGGAAGAGGTTGATGAGAAGCAGAAAGGAAAGTCTGTTGGAAGTGGATCAAGTTCGATGTCCCAAACGAAGGCATTTGTGGCACAACCCCAATCTAGTTCAAGTGGAAGTGACACGTCTGAGGCTAACAACGATCCCAATTTTGCACTGGGTATGGGATTCATGAACAGTTACCATGCTTTAATGGCCGGAACCCTAATTCCTTCTGAGATTCTTTCGGGGGAGCTTAATCAGATTAATCCAGAGGATGTGGAGATGTTGGACGTCTCTTGGCAAATGGCTATGGGATTCATGAACAGTTACCATGCTTTAATGGCCGGAACCCTAATTCCTTCTGAGATTCTTTCGGGGGAGCTTAATCAGATTAATCCAGAGGATGTGGAGATGTTGGACGTCTCTTGGCAAATGGCTATGGCGGTGTTCAGGGCTAAGAAGTTCATGGCTACTACAGGGCGAAATGTTTGGAAGGATCAAGACAAGATCAGAATGAGGTTTGATAAGACAAAGCTTAGGTGCTACAATTGTGATGAATATGGGCATTTTGCTAGGGAGTGCAGCAAACCGAGGAAGGAGAAAGCAGAGATGAAGAAGCCAGCTGATGGGAAGGCAAAGGCCGAAACAAGTGCCTTGATAGTGCAGGGAGGTGGAGGTTATGACTGGACCCCCCAGCTGAAGGATCTGACCCCCCAGCTGAAGGATCTGAGTCTGACACATGCTATGATGACGACTATGGATGATGATGATGAGGAGGAGCATGCTTTTGTGGTTACTGAAGAAGAACCCGAGGAGAATGAAGCTATGGCAGCAGACCACACCAAGGTATGTTCTAACCCTGTTTGTGATCGTATAGTTACTACTCTTAGACAATATTGCAAAAACTTTGAATCAGAATTGTTTGAAGTAAAATGTGAAAAGAGTTCTTTTAAGGGTAGATGGCAAAAGAATGAAGAAAAGGTTAAAGCCCAGAAATTAGATATAGCAAAATATAAGAATCTTGCAACTGAGAATGCCTATTTGTATGACAACGCTAAGTTAGAAATAGCTGAGCTAAGTAAGCAGATAGAAGACCTGAAGCATAAGAACAATGAGATGCAGGTTAAGCTTGATGTAAACCTTATGAGAAGCAAAAGAATGTTACAGGCTAGTAAATCCCTAGATACTTGCATAACTGAGGTTAGAATGGGTAAAGACAAAGGTGGGATAGGAATTAGCTTTGCAAGCAAGAACGTTGTTCCTCAAGAGAAAACTAGAGATGTAATAGGAATGATCTTAGAGGAGGATCAGATAGATAGATCTGCATCGGAAATGCATGAAGAAGGACCTCCCTTAGATAGTGTCTTGGTTGGAGTGAAGCCTATGATAGAAGAGGAAATTGAAAATGAAAAGCACATGACTTATGGGTTGGGTAATATGGACAGAGTGATGACAGACGCATGTGAAGCAGGTCCATCAAATACTTCTCTGAATAACTGTGTGAGCACTTCTGATGTATCTATTTGTTGTGCAGATGAAGTAGAAATCAAAGACATTTCTGATGAGGATGCGGAGTGTCAGAGAGTGGATGAGAGTCATGCGTCTAGTAGTTCTAGTGGTTCTAGTTTATGTTTACCTAAGGATGATGTATTGGCACTTGTGTCAGAACTAGAAACATCCAAGTCAAAACAAGTAGTTGTATCGTTATTAAAAAAAGTTTCAGAATCTAATGAAAAAGTGTCTGGTTTTAAAATTCGTGTGCCTAACACAAAAACAGGTCGTGAGACTAAGCCCAAAGACTTTGTTGCTTATCCCCAGGTTGTGTCAGCTTTTAATAGAACAAACAAATCTAAATCGGAACAATTTTGTTTAATTACACAATCTGATAAGGATAAACAACGTGTTATACACAAATGGGATGATAAGCCAGAGTGGAAGTCGTCTTACCCAAGACGTACGTACCTCTGTAGCCATGTCAATGGGCCTAGGCTCATGAATTGCTTTCAATGTGGAAAGCCAGGACATTTTGCAGCTAACTGTGTTAATAGACCTTACCAACCATACTATCCGCAAAACCCACGGACTAGTATGTTGGAGAAAATGATGACCGGAGAAAAGCAAAAACAAAAGCAGAAACAACAAGCTGTGTTTCAGGGAAAGCAGTGTTCTGAACCAATGAAGACTGAACAGTCTAAGGTTTCAAACGCAAAGGCACCTGTGACAAAGCCCGTTGTTAATAAGTGGAATGTGACCAGAACTCCAAAACAAACTTATGTATCTAAAGGAGTTTCCCACAAGATAAAACCAGAATTCGTTGAAAAACAAGTGGCTAAAGTAAAAAGAGCTAATCAACCTAATGGCAAAGCAAAAGCCGAGCAACAGGTTTTGAAACAAAAAAATGTCGCTCAAACAAAACAGCTTGTGTATACTAAACTGAAACTTGAGTGGACACCGGTTAAAAAGCCAACTGGTAAAAAGGTCATTTCACCACAAAAGAAACCCGTGATTGTCAACAATTCAACAACTGTGTTGAAACCAGAGAAAACCACCACATGGAAACCAAAAGTCAACATTCAAAATGAGAATGTGTATGGATCAAAGTCTGAGATGATTCTCCAATTAGTTAACTACATTGATGCAATGTGCCCAGATCTGTTATGGCCTGGGTACCTGGATCTCATTAATTTCTTATTCTTGTAGGGACAGCCAAGAAGATCTATCAGCAATCTCTGGTACGTTGATAGTGGTTGCTCCCGACACATGACCGGAGATCTGTCCCTTTTGGAAGATGTAGAAGATTTCAATGGTGAAGGAGTTTCATTTGCTGGTGGTGTGGGTGGTAGAATTAGTAAGAAAGGTGTGGTGAGGAGTGGAAATCTATCTTTTTCTGACGTTCATTATGTGGAGGAACTGTCGCACAGTTTGCTGAGTGTTTCTCAGATCTGTGACAAAGACTATTCGGTGATGTTCAATCGAAAGGAGTGTATTATTTTGAAGCCTGGTGTGAAGATACCCGAGGAGTGTGTACTGATGCGCACTCCAAGACGTTCAAACTCATATCTTCTCAACATGGGCAATCCTCCTACGTCAGAAGAAGCATGCCTTATATCAAAACAGAATGAAAATTTGGCTATGTTGTGGCATAAACGTCTCGGGCATGCTAATATGAAGAATTTGACCAAGCTCGCGAAGGGAGAGCATGTCAGAAAGCTGCCGATTAAAGACTTCTCAACTATTGAAAAATGTGTGGCATGTGCGAAGGGGAAGCAGCACAAGTTACCACACCGTCCTAAGATAGCAAACTCTGTGTCATCAGTTCTACAACTTCTACACATGGACTTATTTGGGCCTATGCAAGTTCAGAGCATCAGCAAGTTTTCCTATTGTCTTGTGATTGTGGACGACTATTCACGTTTTACTTGGGTCTACTTCTTGTCTAACAAGTATGAAACTCCAGCCCTAGTGAAACAGTTTGTGACACTCATTGAGAATCAGCTGAACAAGAAGGTCAAAGCTATCAGATCGGATAACGGAACGGAATTCAAGAATGCTGAGTTGAATATGTTTTGTGGGGCTAAAGGCATAGACAGACAGTTCAGTGCTCCCTACACTCCACAACAGAATGGAGTAGCTGAGAGAAGAAATAGGACACTCATTGAAGCTGCAAGGACAATGATGTGTGAAGCAAAACTACCAATCTTCTTCTGGGCTGAGGCAGTCAACACAACATGTTATGTGCAAAATCGCGTTATGTTAAACAAACGTCATGAGAAAACTCCATATCAGATTGTCTACAAAGAGAAGCCGACAGTGGGTTATTTCAAGACTTTCGGATGTCCATGCACGGTGCTGATTCAGTCTGACGTAGGGAAATTCGAGGCGAAAGCGGATGAGTGTTATTTCGTTGGTTATTCGGGAAATAGTGCTTATCGAGTCTATAACAAGACCACTGGTTTGATCATTGAAGCGTTCAATGTGGACTGGCTTGAAGACAATCCGACGGATGCAGGGACCGGACCTGATTGGATTTTTAACTACGGGTCTCTGTTTGAAGGGTTCAAGTTTTCGAATGATCTTCATAATTTGGGTGCAGAAGAAGAGATTATCACTCAGCCATCTGAATCAAGACCTTCTGTTGACAGAATCAGTGAAAAGACACCTGTTCCTGTTCCCACAAATGTCAACGTAAATGCTCCGGGAACTTCAGGAACGTGTGAAAATGATTCAGAGACACCTCAAAGTCCAGGTATGCGTGATATAAATGATAATGTTGTTACATCTAATCTGCCTGTTTCTGTGTCTGTGCCAGATGTCCAGGTATCCAGGATCAACAAGGATCATCCAGTTAGCAACATTCTTGGACCAGTGTCTGCAGGTGTTTCAACCAGAAGCCGCACAGGGGATATCAATTTCTGCATGTATTCATGTTTTATCTCCCAGATTGAGCCTCCGAATGTGATGGTTGCTCTCAGAGATCCGAATTGGATAGAGGCCATGCACAATGAGCTTAATCAGTTCTCAAAACTGGGAGTGTGGCGACTTGTGAAGAGGCCTGATGGCAAGAAGGTGATTCCCACGAGGTGGCTTTATAAGAACAAGAAGGATGATTCAGGAATCATTGTGAGAAACAAGGCGAGGTTAATTGTACAAGGTCACAGGCAAGTTCACGGGATTGATTATGACGAGGTATATGCTCTGGTGGCGAGATTGGAAGCAATTCGGATCTTTCTGGCTGTGGCATCGTATCTCAATTTTACTGTCCATCAGATGGATGTGAGACTGCCTTCCTGTATGCAGAGATGAACGAAGAAGTTTATGTAACCCAACCACCAGGGTTCATAGATGAAGAAAATCCAAATCATGTTTATCTGCTGGATAAGGCCTTGTACGGTTTGCATCAAGCTCCTCGTACCTGGTATGAAACGTTGTCCAATCACCTGGTGGAGAATGGATATACAAGAGGAGTTGTTGATCAAACTTTGTTTAGGAAGAGAGTGGATGAGGACATAATCATGGTGCAAGTGTATGTAGATGACATCATCTACGGTTCTACAAACGAGGAATTGTGCACCGAATTTGAGGAGATTATGAAGAAGAAGTTTGAGATGAGCGATCAGGGAGAGATGAGTTTCTTCCTAGCCTTGCAAGTTAAACAAGATGAATCTGGGATTCTTATTCATCAGGAGAAGTACGTGAATGAGATTCTGGAAAAGTTCAGGTTGCAGGATTGCAAGCCCATCGCCACTCCCATGGCATCCAGACCACTCTTGTCAGCTGATCTTAACGGGGAGTCAGTGAGTGAATTCCATTATCGATCGATGATTGGATCACTAATGTACTTAACAGCAAGCAGGCCAGACATCATGCATGCAGTTTGCGTGTGTGCTCGTTATCAAGCTAACCCTAAACTTTCTCATCTTTCTGATGTTAAACGTATCTTCAGGTATCTGAAGGGCAGGCCTAGGCTTGGTCTTTGGTACCCGAAGAACACTGATTTTCAATTATATGCTTTTACTGACAGTGATTATGGAGGTAGTGATCTTGACAGGAAATCTACTACTGGAGGATGTCAGTACCTGGGAGATAGACTCATCTCTTGGCAGAGCAAAAAGCAGCATACCGTATCAAAATCAACTGCCGAAGCTGAGTACGTGGCAACATCTGCTGGTACGTCACAGGTAGTATGGATCCAAAACCAGCTCACAGATTACGGTATGGAATTCGTTAATACTCATATATTTTGTGATAACGCTGCTGCTCTTGAGATTGTGAAAAACCCCGTCCAACATTCCAAAACCAAGCACATTGATATCAAGGTACATTTCATTCGTGATTGCTTTGATCGTGAGCTAATTCAGCTTCAAAAGGTAAGCTCCGATCAGAATGTTTCGGACATCTTTACAAAACCCCTTCCTCGTCCTAATTTTGAATCTTGTGTTGAAGGCCTGAAGATGATTGCCTTCGAGGAATGATCTGATCATTTTTTTTTATTTTGTATAAAGTTTTTGGTATTTAACATTTACTTAAAAAAAAAAAAAAAATAAAAAAAAAATATGGAAAATGACTGAAAAATTGAGTCTTGTTTCAAAAGCCTCACAAAAACAGGGGAAGAAATGGTGCTGGTTAATCTGAAAAGTTTTTATGATGTCTTTTGATAGGACGTGCAAAAATTGTTCAATGACGGTCGGAGACTGACACGTGTAAGGCTGATGTGAAAGACTGCTCGAAGATGATATGTCGGTAAGCTCAACCAAAACAATGATCATCTATGTAAGTGCAGTAATCTTAAACTCTATAAATGTTTAGTTTCCCATCCTAGTCTACATGGTTTAAAAAACTGAGTCCCGACAAAAACGGGTTGAGAGTGGTATTTACCTAGTATTCACTCTCTCACACGCCATGCTTATACTGTATAAGACAACACCACAGCAAAAAGAAAAAGGAAAAAGAAAAGGAAAAAGAATTCAAAAATTGAATATTCTGAAAAAGAAAAGGAAAAGAAAAGAAAATTATTCAGTTGGTCTTCTCTGCGTGCTTATGCGGCCGACCTGATCATCAACTGATAATGTATGAAAAATAGAAATAAGTGGTAGTCAAAGCAGTGTTGCATGGTTCCTCAAGTTGGGGGTTTGTGAATCCTCAATAAACTCTGAGGTTGGGTAGGTTTTGCTATGGAAGATTGGGTGTGGGGACGGTTAAACATATCGGTAAATTTGTACTATATTTAAGCACTTAACTGGATGTGAGTTTCTGTGTTCAAACCACCTGACAATTGTCTAGAGTGTCAAGTAACGGAAGCTGAAAAGGGTTCCTCAGTCAAAGACTTGTCTGAAATTATCTGTGAAAATTACCAGCACCAGGTATGTAAATATTTAAATTTCTGAGGTAAGTTTGTAAATATTTAATTTTGGTTTTGATTTTATCTGTGTTAACTTTTAATTTTTTTTTATGATCATGATCGGATACTCGGGGCTAAGTTTGAGGGGAAGCTTCGTTAAAATTCTCTGTTTTATCTCAATGTTAACATCTTTTAAGAGAATTAAAGGTTTGGGAGTTGTTTAAAACAATTTTGAAGTTTAAGGGGTGTAAATGAAAATTTCAAAAAAGTAGTATAAAAACCCCAAAACAGTTTACGATCCTCATTTAACCCCTCTTCTCCTCCGTTTACGATCCCCTCCTGAAAAACCCTAACCGCCGGCCAGAGCTCACCGGAAAACTCATTTCCGACCACCTCCGACCTTCGTTTGGCAATCCATCCTCACCAACACCTTCGTCTTTCACTTCCGACCAAAAACCCCATTTCAATCGCCTGTTTTCACGAGGATTTCTCGATCTATTCTCGAGTATTGTGTTTTTGAGCCCTAACTCGAAATCCCCTTCTTTTTCACTGTGTTCGACTCATTTTGAGAAGGTTTGAAGACAGATTTATGTTTAAAGTCTCTCTAAAGGTAGTGTTGGTGGTTTGATTGTGATTATTTGAGTTTTAATGTGTTTACGAGCTTTTGCAGGTTCGTCAATGGAGGTCACGGTGTTTACGATGATCGAGAGGTTGAAGACGTCTGTTCGATGTTTACGATCGTTGATTACGATCGTAATTTATGATCGGAGTTTACGATTGTCGTTTACGACTCGGGTTTACGATCCGGGTTTATGACTCGGGTTTACGACTCGGGTCTACGACTTGTTGTTTACGATCGGGCTTCAAGTAGTTCTGGACGATTACGATTGGACTGTCATGTTTACGATTGGGCCTCAAGTTGACCAATCGTAAACTCATTTATTGAGTCGTAATCCCATAAACAGAATCGTAAACCTCATTTAAGTTGAATTAATTTCATAAACTCTTAATTTTTATTAAATCTCCTTAAACTTAAACATGTTTAAGATTAAATCAAATGTTTGTGAAACATGTGACTAAATTTCAAATATTTCACTTGAATAATTCAATTGAAGTGTTCAGAATTCATCAAATTAAATGAGTTAATCAAGTGAATTTCAATTTGTTTCCAAACAAAATAGCATTGATTGTATTTGTCTGATACATATGCCTTGTCTTTCTCAGATGGCAGAAGAAATGCTTATTGGAGATATAAAGTATGAGCAGGACCATTGTATGCCGGCATACCTAGAAGACCCGCCAGAAAAACACATGGAGTTATTCTACTCACTGGTGGCCGGGATGAACACATGCAAAATCAACCATGCCTTGAGGACGAATGTACTCATCGACGAGATGCTGGTCAGAGAATTTTGGGGAACTGCCAGGGCAAATTCTGACAAGACAAGGATTACTGCAACGGTCAATAACAGACAAATTGTTATTGAGGAAGAAGATATAAGGCAAGGGCTGAACATTACTGATGATGCTTCACATCATATCAAGTATCCGAAGGAGGTAGTTCTGGCAGGAGCACAATCAATGGGGTATGAAGGAAAATTTCCGCCCATCTTTAAGAAGCTTCTGCCACACTACTGGAGGTGTCTGGCGCATTATATGCAGAAATCTTTCCTTGGGAAAAGAACAAGCTTCGATCAGTTAAATCAACTTCATGGAACTGCCTTCATTGCTTTGGCCTTAGATTGGAACTTCAACTTTTCAAAGATGATGCTGATTGATTGGATAGGCAATGCAGAACTAAGTGCCAGAGAACAATTTTTAATGACACCAAGGTTTGTCCAAATGGTGGTGATGAAGAAGTATCCAATGATTGAGGAGAGGATAGAGAAACTTGATGTGAAGGTGATGGATATTGGGGTTTTTGGCCTGCAAACCCAGGATAGACCAGGTAAAAAGTCTTTTGAAGGTAGACTGGAGTGGACTAAAAGGGGTGCGTTCCCAGAGGTTGCAAGGGAACAAATGATGGATGATTCTGAGCCAGAAGCTGACGTGCCGGTTGTGAATGCCATGGTGGCTGAAGATCAAGACTTAACGGTAACTCCAGCTGTTAATGTACAAGAGGAAGATGTTATTCCCTCTGATGAAGAAAATGTAATGGATGACATCCTTGCTGGCCAGGACATCACAGAAGATGATATATATGGAGACTTGGAGCCTCTAACCCATAAAAGGTCAAGGGATGATATAATTGGCTCATCTGGCAGTGACACTACACCTCCAGAGCTGAATTTAACTGTAGATGATGTTCTTGAAGAAGAACCCGTTCCTGCTCGAGAGCCATCTCCTCGAAAGAAATCTGATCCAAGGAGCGTACGGTTCAAGTTCACCAAGACAAGCTCAAGTTTACTGGTTGTACAACCAGCTGGACCCAGTTCTGAGGGTCCCAGTGCTCAAGTAGTAACAGCTGCTGAAGATGTACTTGATCGACCTGCTTCTGTACAAACTGAGACTACTCTTCCTATCGAACGTAGCCCAGTTCGGGAAGAGAGTCAATTCCTGGAGGTTGATCATACTTTCATTGCTCCAAGCCCTGTAAGAGTGAGTGCAGATCCTGTGGTAACTCAGCCAACAACTATTCCTGGATTTAGGCCTTTTCAAGCTGCTGAGCTACCAATTGATCTGAGGATAAGCACCGATCCTCATATCAACTTTCTGATCTCTCAGAACAGGATCAGACAGAATGAGATTATTGCACTGCAAGCAGAGAACAGAAGGTTGAGGGAGAAAGAGGTAGCAGATAACAGAAGGATGGAAGAAAGAGAGAAGGCTGACAAGACAAGAATGAAGGATCTCAATGAAGCTCTGATGGACCTGAAGAAAAAGTTCAATGCCTTTAAAAGTGCAGTAGAGGGAAATACTTCAGGTGCCTCGGGTCAAAGCTCTTCTGCTCAAGGTACAAGTGAAGCAACTGAGGATGATGGAGATGAAAACATTGAAATGCCAGATTACGCCCGAAGTGGCAGAATCATCTCCAAAGCCCCTGAGGGACACGACAACTGGTTCCGTGAATTCTTTCAAGGTCCAGCCCCCACACAATACACCCTTGATCTTGGTGAGAGCACATTAGACAAGAGGGGGAGTCGTGAAAACATCCTTTGCTGGCACTATGACTCAGAAAAGAGGCTATTTGCCGTAATCCGTGAAGGCTTCAGTCCAGTTGAATACTACAAAACTCGTGGGCAATTTCATTCCTGGACTGAGCCCGAGATTAGGAGTCTGCTTCGAGCTCCTTTTATCAACAGGTGGAACAGCTCCGATGGGCATCTTATCAGAAACAACTTGCTGAGCCATCTGGAAAACAATTTCACTGATTTTGAGCTGAAGCAGATACAGGTGGGTTGAGACAGGTACTGACCCTGCTACTGGTGAGCCCATGGGAGAAGCATGGAGACCACCTACCAGGCGCACTAGAGTTATAAATATGTTGGATGAAATTCAAGATGGCACTTTAGTCAAAAACTTTGACTGCTGGTTTTATGATCCAACGACACACGAGGTGGTGGTGCTCTACAAGAGTATGAGGCAGTTTCGTTTTTATGATCCGGTTGATTTGCTCAGATTCGGAGAAAGAGATATCAAGTTGCTTGCCTCACAGCCTATACTTGGTGATGAAAATGATATGGAGAATGCTGTGAGGGTAGGTATCTTTCATGGGACTGCAGAGCGGATTGTAGCAAACAAATGGTGGTCGAACAACACATTGAATACTTTCAGATTCGATCTCCTGCTGCCATAGAAGAAAAGGTCAAATGTTTCATGCCTAGGGGTAGATTGTTGGGCTAGGCTTATTTAAGGCATGAACATTTGTTAATGGGCTAGTTTTAGTGTTTTGGGCTTATTAGAGTTTGGGCTTAATTTAGTTTACTATTGGGCCATGTGGGCCATTTTATTGTTTATGATTGGGCTCTTTCATGTTTATGATTGGCCTTGTTGTTGTATGAGGTGGTATAAATACCACCTCATGTTCACGATTTTGGTAAGCTTTTCCATACTAATTCCAAGTTTACGATTTCTTTGTGTCTACTTGTTTACGATCAGCTTCAATAGTAGTGATTATTCATTCAAGACTTCATCTTTCTCATAGATCTAGTCTCTTCTACTACTATTCTTCTTGAATAGATCTTATACGAGGATTCCGCACTCGTGTTTGATTAGATATCGTGTGTTTGGGAGATTTCCGGACCTACAAGAACAAAGGCAAAGATGTTAAAATTTCTGAAGTTACAAAGGTTGTGTCTGATTCTTCATCTAATGGCAAAGAGAAATCTGCACGTTCAACAACTGATATTATTGAAACTATTGTTGATGATCCCAAGGATATTACCAAGATCAAAGCAGAGTTCTCTCGTCTTGCAAAGACCGGGCATAAAACATCTGGTTCAGAAGAGAAGGTTTCTGGAAAACATACAGGGTTGGGATTTCAAAAGAAACAGGTTAAAGTGAATGTTTCAAAGGTTCAACAACAACAGAATTTGAAGAAAGTAAATCTGAAGCAAGTCAAGAAGGATGTGTTTGAAGCTGACAAAATTCAAACTGAGAGATTTTAAAACTCAAAGGTTCAGATCAGATATGTCTGATAAGGAGTTTCCACTTCACTGTGTGGATTCTCAGAAAGTTGCTGAGGTCTTTATCAAAACTGATGCTGCTCCAAAGACCAAGAAGAAACAAACAGCAAAATATTCTTCTGGAAATTCAAATTCTACTCCAAAGAGCCCGACTTCGAAATGGGTTCATAATCATCACTATCAGGTATTCGATTCCTTTAATGATCATTTTGGAGATGAATATTTTTGTGAAGCTTTCCAGGTTCCAAAGAAGAAAAATGTAAACAATCGCTTTTGTTACAATTGCCGACAAAAAGGGCATATGGCACAAGATTGTCTAGTTTTTGCTGCTTCTACACAAAGAAGACAAAAGGTTCCATTTGTTGGTAAAACTGCCAAACGAAGATTTATTGATGAATATGGCAGTATATTTGATGAATATCCACAACCTACATTCTTCAAAACTCAAGGAAGATTTATTCCTAAATTTTAAAATATTCCTTATGTAAGTTGTTCGTCATAATCGACTGTGACTGGTTCATCAGATACTGATTTACCAAAACAACAAATTTGGAAACCTAAAGTGGTTTCGAAAGGAAACCAAGATACTGGTCGACCAGAAGCGATTCGCTTCGGGTCATTTATAAACTGACGTGTTTGACCAGTGTGCAGGTACTTTTAGAAGATCTATCGGTGATTGAAAAGTTGCTGATGGAGAAGTATTCTGCTGTTTTAAGTTAAATTACCTGTGATATCAATTTCAAAATTGAAATTTTTCTGAAAGCTAAAACTGTAAGGTATCCGTGTCGAAAGGCCAATTTTCTTTCTTTAATGCTTTTTGTGTTTGTAGTTTAGAGGGAGAAATTTGAAAATACCAAAAATAGTGTCTTTGTGTTTTTGTTAAAATGAAAATCCAAGAATAGAGTTTTCATTTTAAGGGGGAGAAAAGGAGAAAAATACAAAAACATTGAAAAATAGAAAAATACAAAAACATTGAAAAATGAGAAATTGTATCCAACATGATTGGGAAATGATGGTACATTGGCTTACGTGTCTCGCTCATGTATAAAATAGATGAAAAAGCCATAAGATCATTGTTCGATGTGCTTGGTAGGCTCGGCATTAAATCAGAAAGTATTCAGATGTGATAAACACATTAAATACTAATGCTTGACCAAGTGGACAACATCTTGATGCATATCTCATGATATATCAAGGAAAAGATATGTGAAAAAGAAAATGAGAATCACTGTGTATACATGTGTTCATTTTGCAAAGATTTAAACTTGTTTGATTTTCTTTATTTTGTCAAATGATTGGACTTTCTCTGCGTATCGAAAGATCGACATGATTGTTGTTCGTTTGACGTTCTGCTTTATTTTCTTTGGTGTTTCGTATAACTCATCGGACTTTCTCTGCGTGTACGGGGGTACCGACCTGATTGTTGTTGGGTTATACAATTTCAACTTGTTTTTATTTTCTTATTTTGTTAAATCCGAGGCCTTATCTGCGTATCGAAAGATCGACCTTAAGGTAGACGATTTAACGTTCTTATTTCTCTTTGCATGGAACACAGTTGACTAAATCATGAGTACAATCATTATGTGATTAAATCACAAATGAAATCACAAAGTGAAATATAAAAGAAAATACATATCTGAGTATGTCTGATAGTGTGGGGTACACTGGTCAAAGCAAATCAAATCAAATCAATACAATAACATATCCAGATGTTATGAGTATGATTTTTCCTGAGTTTAAGATGGACAAATTATACCAGTTATCGACATGACTTGTGTGCTGGAGTAATTGAAATTGAAATGTAGTTCAGCATGTTATGTTCAATATGATCCGAAGTTGTGATCTTTCTCGCAAAAGAAAAAAATAGTGTCTGATTCTGTATTGAATTTTATATTTCATATCTGGAAAAATCCAAAAAGATTTTAGGTGTGTTTTAGCATTATCTTAGAAAAATCAAAAAGATTTTCGGTGTGTTTTGATATAGAGTTTCAAAAAGTCAAAAAGATTGTATTTCTTATTTGTTTTCGACCGATCGACATGTGATACGAAATCAAATTTCAAATCTATATCTTGGATTCTCGAAGAGAAGTTTTGCGCCAAGATTATATTAATTTTCAAAAGAAAAAGGAAACCGCGATTCTGTCTTCTGAAATTGCAGGTTATATGTGTCAAGACTCAAGCATGGTGAAAGGGGAGTATGTTTTATTTTTACAAGTGGATCTTGAAGATTAAAGATGATCCAAGAGTGATCTAGCCATGCAAGCTCTATCTCTGACGGGATTTCAAGTTGAAGATCGGATGCAGCAATGTTGAAGATTGAAGGCTGGAGTTTAGTTAGAAAATAGATACACTACACGTTAAGGGGGAGTTTGTTAGAGCATATACCTATGCTATGATGTGTCTCGTGTATTGTATCTATGTGAGCGTGTCTTAGTATGAGTTTTAGTGACAATATCTTTGGCGCCGGACCAAATGGTCCGCCGGACCAAATGGTACGCCCGTACCATTGGGTACGCAGCTTGTTTAGTCACTAAGTATAAATAGGTTGTGTTAGAATGATAGCTTAACACTCCGAGTCATTCTACACCTTCTGTGTGTGTATTCTAGAGAGAGAAACTAGAGAGAGTTCATTGTATCTTCAAGTGATTCAATACGAAATCTCTTATTTACATCCGTGTTTACTATGATTGATTGATACACGCAGTAGTAAGATCGTATTTCGGTTTTACAATTACTTGTCGGCTATTCAAACCAGAAGAAACGAGTGTTCAAAAAACAGACTGGTACAGTGGAAGAACATTTGCACTTTGATTTTCAATCATATTCTTTGCCACCCAAAGGCGTTGGACCGAATTGGATGTTTGATTATAAGGCTACTTTTGAATCACTTGAATCAACGCCTGAGATATCCAATGATCATCTTACTCATGTTTATATCAACTTACTAGATGATGCTCCGGTTATGCATATTGAGACTCCGTCTACTCCGAACGTGCCTGTTGTTGAAGATTATCTTACAGAAACAACAACGGACTCCATAATTGTTGATGATGATATATCTTCTGATGATGACAATGAGTTTCAGAAAGCTGTGTCTAAGCAGAATGAGATTCCTGTACAACAAGCTGAACCACATGTTGAAGCTACTACAAGTGGTACTAGTGAGGTTGCGGTAGAAAATGTCCAACCTGTTTCACAACCTAACACTAATTAAACTGATAATGTGGTCGTTGAGGAAGATCATGTTCCTGACTTAGCAGAAACTGTTATTGTTCCTGTTCATCAGACGATCCAGATAAACACCTATCATCCACAAGATAATATTATTGGTGATTTAAGTGAAGGAGTGAGAACAAGACATCAAATTGAGAATAGTGCTCTCCTTACAATCAGAGAATCTGGTATTCAAGGCGAGGTGTTTCATTTATGTTTCGTAATCTCAAATCGAGCCAACTAATGTTAAAAAAGCTTTACAAGATGGTTCATGGGTGGATGTAAGGCCCCAATCCCATTTTAACGAATTACACGCCATGTAAAATCAGAGTTAGAAAATTTCGTTTTACACTTAGACCATCATTCGACACACAAGCCATAATTACAAAAGATCAAGCGTTTAACGCCGTTAACTACTTGTTAGTTTACTTGCTAACATTAACCGTTACTAGCATATAAGCTTAAATTCCCAAAATACATGATGTTCGGTTCCAAAAGTCTTCGATTCGATCCCGACCCGCCAACTATCGATTACCTGCCAACAACACCAGTAACACATTAGTATTGATGGCACATAACAGCATTCAGCACGATACATCAATACAAAACAAGAAAACAAAACAAAAACCCGGCCAGCAGCTCCAAGCGTATCGCTTGGAGCTCCTGGACTTCCAGGCGATACGCCTGGAGCCTGATTTCCAGGGCTCCAGGCCAGTTTTCCCATACTTAGCCATTTTTCTGCATTTTTCATCTTTTTTTTGCAATTTCACCTATCATAACTCATTTTTAGCATTTGAAACTCCTTATAACCTATCATCTATGGTTATAAAGCATTTCTGTAAAAATCACAACTTTACTACGAAATAAAATTCAACTAACACCCAAACCGACCCGTTGACCCGTTAAGGCATTTATCACATTCCAGCCCCTAAGGCACATCTCCACCTGAAATTTCTCATCATGTTCATATCTTGACACACACATATGTTGTGCCAAACCGCTTAATCTTTCTTGTTGCGACAAATGGAGAATTGTAATCTCACAATTACTCACATCGTCACTACATCACTGCTTAACCCAAACGGGTCATACATCACTGCTTTCCAACTTGGTTATTTGCATACCAAGTCCCTTATTTCAGCAACAACAAGAATCAATACAAATTGTGTTCACTAGATACTAGGTTGATAGCCATTGCTATCCAGTAAACGCCCCACAAATTCATGGCTTGTGAGTACTTAAACATATATAACCGCTACGTGTTACCTTTAAGCTTTATTCTTGCCTTCACGTTGGTGACTTGTAGTTCCACTCGCTTCACCTATATCCATTACATTGTTTAGATTACCATTGCATATTCATGGGTCACACAATTATCATACAATCACCTAAACAACTCATGAAATTAGCATACACACAAGTCCATTCTCATTCAAGCATTTCCTCAAACACCTTATGTGCATATTTGGTGTTCTACAAGTTAAAAAGCTTTCATGCTTACATCATACTCACAAATCATCATACTACTAAAATTTTCAGCTTTTTACACTAAACCAATTACTCATAGCAGTTTACTAGCATTCATGGAGCTCAATTAACCAACCCACATTACCCATCCACCATGGATGTCGAAATCCATGAGGTGGGGTTTGACCTCCACCTCAACCTCTATAATTAGCACACAAATTCAGCCATGCAAGTAATAATTTAGCTTCATCTAAGCACATAAACACATAACAACACAGAATTCGACCTCAATTTGGCCATTAGAAGAAACCTACAAAATCACTCACATCAAGATTACTACTTACTTGCACCCACGAGAGAAATTAAGAGGAGTATGACGATCTAGAGGCCTCCCTCTTCCTAATTTCGGTTTCCCCCAGCAAACCTTCACAAATCCCCCTTTGATTCAAGAAGCTTGATGAACTAGGGCTCCTCCCCCCCTTCTCCTCTCTGGTTCGCGACTAACAGGTCTGGGGGATACCCAGACTTGTTTTATTTCCCTATTTTCAACTATGGCCCTTCCAATTTCATAATTTTATAAAATTTAGCCAAAACCTTTATTTACACAATTGATCCTTTAACCTTCCTATGATTTTTAACATCTATTATAAAGTTAACTTAATAACTAGAAATCTCTCATAATTAACCCGGTTAATCACCTAAACCCGCTTATTCCTCTAAATCCCAAATAAATCATAATAAAATATTAACAGCTCAAATCATTACGAAACCGGGATGTTACAGTGGAGGCAATGCAAGAAGAATTGTTACAATTTTAGAAACTTGGAGTGTGGCACCTGGTTGATTTACCTGCTAACAGTAAAGAACCGTGTGGAACCTGTTGGGTTTACAAGTACAAACGGGAAGATCGAGGAGTTATAGTGCGAAACAAAGCCCGTTTGGTTGTTCAAGGGTTTTCTCAAGAGGAAGGTATTGACTTTAACGAAGTGTACGCGCCAGTTGCAAGGATTGAAGCAATTAGAATTTTCTAGGCTTATGTGGCACGTTGTGGTTTTAAAGTCTCCCAGATGGATGTGAAGAGTGCATTTATGTATGACAATGTGAAGGAAGAAGTCTATGTAAAACAACCTCCGGGATTCTACGATCCTGATTATCCGGAGAAGGTCTATAAGCTGGATAAATCACTTTATGGTCTTCATCAGGCTCCTCGAGCTTGGTATGAGACCTTATCCACTTATTTACTGGAGAACGGGTTTAAGCGTGGGTTGGTAGACTGCACTTTGTTCTGTCAGAAAACGGGGGAGGATTTGCTCTTGGTACAAATAGACGTTGATGACATTATTTTTGGGAGCTCAAACGAACAACTTTCGAAGGATTTCGAGAAGTTAATGCAGACTAGGTTTGAGATGAGTTCCATGGGTGAAATGTCTTTCTTTCTGGGCTTACAAGTTCAACAATCTGATAAAGGGATCTTCATACATCAAACAAAGTATGTGAAGGATGTTTAGAGTCGATTCAAGATTGAAGATGTTCGTGTTCCCGGAACTCCGATTCAGCTGTCACATGGCCTATGTCCTGAAAAAGATGGTGAAGAAGTTGAAGCCACTCTTTATAGGGAAATGATAGGTTAACTGATGTATTTAACAGCTAGCAGACCTGACATTATGTTTGCCGTTTATTTGTGTGCAAGGTACTAAGTAGCTCCTCGGATTTCTCATTTGAATGCAATTAGAAGAATTCTTGCTTATCTAAAGGGTAACACGGATCTCGGGATCTGGTATCCTCATGATGATAAGTTTGACTTATTTGCCTACTCCGATTCTGAATACGGCGGTTGCAAGATTACTTTCAAGTCAACCATAGTCGGGTGTCAATTCTTAGGTGATAAGTTGGTGTCATGGCAGTGTAAGAAACAGACATCCGTTGCTACATCCACGGCAGAAGCTGAATACATTGCGGCTGCAAGTTTCTGCTCACAAGTTTTATGGATTCAACAGCAAATGCGGGATTACGATTTGCAGTTTCTTACTACACCTATACATATAGATAATTCTGCTGCTATATGTATCACTAAGAACCCCGTGCATCACTCTAAAACTAAACATATAGACATCCGCTATCACTTCATTCGTGATTGTTATGAGAAACACTTGATTGATTTGCAAAAGATCCACACTGATTTTCAAAAAGCAGACCTTTTCACTAAGGCGTTTGACGAAACCCGCTTTCGATATCTTTTGTAAATCAATGGCATACAATATTCCTGCTTAGTCATTATCGGTTGAACAATTTTTTTTACCTTTTATTGCAACTTTGTTTTAGTTTGTTTTTCTATTTCTTACAACAAAAAAAATCCAAGAATAGCCTTTGATGTTTTGGGGGAGAAAATCAGAAAAGCATAAAAAAAAATTGGAAAATGCAAAAAGCATAAAAAATTGAAAAATTCAAAATGAGAAATTGATCCGACCAAGCGAGAAATGATATTACATCAGAGTATGTTATTAACCATGGATAAAGTAGAAATAAAGATTTGTAGGTGCTTGTTTTGGCTAGTTGAATGCGTAAAGGCAAATATGATATATGTTAGTTTGATATAAACTTAAAATTTCTGCTTGATAATTGTGAGGCACATCATGATGGATGCTGTGTAATTTTTGGTGTATGCATGCTTTCATTTTGCAAAATTTTCAACTTAAGAGATGTTCTGGTGTATGCATGCTTTCATTTTGCAAAATTTTCAACTTGCTTGATTTTCTTTATTTTGTCAAACGATCGGCCTTTCTCTGCGTATCGAAAGATCGACCTGATTGGTGTTCGTTTGACGTTCTGCTTTATTTTCTTTGGTGTTTCGTATAATCCATCGGACTTGCTCTGCGTGTACGTGAGTACCGACCTGATTGTTGTTGGATTATACAATTTCTGCTTTATTTTCCATTTCTTATTTTCCTAAACAATCGGACTTTCTCTGCGTGCCTACCGGCCGACCTGATTGTTGTTTGTTTAGGGTTCTGCTTTATTTTTGCATGAAACACCATGGATGACAAATCTCTATTGAAATTCAAGTTCTGTGACAAATACAAAAAAATAGAATAAGCCAGATTACCTGTATTCCGGATTGTGTGGGATATCATATTTTCAATGCTTGTTAAATCATATCTTAACATATCAGAAAGCTATAAAATTTGATCTGCTTGAACTGAAATAAACTGAAAAGTTGTATTCTCTGCCTACTTGACTTGCATGCTGATTAAAATTGAAACTGAAGTGTGTTTGATGCATATTGTCTGATATGATCTCGCGTCTGTATCTTTCTCGCAAAAAATTAAGTTATTATGCTTTTCAATTCTGTTATTTCATTTCTGTTTGGTTATTTAATTTTTTATATCTGAAAATTTCAAAAAGATTTTAGGTGTGTTTTAGCATAATCTTGTAAAAGTTCAAAGATATTTTAAGTGTGTTTGAAAATGTTATAAAAATCAAAAAAATTTTGTTTATATTTTATTTTCGATCAACAGATAGTGAAAACCCAAAATTATGCCGGATACAACCAAATGGACTTGAAATCAGAAAGTTCATCATTGAAGTGAACAAAGTTTGTTGCAATTTGACAAAATTTAAAACTTTTGGGGGTTCAATTTGAAATTTTTTGAAAATGTCCAAACTCTAAGTTCGGACATCCAAACTTTAGATTCGGATCGACCGAAGTCCACGTTCGGATGGAGTTCGAACATGCCGAAGGTAAAGTTTGGAAAGATTCTCCAACCGAATATGGAGTTCGGATAGAGTTCGGACAACCGAACCCCTCTGGCTATAAATAGCCAAACCTGGAGTTCGGACATTCACTGTTACTCATTATCACGAACTCTTACCGAACCTCTGCCAAATTTTTCAAAATTCGATTGACTGCTTTTCAGCGTGTTTTGAGACCAGATTAAGGTAGGAATTTTAATTCCGCCTGCAAGGGTGTGTTTGGTCGTCATTTTTTATTGTTAAAAGTGGTTGTTTTTGAGGAAAACCGTATCGAGGGTTTTTGAGTTCATAGATCTAAAAATAACCATACTTAGAGGTCATTTAAGATGATAAAAAATGATTATGTGGATTCGTAATAAAAAGCCGCACAAAGGGTTCAAATCTCAAAGTCTGACTTGGTCTGGTTTGAATTTTAGAGAGGTTGAATCTCTCGGTGACCGACCAGTGCCGAACCTGAGATTCATTAGCCGATCCTGGAGTTCGGACGAAGTTCGTCTGAAGTTCGGTTGTTGACCAAAGGGTTCGGAGGTTGACCAAAGGTCAACATTGACCTTTGACCACGTCAAGTTCAGACAAAGTTCGGAAACTGATTTCGGTTCGTATGGAGTTCGGACGAAGTTTGGCTCAAGTTCGTATAACATTTATTTTTGAACAAAAAGTCAATTGTTTACACGAATAACAAAGAAATGATGAAATTGGTGAACATTTTTTTGTTAATCACATTGAATTTAACGAACTTTTTATTTACTGTGTTTTTAGATATGGCGAACGATTAAAAAATTGGTGATAAGCACAACATCTATGCACATCTTGGCGTGGCTCGTTCAAAGCTTGCTAAATTCGGAGGATCTGGAATATTTGATTTCTTACAAAGATAAAGAATTCATTATGCCTTTACACAATCGTGTGATGTGTAGCGTGATATTCTGGTGGAATTCTGGAATACTGCAAGAACTATTATTGATGATCCTATCAGAATTTCTGCAACAGTACAAAACAAAATTGTTGCATTCACTGAAGAAGATATTCGAAGAGTCCTGAAGCTAACTGATGAAACAACAACTCCACTTGAATTTCCTCATGCTGATAATGTGGCGTTGTTGAAACGGATTTGGTACACCGATGATCCAAGTCGGGAGTGGATTTATAAGTCATCCCTCAATGTTCCTTACAAATTCCTGGTGCATGTATTGCTGCTTTGTCTGGGGCACATGATTTCAGGACAAGATGAGGTTGGTTAGAAGATGATTTCACTACCGAATGCTTTGATAATAAATCATCCATACAATTGTGCTGGATTAATCTTTTATTACATGAGCGATAATTTGACTCAGAGGCACATGAAAGCAACATTGTATCCAAGATTTCTTCAGATGATTTTGAATGATTTGTATCCTGATTTAGTGAAGCTTAAAGATCAAAAGATGGATTTAAAGCATATGAATGAGACTATTGTGGGTGCATTGGCTTCTTATCAGAAAAAGTCACCTGAAGAGCAACCAAAACTAAAAAGATTGATTGGTCACTTAGCTAATCCAAATTATGTTGCACCAGCTCAGGGTGCAGCTCATCATGCACATGATAGTGATTCTAAAGAGTTGGATTATAGTTGGATAGAAGAACAGAATCAGCAACCACAACAATCAAGAGTTAAAATACCTAAATGAAGAATCCAAACACCCATTGTACAAGATCCAGTTGTTACAGAACGGTAGTTCAAGAACCGGTTGTATCTCAACCTTCTGTCTCAGAACCAGTTGTTTCAACACAATGTTAGACAAACTTGAGCCGAACTTCGTCCAAACTCCATACAAACCGAAATCAGTGTCCGAATGTTGTTCGAACTTGACCTGGTCAAAGGTCAATGTTGAACTTCGGTCAATGTCCAAAACCTTTGGTCAACAACCGAACTTTAGACGAACTTCGTCTGAACTCTAGACGAACTTCCTCTGAACTTCAGGTTCGGCTGATGAATCTCAGGTTCGGCACTGGACGGTCACCGAGAGATTCAACCTTACTAAAATCAAACCAGACCAAATTAGACTTTGAGATTTGAACCCTTTGTGCGGTTTTTGATTACGAATCCATAGAACCATTTTTTATCATCTTAAATGATCTCTAAGTATGATTATTTTTAGATCTACGAACTCAAAAACCCTCGATACGGATTTCTTAAAAAACAACAACTTTTAACAATAAAAAACGATGACCAAACACACCCTTGCACGCGGAATGATAATTCCTACCTTAATCTGGTCTCAGAACACACTAAAAAGCAGTCAATCGAATTTTAAAAAATTTGGCAGAGGTTCGGTAAGAGTTCGTGATAATGAGTAACAGTGAACATCCGAACTCCAGGTTTGGCTATTTATAGCTAGAGAGGTTTGGCTGTCCAAACTCTATTCGAACTCCATGTTCGGTTGGAGAATCTTCCAAACTCTTTCCGAACTTTACCTTCGGCATGTCCGAACTCTGTCCGAACGTGGACTTCGGTCGATCCGAATCTAAAGTTCGGATGTCCGAACTTAGAGTTTGGACATTTTCAAAATTTTTCAAATTAAACCCTGAATTTTAAAGAATCTTCAAATTAAACCCCCAAAAGCTTTAAATTTTGTCAAATTGCAACAAACTTTGTTCAATTCAATGATGAACCTTCTGATTTCAAGTCCATTTGGTTGTATCCGGCATAATTTTGGTTTTTCACTATCGGTTGATCGAAATAAAATAGAAAAAAAATCTTTTTGATTTTTATAACATTTTCAAACACACCGAAAATCTTTGTAATTTTTACAATATTATGCTAAAACACACCTAAAATCTTTTTGTAATTTTCAGATATTTAAAATCAAATAACCAAACAGAAATGAAATAACAGAATTGAAAAGCATAATAACTTAATTTTTTGTGAGAAAGATCTAGACGCGAGAACATATCAGACAATATGCATTAGACACACTTCAATTTCAATTTTAATTTGCATGCAAGTCAAGTAGGCAGAGAATACAACTTTTCAGTTTATTTCAGTTCAGGCAGATCAATTTTTCTAGCTTTCTGGTATGTTAAGATATGATTTAACAAGCATTGAAAATATGATAGCCCACACAATCCGGAATACAGGCAATCTGGCTTATTCTATTTTTTTGTATTTTGCCACAGAATTTGAATTTCAACAGAGATTTATTGTCCATGGTGTTTCATGCAAAAATAAAGCAGAACCCTAAACAAACAAAAAATCAGGTCGGCCGGTAGGCACGCAGAGAAAGTCTGATTTTTTAGGAAAATAAGAAATAGAAAATAAAGCAGAAATTGTATAATACAACAACAATCAGGTCGGTACTCACGTACACGCAGAGAAAGTCCGATGGATTATTGTTGGGCTATACATTGTGAGGCATGAACATTAGATTGGGCTTACATTGGTTTGGGCTTAGTATGTTTACGATTTGGGCTTGGTGGGCCGGTTCTTCTAGTGGGTTTGCGATATGTTTAGGGTTTTTGTAATGGGTAGTATAAATACCCAAGTAGTTTATGATTACTACTAGTTGTTGATTACGATTTTCTGCCTCCTCTTTGTATTTACGATCGTGATCATCACTCAATAGAAGATTGTTTGTTCTCCATTCAAGATTTGATTGTGTGCTTTGTTCTTCATCTCAAATCAAGTCTTTTTCATAATCTTCTAGCTCGAATCAGTCACAAACAAGGATTCCGCACTTGTTTGTGTTTACGATATCTTGAACGATTGTTATTTTGGACCAACATTTGGTATTAGAGCTAAGAATCATCTGATTCGAGGTTCCACGATATTAGATTCGAGTGTTTGGCTGAAAAAATTGGAAGCTTGTTGCTGTTCTTAGTGTTTACGACTGTTTCTGGGCTGATCTTGGAGTTTACGTTCGGTGTTCATCGTCAAATTTGAGTTTACGAGCTGGAACTAAGTGTTTATGACTTCAAGATCGGATTTTTAAGTGTTTACGACCGTGTTTACGACTCTGTATTGTGTGTACGACTTCAAGATTCAAACTTTGGGCGTTTACGACTTCATTTACGATCCGGAGGAGATTACGATCAAGTTTACGATTCGGAGGAGATTACGATCAAGTTTATGATTCGGAGGAGTTTACGACCGAGTTCACGATCCGGTGTGTTTACGACTAGGGTTTACGATCAGCAGCCTGTCTATATCGTAAACTGGTGTTTACGATCGGAAACTCATTTGGACTAATTTTTTAAGTTTTCCTAAGCTTTCGTCATGGATTTTGAACGTAGCATGTATCAGAAACTGGACTTTGAGATTGGATCAACTACTCGTCCTCCCAGACTCACATCGGCCGATAACTTCCTTGAATGGAAATACAGATTTCAAACCATTTGAAAAGTGTTGACTTGAGACTTTGGAGATCAGTTGTCAATGGACCGTTCATTCCCACTCACACTGAAGCAGGAAAAGTTGGAGTACTGAAAACTGAAGCAGAATACTCGGATGATGATTGGGAAAAGTGCAACAAGGACAAGCGAGCATATGCTATTATGACAATGGCGTTAACTCCTGAGATTGCACAAGGATTTAAGAAGTACAAGACAACAAAGAAACTCTGGGATGCTCTGTTGGTGGCATATGAAGGAAATCCTGATATCAAGGCGAGCCGCAAACAAATGCTAAAGCAAAAGTTCAATCTGTTCAATTACATTCAAGGAGAGTCATTTGATGCTCAAGTTCAAAGATTTGTGTCCCTAATTGCTGAAATGTCAAGCTACGAAGTTGAACCCGTACAGGAGGATAAAAATCTGAAACTCTTGAACAGTTTGCCCAAGTCCTGGAATACCAACATTTCAATCATCAAAGATAACAACAAGCTTGATGAGTTGACTGTTGATGAGCTAATTAACAAACCGAAGTCAAAGCTGAATGATGATAAACAGAGAGAGCTGAATCATCTAAGTTCACTTAGTTTGGCAGGAAAACTGAATCAGGCTCTCTTATCTGAAGAAGTAGGGTCAAAGCAGTGTGGAAGTTCATCTGGACGTGATACAAGTACAAACACAAAGTCAACTGCATTCGTGGCTCTTGCCCAAGCTGGTTCTAGTGGAATGGTCAACCCTGATGAAGCAGATGCTACTAATGATCCCAACTTTGCTCTTAGAATGGGATTTATGAATAGTTATCACACTCTTATGGCTGGAACTTTGGTACTGTAGAGGCTAGATTATAAGGCTTGTAATATTAAACATGTTGGGCTGGGCTTAGAGGGTTTCATTAGAATCATAGGCTAGTTTGCTATTGTAGTTAGGCTAGTTTATGATTGGGCTTGGGTTTACTATTGGGTTTATGATCCAAAAGAGGCCCAATAGTAAACCCAATGGGAGTCTATATATAGACCTCTTGACCTCCTTGTTTAAGGTGCGGGTTTACGATCCAAGGAGGTTTTCAAAAGAGGCCATAGGTGTTTATGATCGTAATCTCGAGCTAGAGAGAGAGAGAGCAGTTTACGATTTTCTTGTATTTGTACCTGACAAGTTTATCTTGTGTGCAAAGTTCAAGTTTTTATCGTTTAAATCATCGTTTTCTTGTGTTCTCTTCTTCTCTATTCTTGAATCAATCACCTACGAGGATTCCGCACTCGTTTGTGATAGAAATATCGTGTGTTTGGGAGATTTCTGGACCTACAATTGGTATCAGAGCCAAGAATCTTAGATTCGAGGCTCTCACGATATTGATTCAAGTATTTTCTGGGTTTACGATCGTAGCTGCTGCTGTGTTCTTCGAGTTTTTGGTGTTTAGGATAGAGATTTCTGGGTTTCTTTGGTGTTTGCGACTGAGTTGGTTGAAGATCTGCTGAGTTTGTGAGTTTACGACATCAAGATCACATTTTTAAGGTGTTTACGACTCGGAAACAAGAGTTTACGGTGTGTTTGGGAGATTTAAGGACCTACAATTGGTATCAGAGCCAAGAATCTTAGATTCGAGGCTCTCACGATATTGATTCAAGTATTTTCTGGGTTTACGATCGTAGCTGCTGCTGTGTTCTTCGAGTTTTTGGTGTTTACGATAGAGATTTCTGGGTTTCTTTGGTGTTTGCGACTGAGTTGGTTGAAGATCTGCTGAGTTTGTGAGTTTACGACATCAAGATCACATTTTTAAGGTGTTTACGACTCGGAAACAAGAGTTTACGATTGTACCTTCATCGTATACGGTGTTTACGATTTTGCAGGATCGGATTCATTGATTACGATTTTATTTTATCGGGAACGTGTGTTTACGATTGAGGGATCGTAATCGTGGGATCGTAATCTCAGTTTACGACATTTTAAGGCGGTTAATAGTTTACGATTTTGGGTTTGATCGGAAACAGGAGTTTACGATCAGGAGTTTACGATCCACGGTGATTACGATCGTAAACAGGGTTTACGATCGGAAACAGGGTTTGCGGCAAAAAGTCAGTTTTCACACTTTCACGGAAACGAGCGTAACTTTTGACTCGTTTGGAGTTAGAAGCTGAAATTTGAACACGGCGTTCGTGACACTGAGCCCCAGAATTATCCCCGACTAACGTCTAGGGGAGCTCGTTTGGACCCCCAAATTCCACTCCGAAGGCCTCCGTTTTTCAGTTTTAAGTTTCTGACACTATTCTTTGAATAGTGATTTTGCCAATTTTGCCGTTTTTGCTGATTTTTCAAAATTTTCAGAAGCTGCATAATGAGTTCAGTGGTTGAAGAAAAGAATATGGTTGAGGACAAGGATGCTTTCTTAGATGAAGTTGACGAAACTAAGATATGCCCGAATCCTACATGTACTCGATTAATTCCTGGACTTAGGCAAATCTGTAAAAGTCAGAACTATTTGAGGTAAAATGCGAGAGGAGTTCCTTTAAGGGTAGATGGCAAAAGAATGAAGAGAAGGTTAAAGCTCAGAAATTAGACATAGTGAAATATAAGAAACTTGCAACTGAGAACACTTATTTGTATGACAACGCTAAGATAGAAATAGCTGAGCTTAGTAAGCAGATAGATGACCTTAAGCATAAAAACAATGAGTTGCAGGTTAAACTTGATATGAATCAAATGAGAAGCAAAAGAATGCTTGATGCTGGAAAGGAATTGTCACATGCTGTTGTGACTGGTCAAGTTGGGAAACACACACCTGGATTTGGGTCAGAAAAGACTGATAAGGCCTTGGCTGCAAACAACATTATTCCTCCACCAGTTCCCAGAGACATTATAGGAATACTTCTTAGTGAGGATCAAGTTGAACGAACCAAATCTGATTATAAAGAAGCTGCTCCTCCTATTGATAGTGTCTTGGTTGGAACTACACCAATGACTCAAGAAGAAATTGACAATGAGATAAAAATGACTTATGGTGAAGGGAGAATAGAGGACGTATCAAGAGATGATGCTGAGTGCCAGGAGTATAACAGATGTCACAACTCTAACTCTGATGAGGCTGGGATAGAGTTGAAACCATACCATGAAATTGAAACCCCATACTTCAAGGTAATTGACAAAGTTAAAAGGGAAAAGGTGATCTTGACGACACGGCCTGAGGAGAAGATCTTTATGACATCTGGATCAATGTTTGACCAAGAACCAGATGTAGTATATGAATTACCGTCCTTCTCCTCCAAGTTTAAGGGAATAACTGATGGAGTGATCGGTGAAGCTAAAGTTGAGAAGCCAAAGATCACCATCAAGCATCCGAGCACGAAACCAACAGCTGGAGTGAAGAATGAAAAACTCAAGGGAGTAGCTGTGTCTCCCATTTCTTCAGTTGGATCATGCAGTTGCTGTTGTAATTGCAAGAATGGTGCTTCAACGTCAAAGAATCAAGGAAGCATAAAGACAGGTTCGACACAGGCTTCGACAAACCAGCAGAAAGTCAAATCTGGAGTTGCAGACAAAGCAAAGAAGCAGGCATAAGGCAAACCAGCTCCATATATGCCACCAAAGACAAATGGGTACACGTCTGACTTCTATCTAAAGAAGCAGACTTGCTTTAATTGTGGCATTGCTGGTCATATTGCTACAAACTGTCTTTATCGCCTTTATGAACCCTACTATCCGCAAAGTCAAAGGGTTTCATCTCAGGAGTCAGTTGATTCTAAGCCGATGATGGTGCAGAAACCTAAGGCAATGAAGACTATTACTCCTAAGGTTAAACCTTCTGATCAACATTGGGGTGTTGCCAAAGCTGAAAGAAAATCTTTAAATCAAAATAACAGCTTTCCAAGTTACCAAAATTTCCAAAAACAGGTGAAGAAACCATTTTCAAAACAAACAAAGTCTGAAAAACCCAAGGTTACCCCTCCCAAGGTAACTAAAACTGTTTTGAAAAATGATTCTAAAATGAAGAAGGTTGAAATACCTAAAGTCACAACTCCAAAGGTAACTAAAACAAAAACTGTTTTGAAAAATGAATCTAAAACAAAGAAGGTTGAAATACCTAAAGTCACAACTCCAAAAGTGACTAAAACAAATGTTAAATTACATGGAATTTGGAAACCAAAAATCAAGGCAGCTCCATCCCAACTTCCTGATTTTTCAAAGGGGATGTTCTTACAAGAAGTATCCTTTATTGATTCCTCAGGTGTACCCAGAAAAACAATGGCCTGGGTACCAATGGCTAACTAATCTCTCACTCTGTGCAGGAACGATCATGGAGGATTATCACTAACGTTTTTAATTACTAATTTGTTTGTTGATAAGTGATTGTTCCAGGCACAGTTTAGGAGACGTATCTTCATGTCATGTCAAGTAATCTATAAATGGAAGGTATGTCTCATTGAGAGGTAAAAGGTCAAAATCAGCATGAAAGGTACTGTTCTTAACTTGGTTGTTTGAATGATGAGGCAACAAAGGGTCTTTTGAGTCAAACCTATTTCATTAAAGTTTCAATTAAGCTGTTGATTGATTATGTGTTTGACTTCAAATGCAATGAAGTGTGCATGTCATGAAACCCAATTTTCTCAAAATTTTCAAATCAATACTTTGAAAGTTAGCTTGGCCAGATGTCTCGTGTTTTGTTCTTTTAAGTGTGTTTGTGTGTTTTATTTAAAAAAAAAAAAAAAACTGAAAAATGATGTTCACAAGATTGTGACATTAAAAATCAAAAAGCAAGGGGAAGAAATGTAAAAATGAAGAAAAAGTTGACCCCTCAAAAATAGTGTGCTTTTCAATTTTTAATTGTTTGTGTCTTGTTTTTGAGAAGTTTAGGGGAAGTAAAATGAATGTCCGGGTTGGAGATGGCTGACACGCGTAAGGCGGAAATAAAAGGCAAGCTCCACGGTGATATGCTCGGTAGGCTCGACCTAAACTTATGACCTCCAATGAAAGTGCAGTAAACTTAGAAGATATATATGTTTAGTTTCCCATCCCAGGTTGCATGGTTTAAAAGACTGAGTCCCGAAAAAAATGGGTTGAGAGTGGTAATTACCTAGTATTCACTCTCTCACGCGCCATGTCTCTGCTGTCATGACTACACCACATAATAAAAAGAAAAGAAAAAGAAATGAAAAAAAAAATGATGAAAAAGAAAAGAAAATGAAAAATAATTACTCAGTTGGTCTTCTTTGCGTGCTTAGCGGCCGACCTGATCACCAACTGATGGTTAATGAAATAAGTGGTAGTCATAACGGTGTTGCATGGTTCCTCAAGTTGGGGGTTTGTGAATCCTCAATAAACTCTGAGGTTGGGTAGGTTTTGCTGTGTACGCTTGGGTGTGGGGACAATCAAACATGACGGTAATATTGTACTATATTAAGCATGACGCATTCGGTTGGGATTAAACGGGTTTGAGTTTAAAGCGGACAAACATACCGGCAATCACCTGGACTAGTTGAGTAACTGAAGCTGAAAAGGGTTCCTCAGTCAGATTCATACGGTTTGATCCCTTGTAAACTTTCTCGTGGTTGATATTGGTAAGTATTTTTTTTTTGTTTTTCTCTTTCGTGTGTGAGTCGTTAAGTTCTTTTTGGTATGTTTTCGTCTTGGCCAGGTTGATTTGAGAAGTCAAAATGTGTTTTTCATGGGTTTTAATGCATGACAATATGCCCCCGACAGATCTTGCCAAATTTTTAGGGGAAGGAGTATGGGATAATAAGTATTATCCGAAGGGAACTCGAGGATGATACTTATTATCTAATGGAAAAGACTTCCTCTGTCAGATCTTGACAAATTTTTAGGGGAAGGAGGGAGGATAATAAGTATTATCCGAAAAGACTTCCATAATACATAGTATCTGAAGGGAACTCGAAGATAATATGTATTATCTCAGGGGAAGTCCTTAGCTGAGGGGAAGTTATCAGCTAAGGGGAAGTCTTTAGAGGTCTTGGGTTCAGGGGAAGTTTTATAGAAAACCCGTAATCTATATTAGGGTTTTTGGTTAAAATTATGTTAATTTGAATCAACTGAACAGATGATAATTACCTCCTAACCCAAAGACCAGTCATCAAATGTCTGGTGGAGTATATTTTTTCAAATGAGTGTCAGACAGGTTGATGATAGAAAGATGCTGCTGCTGCTGCTCAAAGTTATAGAACCAGCCGGACAAGACTACCATCTGAATAAGCAAGTGTTCAGGGGAAGTTGTTGGTTTCTTTACAAGCTTCTAGAAGATTATCAAAGAAGATGTTCACAAGCTTAGGGGAAGCAGAAGACTTCAAGTCTCGTTGAACAAAGTGATGTAGAGAGCAGTCAGAGATCATGAAGATCCAAGTTCAACATTCAAATTCTTCAAAGTTAGGGGTTTTCAAAATTTCAACCCTCTAATTTTTGAAGATTCAAGACAGTTACCGAAGATTCAGCAAGAACCAGTTCTTTCAAAAGAAGCAAGTCAATGAGAATCCTCCATCTCTTTAACTTGTTCATTTCAAGAAGTTTAAGCTGATGCGGATCAAGAAAAAGTCCCAAGTGCCAGTCATGAAACCCATTGAAGATTTCTGCGGAAAGAATCTTCATCAACTTCCATGCCAGCCAGTCAAGAAGAAGAAGTTCAAAGATTGAAGACTTTTAATATCACAAGCCTAGGGGAAGATTGTAGAGGCTAGATTATAAGGCTTGTAATATTAAACATGTTGGGCTGGGCTTAGAGGGTTTCATTAGAATCATAGGCTAGTTTGCTATTGTATTTAGGCTAGTTTATGATTGGGCTTGGGTTTACTATTGGGTTTATGATCCAAAAGAGGCCCAATAGTAAACCCAATGGGAGTCTATATATAGACCTCTTGATCTCCTTGTTTAAGGTGCGGGTTTACGATCCAAGGAGGGAGGCCATAGGTGTTTATGATCGTAATCTCGAGCTAGAGAGAGAGAGCAGTTTACGATTTTCTTGTATTTGTACCTGACAAGTTTATCTTGTGTGCAAAGTTCAAGTTTTTATCGTTTAAATCATCGTTTTCTTGTGTTCTCTTCTTCTCTATTCTTGAATCAATCACCTACGAGGATTCCGCACTCGTTTGTGATAGAAATATCGTGTGTTTGGGAGATTTCTGGACCTACAGGTACCTACTGACATGCTGTCAGGCGAGCTGAATCAGATTAATCTTGAAGATGTGGAAATGCTTGATGTTTCCTTGTAAATGGCTATGGCAGTTTTTCGCGCTAAGAAGTGTATGGCAAAAACTGGAAGGAATGTTTGGAAAGATCAGGACAAGATAAGGATGGGTTTTGATAAGAGCAAGCTCAGATGTTTCAATTGTGATGAGTACAAACATTTTGTAAGGGAGTGTACCAAGCCAAAGAGGGAGAAACCAGAAGAGAAGAAAGTTGGAGATGGTAAAGGAAAAGCAGAGACAAAGGCTTTGGTTGTGCAGGACTGTGGGGAGTATCAATGGGCTTTGCAGGTAATGGAACTCAGTCTGACAGGTGCTATGATTGCTCAGATGGAGAATGATGATGAGGAGGAACATGCATTTATGGTCACAGAGGAGAAGTCAGAAGAGAAAGAAGAGAACCTGGTTGAAGACAAGAAAGCATTTGCAGCCGAGGTCGACAACACAAAGGTATGTACTAATCCCACTTGTGCACGTTTAATTCCTGGCCTTAGACAACTTTGGAAGAACAGTGAGATAGAATTTTTTGATATTCAATGTTTTAGAAGTTCGTTTAAGGGTAGATAGGAAAAGAGTGAGGAGAAAGTTAAAGCTCAAAAGTTATATATAGAGAGATACCAAGCCCTTGCCTCTGAGAAATCTGTCCTGTATGACAATGCTAAGTTAGAAATTGCAGAGCTTAGGAAGCAGATAGATGAACTCACACATTAGAACAATGAGATGCAAGTGAAATTAGATGTGAATCAGATGAGAAACAAAAGAATGCTCCAAGGAGGTAAGGCATTGTCCACATGCATAACTGATGTTCGATTTGGTAAGGATAGAGGAGGAATAGGAGTTAGACATCTGGAAAAAATAAGATTAGTGTTCCCTAACCCGTGTCTAGAGATATAATAGGTATGATCTATGAGGAGGATCAGGCAGATAGATCTGAATCTAAAATGCACGAAGCAGGACCTCCCATAGATAGTGTTTTGGTTGGTGTAAAACCCATGACTGAAGAGGAGCTAGAAAATGAGAAACATATGACCTATGGTTTGGGTAATTAGAATAAAACCGTGGCATTCACTAGTGAACCGGGACCATCCTATGAACCATTAAACGATATTGTTGGTTTCTGACGTTTTTGTTTCATGTGCAGATGAAGTAAGGATCCAAGATGTTTCTGGGGAGGATACCGAATGCATGAGAGTCAAAGAGTGTCATGAGTCTAGTAGTTTAATTTCTGATTTACCTAAGGACGATGTTCTGGCATCTGTGTCTGAACTTAATGCGTCCAAGTCAAAACAATTAGTTATGTCTTTGTTATCGAAACATGTTTCTAATTCTAATGAAGTAGTTAATGGTTTTAAAATTCGTGTGCCTAACACTAAGGCTGGTCGTGAGTCTGAACCCAATGAATATGTCCCTTATCCCCAGGTTGTGTCTACTTTTAATAGAACCAACAAATCTAAATCAGAACAATTTTGTTTAATTACGCAGCCTGAGAAAGTTCTAAAACATTTGATACACAAATGGGATGATAAGCCTGAGTGGAAGTCATCTTACCCAAGGCGTTCGTTTGTGTGTAGTCATGTGAATGGGCCTAGAATTATGAATTGTTTTCAGTGTGGAAAACCAGGGCATTTTGCTGCAAATTGTTTAAATGGACCTTATCAACCATACTATCCGTAAAATCCACGGACTAGTATGTTGCAGAAAATGATGACAGGTGGAAACAAAAATCAGAAACAACAAGCTTTGTCTCAGGGGAAGCAAAGTTCGAAACCAATGAAGACTCAACAGTCTAAGGTTTTAAACACTAAAACTCCAGTGACAAAGCCTGTTGATGAAAAATGGAATGTGGCCAAAACTCCAAAACCAACCTACACACCTAAAGGAGTTTATCAAAGAAAAGATAAGATGAAATCTGAACGTGTTGAAAAACAGGTACCCAAAACAAAAGGGTTTTCTCAACCTAAAGGTAAAACAAAGGTCAAGAAACAGATTTCAAAATCAAAAGATGTTTTTCAAACAAAATTAAAACTTGAGTGGACACCTATCAAGAAACATGCACATAAAAAGGTCACATCTCAACAGAAGAAACCTGCAACTGTTAAGAATTCAACCAATGTGTCAAAACCTAAAAAACGTAACTGTTAAGAATTCAACCAATGTGTTAAAACCTCAGAAACACACTTTGTGGATGCCAAAAGTCAACGCTCAAAGTTTGGGTGTAACTGAATAAAAAACCAGGAATGTCCTATCAATTAGTCAACTACATTGACTCCTAGGGTGTGCCCAGATCTGTTATGTCCTGGGTACACGACTCTAACTGATCTTTGATTCATGTAGGGACAACCGAGAAGAACTGTCAACAATCTCTGGTACGTTGATAGTGGTTGCTCCCGACATATGACCGGAGATTTATCGCTTTTGGAAGAGGTTCAAGATTGTAATGGAGGAGGTGTATCTTTTGTTGGTGGAGTAGGTGGCAGGATCAAAAAGAAAGGTGTGGTGAAGAATGGCAGCTTGACGTTCTCAGATGTGCATTATATGGAAGAGTTGTCACATAGTCTGCTCAGTGTTTCGCAGATTTGTGATCGAGAATATTTTGTGTTGTTCAATAGTAAGGAATGCATTATTCTCAAACCTGGAGTCAAGATTCCTGAGGAGTGTATCTTGATGCGTACACCAAGGCGAGGAAATTCTTATCTTCTCAACATGGGTAATCCTCCGCCTTTTGATGTGGCTTGTCTTATTTCAAAGCAAAATGAAAATCTGGCACTGTTATGGCATCGTTGTCTGGGACATGCCAACATGAAGAATCTGACCAAGCTGGCAAAGGGAGAGCATGTTAGAAACCTCCCCATCAAGGATTTCACATGAATTGAGAAGTGTGTTGCATGTGCTAAGGGGAAGCAGCACAAGTTGCCACATCGTTCTAAAATGACAAACTCTATTTCGTCTGTGTTGCAACTACTACATATGGATCTCTTCGGCCCAATGCAAGTACTAAGTATCAGCAAGTTCTCATATTGCCTGGTGATAGTGGATGAGTTCTCTCGATTTACTTGGGTGTTCTTTTTGTTAAATAAGTATGAAACTCCAGCACTTGTGAAACAATTTGTTACTCTTATAGAGAATAAATGAGCAAGAAAGTGAAGGCAATAAGATCAGACAACGGAACAGAGTTTAAGAATGCTGAATTGAATATGTTATGTGGAGAGAAAGGTATAGAAAGGCAGTACAGTGCACCGTACACACCTTAACAGAATGGTGTTGCTGAAATAAGAAACAGAACACTCATTGAAGCTGCAAGAACTATGCTATGTGAAGCAAGATTGCCAATTTTCTTTTGGGCTGAAGCATTCAACACTGCTTGTTATGTGCAAAATCGGGTACTTTTGAACAAGCCGTATGAGAAGACGCCTTATGAGATTATTTATGGAGAAAAACCAAGGGTGGGGTACTTCAAGACTTTCGGGTGTCCTTGCACAGTTCTAATTCAGTCTGATGTGGGGAAGTTCGAAGAAAAAGCTGATGAATGCTACTTTGTTGGGTATTATGCAAATAGTGCTTATCGAGTGTACAACAAAACCACCAAAGTGATAATTGAGGCATTCAATGTTGACTGGTTGGAAGACAATCCGACTGATGCTGGAACTTGGCCAGACTAGATCTTTGATTATGGGTCATTGTTTGAAGGTTTCAACTTCTCAAATATGTTTCCTAGTCTGGGAGAAGAAGAAGACATCATTGCTCCAGCTCTTGAAGTAAGGCCTTATGTGGAAAATGTTAGTGACAGTGTATCAGCAGAAACTCCTAAGGATGATAATGTGGATGTTCCAGAATCTTCAGGAACTCATAATGATCAGAAGGAGTCAGAAACCCAAGGTATGAATGATAATGTTAATGGTACTAACCTGCCTGTTTCTGTTTCACTACTAGAAGCCACGTGGGTGACATCAACTCCTGCATGTACTCATGCTTTATCTCTCAGCTAGAGCCTCCAAATGTGATGGTAGCACTTAAAGATCCAAGTTGGATGGAGGCTATGCACGATGAATTGAATCAATTTTCAAAATTAGGAGTGTGGCATCTAGTGAAAAGGCCCGAAAATGAGAAAGCTATACCCACAAGATGGTTGTATAAGAACAAGAAAGATGATACGGGTGTGATTGTGAGAAACAAAGCCAGGTTGATTGTTCAAGGCTACAGACAGGTTTACGGGGTTGATTATGATGAAGTGTATGCACCAGTCGCCAGGTTGGAAGAAATTCGAATATTCCTTGCTGTAGCAATATATCTCAACTTCATTGTGCACTAGATGGATGTGAAGACAACTTTCCCCTACGCTGAAATGAATGAAGATGTTTATGTGGCTCAACCGCCAGGGTTCGTGGATGAAGAGCATCCAGATCATGTATATCTTCTGGATAAAGCTTTGTATGGTTTGCATCAAGTTCCCCGCACGTGGTATGAGACTTTGTCAAAGCATTTGGTGGGAAATGGTTATACAAGGGGAGTGGTTGATCAAACCCTGTTCAGAAAGAAGGTGAAAGATGATATCATTATGGTGCAAGTGTATGTGGATGACATCATCTACGGGTCAACGAATGAAGAATTATGCACCGAGTTTGAGGATATCATGAGAAAGAAGTTTGAGATGAGTGATCAAGGGGAGATGAATTTTTTTCTGGCATTGCAAGTTAAGCAAGATGAATCTGGGATTCTCATTCATCAAGCAAAATATGTGAATGATATTCTGGAAAAGTACAAGAAGCAGGACTCCAAGCCCATCTCCACTCTCATGGCATCCAGATCTCTACTGACAGCAGATGCAGATGGAGAATCAGTGAGTGAATTCATGTATCGTTCGATGATCGGATCACTCATGTATTTGACAGCAAGCAGGCCCGATATCATGCATGCAGTGTGTGTGTGTGCACGTTACCAGGCTAATCCTAAACTCTCTCATTTAGCTGCTGTTAAACGTATTTTTAGGTATCTGAAGGGCAGGCCTCGACTTGGACTTTGGTATCCTAAGAATACTGATTTTCAATTGTTTGCATTTACTAACAGTGATTATGGAGGTAGTGATCTTGACAGGAAATCTACATCTGGTGGGTGTCAGTTTTTGGGAGACAGAGTCATCTCATGGCAGAGCAAGAAGCAGCATACCATTTCCAAGTCAACTGCCGAAGCTGGATATGTGGCAGCATCAGCTGGATGCTCGCAGGTAGTATGGATTCAGAATCAGCTCACTGACTACGGTATGTAATTTCTTAATACTCCAATTTTTTTGTGATAATGCTGCTGCTTTGTAAATTATCAAGAATCCTGTTCAACATTCCAAAACAAAGCACATAGATATCAAGGTACATTTATTCAGCTTGAAAAGGTAACCTTCGAGCAAAATGTTTCTGACCTTTTCACAAAACCCCTTCCTCGTCCAAATTTTGAAATATGTGTTGAAGGCCTAAGGATGATTGCCTTTGAGGAATGATCTGATCAAAACTCTTTATACATAGTTTTGTTTTTATTTTTGCTTTGGTATTAATTGGGTTTATTTACTTAAAAAAATGTGTTTTTGTTTCAAAAGCCTCATAAAAACAGGGGAAGAAATATTATAGTTTCAGAAAATCTGAAATTCTGTTTGAGGTTTTTATGATGTCTTTTGTGTTTGCCTTGAGTTGGTAGGAAGTGATATAAATTTCCAAGGCAATCGGAGACTGACACGTGTAAGGCTGAAGTGAAAGATTGCTCAAAGATGATATGTCGGTAAGCTCAACCCAAAACTATGATCATCAATGTAAGTGCAGTAAACTTAACTTCTATATATGTTTAGTTCCTTTCCTAGTCTACATGGTTTAAAAAACTGAGTCCTAGCAAAAATGGGTTGAGAGTGGTATCTACCTAGTATTCACTCTCTCACACGCCATGTTCTGCTGTTATGACAACACCATAGAAAAGAAAAAGAAAAATGAAATTAAAAAAAAATGAAAAGAAAAAGAAAAATAATAAAATAATTATTTTGTTTGGTCTTCTCTGCGTGCTTATGCGGCCGACCTGATCACCAACTGATAATTAAGGAAGTAAGTGGTAGTCATAGCGGTGTTGCATGGTTCCTTAAGTTGGTGGTTTGTGAATCCTCAATAAACTCTGAGGTTGGGTAGGTTTTGCTATGAACGATTGGGTGTGGGGATGATTAAACATGACGGTAATTTTGTACCATAATTAAGCACTTAAAAATAAAAATAACTGGATGTGAGTTTATGCGATCAAAATTCTAGCTATCGTCTAGAGCGTCGAGTAACGGAAGCTGAAAAGGGTTCCTCAGTCAAAGATAAGTCTGGTTTGATTCATGAATTACATCAGCTTCAAGGCAAGTATATATTTAATTTCGGTATTAGGTTATCTTTGCTTTATGTTCTTATTCTTTTAGTTTATGACTTATTAAAATTTCATTTTTTTATGATCAAGATCAGGTTCTCGGGGTATGAGTCTGAGGGGAAGTTTTGTAACACTCAAATTTTTCAAAATTAACTTTTGTTCAAGTGATTTTTTTCTTTTAAAAGATGTTTGGACACATTTGAAATGTTTTGAAAACATGAGGGGGGCATTATGAATATTTTTTCTTATCAAAACCAACAAAACCCATCATTTACGATTCTATTTCTTCTCTGTGTTTATGATTTCCTCCACTGTGTTTACGATTCCGCCTAGAGAAACCCTAACCGCCGCCCCCCTTTCGCCGGAAAATTGATTTCCGGCTACCTCCGATCATTCTTAGTTGAAATCGAGTGCACCATCGCATTTTTCTTCAAATTCCGACCGTAAACCACCCTTCCATCAACCTTTTCATCTTCGATTCGTCAGTTTTTGTCACTTTTTTAGTTTTTTAACTTCACGGTTGATCATCCTCTCTCTCTTCGTGTTTCGAGTCAATTTCTCGAGATTAAAGTCGTTTCAGTGTTTGCGATACTTAAAAGGTAGTGATTGATGTGTATTTTACATAAATGTTGGTTGTTTATGTGTTTTTCGAAGTTTTGCAGGTTCCACAATGGAGGCCGTCGGTGTTTACGATCGTCTCGAGGAAGAAGACGACCGTTCATGATTACGATCGACGTTTACGATCCACGTTTCCGATTATGTTTACGATCGGGGTTTACGATCCAAAGAGATTACGACAAAGGGCGTTTACGATCGGGCTTAGCGTTTTCGAGAGATTACGACTGGACTTGATTTGACCCGATCGTGAACCCACCTGTAGGATCGTAAACCCATTTGAAGTGTGATTTAAAATCATAAACAAGTAAGTAAACACAAAATGTTTTGAAAATCTTATCAAACTTAACTGTTTTAAGATAAAATTAAACAAGTTAATTTTTTAAGAATCAGGTTTGTTAAAATTGTGTTTCAAAATCAAATTCTTTCTTTCAAAAGTTTAAATTGTGATTTTGAAGTTAACGGTTTAATGTGACAATCAATTGTACTTCAAGATGGTTTTAACAAACATAATTGCTCTTTGATGTGATTAATCCTGATACATTTGTCTTGGTTTCTCACATGGTAGACGGAATGATTGATGAGGAAATTCACTTTGAAAGGGATCACTGTATACCTGCTTACCTAGATGACCCTCCAGAGAGACACATGCAGATGTTCTACTCGTTAGTTGCAGGATTGAACGTATGCAAGATCAATCATGCTCTCAGGACAAGCGTGCTGATAGATGAACAACATGTGAGAGAATTCTGGGGAACTGCAAGGGTAAGCGCTGATAAAACAAGGATCACTGCAAATGTTCAAAACCGTCATATTGAGATTCTTGAAGAAGATATACGCAGTGGGCTGAACATCAATGATAGTGCAGAAGACACAATGGAATATTCTAAGACTGTAGTGTTAGAAGGTGCACGTCTTTTGGTATATGAAGGAAAATTCCCACCAATTTTCAAGAAGCTGCTGCCACACTACTGGAGGTGTTTGGCACATTACTTATAGAAATCATTCTTGGGAAAGAGAACAAGCTTTGATCAACTAAACAAAGTGCATGGCACAACTTTTGTTGCATTGGATTTGGATTGGAAGTTCAACTTCTCAAAGATGATGCTTTTAGACTGGGTGGGTAATGCTGATTTAAGTGCCAGAGAGCATTTTCTCATGACTCCAAGGTTTGTTCACATGGTGGTATTGAAAAAGTATCCAATGATACAAGAGAGGGTTGAGAAACTGGATATAAAGTTCATGGATGACAGTGTGTTTGGTCTGCAAACACAAGATAGAAAGGGAAATAGCACATTTCAAGGAAGACTCCAGTAGACTAAAAGAGGTGCTTTCCCTAAGATCGCAAGAGAACAAGAACAAGAAGAAGATTTTGAACCTGAAGTACCTCCAGTCAATTTATCTGTCGCTGAAGATCATGATGTGTCAGCAACTGTTCCTGTGAATGTTCAAGAAGAACCTGAGAATATACATTCGAATGAAGAAAATGTGATGGATGACATTTTCCCGGAAAATGAGAATCTGACAGACGATATTTATGGGGATTTAGGGCTAATCAGTCACAAGAGAACAAGGAATGACTTGAACTCTTCTTTAAGCAGTGATTCAATTCCAAAAGAGTTGGATGCTGATTTTGCTGTTGATGATGTGCTTATAGAACCCATTCCAGTACGTGAACCTTCACCGAGAAAGAAATCTGATCCAAGAACTATCAGATTCAAGTTTCAGAAGACAAGCTCAAGCCTGATGGTGTTTGAACATACGAGTGCAAATGTGCAGAATGATGACATGTCTGAACCTGCAAATGTGGAGAGTACACTTCAGGAAGATGATCAGGTTGATGTACAAGAACCAACTTCGATGCAAACTGAAAGTCCTATTCTGAATGAACAAAGCCCAGTTCATGAGGAAAGGCAATTCCTTGAAGTTGAAAGCACATTTGTGGAGCCCAGCCCCGTAAGGATCAACATTTCAACTGACTCAAGCCAGCCCCCAGTTGTTCCAAGCATCCGTCCATATCCAACACTTATTGGGGAAAGTGTTCAAACTGGTGATTAGCCTGTGGACCTTCGGATAAGTGCTAATCCTCAAATTAACTTCCTTTTATCACAAAACAGGAGGGGAGAAGGAGAGATTAAAGAACTGAAGGAAGAAAACAAGAGGTTGAAGGAGAAGGAGAGCAAAAATGAAACCAATATTGGATTTCTGTATGCAGGATAACTTGAACTGAGAAAGAAGTTGGAAGATTTGAAGGGAGCTGATAGTTCAAATGCACAAAGTTCTTCTCAAGGTGCTCAAACAGCTGATGTAGTGCATGAAGATGAAGGTGATGACACCATTGAGATGTCTGACTATGTTCTAGGAGGAAGATTCATTTCAAAAGCACCAGAAAGTCATGAGAATTGGTTCAAGGATTTCTTCCAGGGACTACCCCCTATGCTGTACTCAATTGATGTAGGAGAAAGTGAAATTGACAAAAGGGGGAGCCGTGAACCTATTTTGTGCTGGCACTACGATGCTGAGAAGAAGCTGTTTGCTGTGATCAGAGATGGCTATAGTCCAGTGGAGTACTACAGAACTCGAGGTCAATTTCACTCCTGGACAGAGACAGAGATGAGAAATTTGCTGAGAGCTCCATTTATTAACAGATGGATGAATGCACATGGAGACCTCGTTCATAACAATCTGATGAGTCATCTTGAAGAAAACTTTGCTAACTTTGATCTCAAGCAAACAAGACGGGTTCAGACTGGAACTGACCCTATTACAAATGAGCCTGTAGGAGAAGTGAGGCGACCACCCACCAAAAGAACTCGAGTGATCAACATGTTGGACGAGATTGAAGATGGTACGCTTGTGAAGAATTTTGATAATTGGTTTTATGATCCAACAACCCATGAGGTGGTGGTGGTCTGCAAGAAGATGCGAGAATTTTGCTTCTATGATCCGGTTGATTTGCTGAGGTTTGGAGAGCGCGATATCAAACTCCTAGCCACCCAACCTATCCTAGGTGATGAGCTTGACTTTGAGAATGCTATAAGGGTGGGAATCTTTCATGGTACAACAAACCGGATTTTAGAACGTGAATGGTGGTCTAGGAAGGAGTCTCACACCTTCCGATTTGATTTGATGCTTCCTTAGACGCTCTAATGGTTCATGCCTAGGGGAAGATTGTTGGGCTATACATTGTGAGGCATGAACATTAGATTGGGCTTACATTGGTTTGGGCTTAGTATTTTTACAATTTGGGCTTGGTGGGCCGGTTCTTCTAGTGGGTTTGCGATATGTTTAGGGTTTTTGTAATAGGTAGTATAACTACCCAAGTAGTTTATGATTACTACTAGTTGTTGATTACGATTTTCTGCCTCCTCTTTGTATTTACGATCGTGATCATCACTAAAAAGAAGATTGTTTGTTCTCCATTCAAGATTTGATTGTGTGCTTTGTTCTTCATCTCAAATCAAGTCTTTTTCATCATCTTCTAGCTCGAATCAGTCACAAACAAGGATTCCGCACTTGTTTGTGTTTACGATATCGTGAACGATTGTTGTTTTGGGACCAACAATTATACGAAACACCAAAGAAAATAAAGCAGAACGTCAAACGAACACCAATCAGGTCGATCTTTCGATACGCAGAGAAAGGCCGGTCGTTTGACAAAATAAAGAAAATAAAACAAGTTGAAACTTTTGTAAAATAAAAGCATGCATACACCAGAACATCTCTTATTCTGTTTTTGCTATTTTCATTTTTTATTTCCCAAAAATTACACAACATTCATCATGATGTTGTTGGGTTTTACAGTGGGTATCCGGGTTGCCCGTTTTAATTTTTACCGAATAAATTAACGGGTCAATTAATCAAATTAGCGGAAAAACAAGTTTTAAAACTCGAATATAGTAAAAACTGTAGATAGGATCTGATCACCGTGTATGCGTAAATACTTAGAATAAATTAAACAATTAATTTAAATATCTAAACAGTTTAGATATAACTTGGTGGAGTCCGAACAACCGTTCGAGACACCGGGGTTCGACGAACTGGCACTAGGGTTAACGGAAACGCCCGACTCGAACCGGCGAGTCAAGTCTTCAACCGACTTTGAAGACGGGCCCTCAGGCACCACGGGCGGGCTCATCTCATGAACCGGCGGTGGTGGCGGTAACGAAACCATGCTATGTATCATAGCAGTCCAGTCGAATGGTTCCGTCGCGCATGACGATGAAACCGATGCAATATCGATTTCGTCCGACACGCGTGGAAGCGACGAACGTAGTGGCGTGACGGCGGCGGCATACAATGGCGCCGACCACTTAGGGTTTTCACCCGATTCGACGGCGGTGGCACGAGACGGTTCAAACAACGGTCTCGGTGGCGCGGGTAAAGCGAGAACCACCTCGCGGCGGTCCTTGCCAAAAATATCGGCGGCGACAGCGGCACGGGCCGCGGCAGTGACCGTGGCGGTGACCCTCTCTTCGGCGGTGGGGTCGGTTGTCTCGAGCTTCAAGGCGGCAATAACTAAACATGGATCGCGTTTCACCATTGTAGGGAATCGGCAAGCGACGAATAATGGTGGTGGTGGTTTGCGTCGATTGCAAGAGAGAGACAGGAGGGGGGGGGGGGGTCGGTCGTGGTCGACGGCAAGAGGGAGAAAGGGGAAGCAAAAATCATTAGCATTAGGGTTTCCCCTAATCTCCTAGATTTATAAGCTTTTCGATGACCCCTTTTGCAAAAAAAGCCCATCTTGCAATCTATAAACCATGGACCACTAATAACCAGCCCAATAATATTATTAATCATTAACCCGTTAATGATTAACTAATATTTTGCCGAGTCTCGTAAACCGTTTTACGAACTATTGTTTCGTTACGATAAATAAATAACTATTATCTATTTAAACCGTTTGAATTAATAAATTAACTATTAATTAATTATTAGTTCGTTGACTCTGGTGTAACTCTTCCGGGTCGAAACCGGGTCGAAACCGGGTCGATTACGATAAGTGTCGGGTCAGGACACCCAGTATCTAACAATCTCCCACTTGGACTGATCGCGACACTTTAGCGTTGTAGTCAGAGGCACTCTAGCTATGCATGGCTACACCAACCAGTTTCGACACTTTAAGTCGACAACCAAAGTATATCTGATTGTAAAGCAAGCAGATAGAGGACTTATGGTAACCGTTTTCATATGTTCCTTTCCGTTCTAGACATAGATGAATAATGAGACATGGACTCTCATGTATTAGATTCATCGATTACCTTCTCGTTATCCGATTCGAAGTTACCAATCAAACACACAGTAAGTTTGGGTGAGGCCTCACACTTCACACTTGGAATCAACGAGGGCGCCTTTATATCTATCTATTGCCAAAACAATAGTATGAATTCCCATCTTGAGGCATACAACTCCCACTGAACTTTAGTTCCATTCCCAAAAGTAGCCCTACTGATGGCAGTTACGCGACATCGAGAAACTACAATCAAAGAACAGTCTGCGGTAAACGAGAGTTCTAGTATGTGTCTCAGGTCTAAGGAAACATTAGATCATACCATTGATCAAGCAATCAAGACTTCCATGATTGAATTTCTTGATACGAGTTATGTCCAACGTCATTCTCCAATGAGGTCTGTGACTTTGAACGTTAAACCCCTTTAAGGTCCAAAATCAGAATAGTCTTGATTTAGAGTCGTTCCCACGTCTCTAATCGACTACGGACATTTAGAACAATATCAATAACTGTTCAGGGATGATTAAACGTATTAACATCGGACACAGTTATGAAATTCCATATTGCATTTACCGATGGAATATGAATAGTATAGATAACTGTTATATGTTCGTACACCCAAATACTAAATTAAAACATGTCTTTAGCTAAACTAAGCCCTATCGCTTCTCTGTGACGATCATGAGTCTCGTGAGTCATGGGCTTCGTAAAGGGATCATCTAAGTTTTGATCTGTGTCTACTTTGCATATCTTTATTTCATTTCTTTCAACTACTTCTCTTATGTAGTGAAATTTCCTCAGAATGTGCTTGGCCTTCTTATGAGACCTTGGCTCTTTGGCTTGAGCAATAGCGCCTGTGTTATCGCACATCATTTCGATTGGTTGCTTAACGCTTGGAACCACATCGAGATCAGTGATGAACTTCTTCATCCATACTGCTTCCTTGGCAGCTTCTGAGGCGGCTATGTATTCAGATTCAGTAGTAGAATCAGCTACCACTGATTGTTTGGTGCTACACCATGACACAACACCTCCATTGAGGGTGAATACGTATCCGGACTTCGAGCGAGAGTCATCTCGTTCAGTCTGAAAACTAGCATCGGTGTAACACTTTACAGCGAGCTCATCAGTTCCTCCATATACCTAAAACATCTCACTTGTGTTTCTCAGGTATTTCAGGATGTTCTTTACAGCAGTCCAGTGAGCTAGACCGGGACTCTGTTGGTATCGACTTGTCAGGCTCAATGCAAATAAGACATCCGGTCAAGTGCAGAGCATGGCATACATAATTGAGCCTATAGCAGAAGCAAATGGGATCGAAGCCATTTGGTTGATCTCTTTATCCGTTTGAGGAGATTGAGATTAGTTCAAGATAGCACCCTTTGTCATATGGACGACTCCTTTCTTGGAGTTTCTCATGTTGAACCGTGCTATAATCTTGTCAATGTATGTACTTTGACTGATACCCAGAAGCCGCTTCGATCGATCTCTGTATATCTTAATTCCTAGAATATAAGCGGCTTCCCCAAGATCCTTCATAGCGAAACAAGATGATAGCCATACCTTAACCTCGTTAAGCATGGGGATGTTGTTTCCTATGATCAGTATATCATCCACATACAATATGAGGAATGATATAGCGCTCCCACTTGCCTTTTTGTAAACACACGGTTCGTCTTCGTTTTGAGCAAAGCCAAACTCTTTGACTTTCTGGTCAAAGCGAAGATTCAACCTTCGAGATGCTTGTTTAAGTCCATAAATGGACTTATTCGGCTTGCAAACCCTATTTGGATATTTAGGATCGATAACCATCAGGCTGAACCATGTAGACATCCTTAGTGAGTTGTCCGTTCAGGAATGCGGTTTTGACATCCATTTGCCATATCTCATAGTCATGGTATGCGGCTATGGCAAGCAATATCCTAATCGATTTGATCATGCCCACGGGCGAGAAGGTTTCGTCATAGTCAATCCCTTGGGTTTGAATAAAACCTTTCACAACAAGTCGTGCCTTATAGGTTTGCACATTTCCATGCATGTCAGTTTTTCTTTTAAAGATCCACTTGCTCCCTACTGCTCAAGAACCGGGGGGGGGGGGGGGGATAGCTCAATCAAGTCCCATACTTGATTATCATGCATGGATTGGATCTCGGCGTTCATGGCTTCAAGCCATTTGTCAGATTTAGGATCTGACACAGCAACTTTGTAATTAGTAGGTTCGTCATCTGAGTCAGCTACTAATAGGACATCGGGACCTTCTAGATGCCAGAGGTATCTATCAGGTGCCCTTTGTGTCCTTTCACTCCTGCGAACGCTTGTGTTTTGGTCTGATGGGGCGACAACCACTTGTCGGTCAGACCCAGCGACTGTGTCAGGGTTTTGTGTCTCTCGAACTTCTTCGAGATCCACTGGATCACTATTGGTTCCTCTGTTGAGAAACTCTTTCTCAAGAAATTTACCCTTCCTTTTGATAGAAACATGGTTTCCGTCAGGATGGTAAAAGTAATAGCCAGTATTATGATAGTATCCGATGAAAATCACCTTTTCACCTCGAGGATCGAGCTTGTTGTTAGATTTGCTAGTGACATACGCTTCGCATCCCCATACCCTGAGGTAAGAAAGATTAGGAGAAGAATTATGCCATATCTCATATGGGGTCTTATCCACTTTCTTAGTCGATGCCAGATTTATTAGGCGAGCGACAGTCAAGAGAACAAAACCCAAAAGGAGTGGGACAAGTTAGTCCTGCACATCATCGACTGAACCATGTTTAACAAGGTTCGATTTCTCCTTTCACTAACACCATTCAATTGTGGTGTACCGGGAGGAGTGGGTTGTGAAATAATTCCACAAGCCTTGAGATGATCGAGGAATTCGTTGCTAAGATACTCACCACCTCTATTTGGATCGAAGTATCTTAATAGTTCGATTTAGTTCATTTTCTACTTCGTGTTGAAACTCTTTGAACTTGTCAAAAGTTTCGTGCTTATGTTTCATCAGATAGACATAAGCATATCTGCTATAGTCATCTATGAAAGATACGAAGTAGCGTTCGCGATTTCTCATTTCGGTCGGAAAGGGCCCACACAATTTAGTGTATATAAGTCCTAACAGATCATTAGCCCGTTCACCAACATGTGTGAAGGGTGACTTGGTCAGTTTTTCAGATAAGCATGATTCGCTTTCGTCGAAGGTATCTGCATCAGTGGATTCGAGAATCCCTGCAGATTGAAGCTTCTTAATGCGAGCTTTGCTTATGTGACCTAGTCGATGATGCCACAACAAAGAATCGTTATCAACATTGTTTCGTTTAGAAACATGATAGAGTTGATCATGTGTTTGAACAATTATCTCATATATACCATGTCGAGGTTTAGCCTCGAAATAAAAGATATCGTTAAAGTAGGTAAAATGGAATTTTCCATTAAACTTGTACTTAAAACCTTGTTCAAACAGGGAAGAGACAGAAATAATGTTCCTGGACAACCCAGGAGCAAATAAACAGTTATCTAGAGTAACTACAAGACCGGTAGGACATGTAAGAGAATATATGCTGGTAGCCAAGACCGGGACTCTTTTGCCATCACCAATGATGAGCTCCATACCGCCTTGTTCTATCTTCTTCCACTTCTCAGGTTCCTGCAAAACATTTAATATGTGAAAACCACATCCGGTATCAAATACCCATGTATTGGAGGAAACCGTGAAAAGTTCAATAACATTCATTTACATACCTGATGAGCAACCCTTACCGGGGTTTCTAGTCATCTTGATCTTAGCAAGGTAGACAGGGCAGTTACGTTTCCAGTGGCCCATCTGATTACATTTAAAGCATTGACACTCCTGAGGAGGAGGCGCCAATGATTTCTTGCCCTTGGTCTCTTTGACCTTGTTCTTGGTCTTGGATACCTGTATCAGCAACCCTGAGTACAGCCGGTGTGGTCCTGATCTTGACATTTGGAAATAATGTCAGAACCTCATCTAAAGTCTGATCCGAGCAATTCACCACATGCAAGCGATAACATGCAAGCGATAATGCTCGGGTAAAGATCCGAGGACTACATCAAGAGCCATCCCCTCAGGAATGGAGTAGCCGAGGTCGATCAGTCTATCGCGATACCCCTTCATCATCATGACATGATCATAGGCAGAGGAATTGGGTGACATGTGGCAGTTCACAAAATGTTGAAGTGCTCTACATCGTTCATCCCTCTGGCTCTACTCAAACATATCTTTGAGTTTTCTCATGATATCATACGCTCCCATGTAGGTAAAGTTATAACAAAAATCCGGTGTCATGCTAGATAACATAAGCTCAGTGACTTCCCTAGAGTCATCACTGTGCTTCTGGATTTCCATCTGCGAGCGGTCGTTTAGCAAGTAAGACGGCGTGCTCGGGATGGGTCGGTCAAGAACATACAGCTTTCCAAAAAGCTTCAAGATGTCCCTCAGGAGGGCTTGCCATGACAAGAAGTTCGTCTCAGTGAGTGGGTCCAGAGATACCATTGAACTTAGAGGAACTGTGTTTTCAATAGCCTTCTGAAATAATGCAAAGTAATTTTAAATTAGTATTTTCGGTGTAAACCATTTTCTTATATAAATTGGTAAGATTTATTTAATAAGAAAATTGAGAATTCGGTTAGACGATTTTACTTGAGACCTCCAAATGAGCCTCATGAGCAAACTCGTGTAACCAAACTGACAACGGTTGTCAATCACGAAGTTAAAGTCACGACTCTTGTTTATGAGGCCGCACAATATAATAAATTATATTTTGCGATACGTTTAGCCTCATCCATGCCCACTTTGTCTATATACATTTATAGTGCGGTGTTGAAATACTCCAACACTACAAATATACATAAAGAAAGCGATAGTAATCCCAAATAGTCAATGTGGCTGGCAGGGTGTTGAAATACTCCAATGCCCCCACCCTGGAAGGTACCCTCGGCACCAAGTGCGGTGTTGAAATACTCCAACACTGATGCTCCGGTCAATACGTTCCAAGTTAAACTTGATTTTGGACGGCATGAACTATCAATTTTTATTTACTGGATAGGGATATTAAAACCAATTTTAATATCTAGTGATCGTTAGACACAAACGAAAAACCCTCTCATCACTCGGGACAATTATTTTAAATCACCTATTTAAAATATCTAAGTGTCGCGAATGGTCAATTGTGTGTCGACGGCATAATGGAATGGTCTTGCTAGAGCCATTTAGCAAGACCAATGGGACATGACAATATAAAGGTGAACAACCACAAGGAAGGCAACTCGGTGCATTCGTGGATCCGGTTCAACTCCCACTAGCCTTCAGACTCCTTTTGGCGAGTGTCTGATCTTCGGTCTTGGTTTTTACAAAATTAAAATTTACTAACAACTTAGTAAACCTAGCTCTATTACAATTTTGAAACCCGAAAATAACGGGTCCACCAAAAACCAAACAAAGATGCAATTGGGCCAACAATTGGGCCAATCAGAGAAAACAAAAACGCGCCAAACATACAATTTAAATTAAATTAAATTAAAGGGGTCGGCCGTAACACACAATTAATTAAAAGAATTAATCAAGTAATTATGTTCGCAATTTGGAAATGAATCGAAATTGCGAACCACCGGTTACAAAAAGACCGGTTCAGATTTACGCGCGGTGATCGTGGCTCTGATACCACTGTTGGGTTTTACAGTGGGTATCCGGGTTACCCGTTTTAATTTTTACCGAATAAATTAACGGGTCAATTAATCAAACTAATTGCGCAGCGAAAAAACAAGTTTTACAATGCGAATATAGTAAAAACCGTAGACAGGATCTGATCACCGTGTACGCGTAAATACTGAGAAATAAATTAAATAATTAATATAAGTATCTAAACAGTTTAGATATACCTTGGCAGAGTCCGAAAAACCGTTCGAGACACCGGGGTTCGACGAACTGGCGCTAGGGTTAACGGCAACGCCCGACTCGAACCGGCAAATCAAGTCTTCAACCGACTTTGAAGATGGGCCCTCAGGCATCACAGGCGGGCTCATCTCATGGACCTGCGGTGGTGGCGGTAACGAAACCATGCTATGTATCATAGCATTCTAGTCGAATGGTTCCGTCGTGCACGACGACGAAACCGATGCAATATCGATTTCGTCCGAAACGCGTGGAAGCGACGAACGTAGTGGTGTGACGGCGGCGGCATACAATGGCGCCTGCCACTTAGGGTTTTCACCCGATTCGACGGCGGCGATACGAGACGGTTCAAACAACGGTCTCGATGGCGCGGGTAAAGCGAGAACCACCTCGCGGCGGTCCTCGCCAAAAAGATCGGCGGCGACAGCGGCACGGGCCGCGACGGCAGCGACCGTGGTGGCGACCCTCTCTTCGCGGCGGCGACGGTTGTCTCGAGCTTCAAGGTGGCAGCAACTAAACGCGGATCGCGTTTCACCATTGTAGGGAATCGGCAAGCGACGAATAATGGTGGTGGTGGTTTGCGCCGATTGCAAGAGAGAGACAGGAGGGGGGCGGCGGTCGTGGTCGACGGCAAGAGGGAGAAAGGGAAAGCAAAAATCATTAGCATTAGGGTTTCCCCTAATCTCCTAGATTTATAAGCTTTTCGATGACCCCTTTTGCATGCAATGCCCATCTTGCAATCTATAAACCATGGACCCCTAATAACCAGCCCAATAATTTTATTAATCATTAACCCGTTAATGATTAACTAATATTTTGCCGAGTCTCGTAAACCGTTTTACGAATTATTGTTTCGTTACGATAAATAAATAACTATTATTTATTTAAACCGTTTGAATTAATTAATTAACTAGTAATTAATTATTGGTTCGTTGACTCCGATGTAACTCTTCCGGGTCGAAACCGGGTCGGTTACGATAAGTGTCGGGTCAGGACACCTAGTATCCAACATATGTGCCTCACAATTATCAAGCATAAATTTTATGTTTTTATCATACTAGCATATATCAGATTTGTCTTTACGCATTCATCTAGGCAAAACAAGCACTGCAACCTTTATTTCTACTTTATCAATGGTTGATAACATACTCTGATGTAATATCATTTCTCGCTTGGTCGGATCAATTTCTCATTTTGAATTTTTCAATTTTTTTATGCTTTATGCATTTTTTCAATTTTTGTATGCTTTTTGCATTTTCCAAATATTTAATGCTTTTTTGATTTTCTCCCCTAAAACTTAAAAGGCTACTTTTGGATTTTTTGTTGTAAGAAACATAAAAACAAACTAAAAAAAATTGCAATAAAAGGTAAAAAATAAAATAAAATTGATCAACCAATAATGACTAGGCAGGAAATTTTTGTATGCCATTGATTTGCAAAAGATATCGAAAGCGGGTTTTTAAACGCCTTAGTGAAAAGGTTTGCTTTTTGAAAATTATTGTGGATCTTTTGCAAATCAATCAAGTGTTTCTCAAAACAATCACGAATGAAGTGATAGCGGATGTCTATATGTTTAGTTTTAGAGTGATGCACGGGGTTCTTAGTGATACATATAGTAGCATAATTATCTATATGTATAGGGGTAGTAAGAAACTACAAACTGTAATCCCGCATTTGCTGTTGAATCCATAAAACCTGTGAGCAGCAACTTGAAGCCGCAATGTATTCAGCTTCTGCCGTGGATGTAGCAACGGATGTCTATTTCTTACACTGCCATGACACTAACCTATCGCCTAAGAAGTACCACCCGGCCGTGGTTGACCTGAAATTAATTTTGCAACCACCGCAGTCAGAATCGGAGTAGGCAGATAAGTCAAACTTATCATCATGAGGTAACCAGATCCCGAGATCCGTGTTACCCTTCAGATAAGCAAGAATTCTTCTAACTGCATTCAAATGAGAAATTCGAGGAGCTGCTTGGTACCTTGCACACAAACAAACGGCAAAAGAGTGGCTTCAACTTCTTCACCATTTTCGTCAGGACATAGGCCATGTGACAGCTGAATCGGAGTTTTCGGGAACACGAACATCTTCAATCTTGAATAGACTCAAAACATCCTTCACATACTTTGTTTGATGTATGAAGATCCCTTTGTCAGATTGTTGAACTTGTAAGCCCAGAAAGAAAGACATTTCACCCATAGAACTCATCTCAAACCGAGTCTGCATTAACTTCTCGAAATCCTTCGAAAGTTGTTCGTTTGAGCTCCCAAAAATAATGTCATCAACGTCTATTTGTACCAAGAGCATATCCTCCCCCATTTTCCGACAGAACAAAGTGCAGTCTACCAACCCACGCTTAAACCCGTTCTCCAGTAAATAAGTGGATAAGGTCTCATACCAAGCTCGAGGAGCCTGATGAAGACCATAAAGTGATTTATCCAGCTTATAAACCTTCTCCGGATAATCAGGATCGTAGAATCCCGAAGGTTGTTTTACATAGACTTCTTCCTTCACATTGTCATATAGAAATGCACTCTTCACATCCATCTGGAAGACTTTAAAACCATGACGTGCGGCATAAGCCTGGAAAATTCTAATTGCTTCAATCCTTGCAACTGGCGCGTACACTTCGTTAAAGTTAATACCTTCCTCTTGAGAAAATCCTAGAACAACCAAATAGGCTTTGTTTCACACTATAACTCATCGATCGTCCTGTTTGCACTTGTAAACCCAACGGGTTCCACACGGTTCTTTACTGTTAGCAGGTAAATCAACCAGGTGCCACACTCCAAGTTTCTGAAATTGTAACAATTATTCTTGCATTGCCTCCACCCATAAACCATCTTGTAAAGCTTGTTTAAAATTAGTTGGCTCGATTTGAGATAGGAAACATGAATGAAACACCTCGCCTTGAATACCAGATTCCCTGTTTGTAAGGAGAGCACTATTCTTAATTTGATGTCTTGTTCTCACTCCTTCACTTAAATCACTAATAATATTATCTTGTGGATGATAGGTGTTTATCCGGAGCGTCTGAGGAACAGGAACAATAACCATTTCTACTAATTCAGGAACATGATCTTCCTCAACGACCACATTATTAGTTGAATTAGTGTTAGGTTGTGAAACAGGTTGGACATTTTCTACCGCAACCTCACTAGTACCACTTGTAGTAGCTTCAACATGTGGTTCAGCTTGTTATACAGGAATCTCATTATGATCAGACACATCTTCGTGAAATTCATTGTCATCATCAGAAGATATATCATCAGCAATAATTATGGAGTCAGTTGTTGTTTCTGTCAGATAATCTTCAACAACAGGCACGTTCAGAGTAGACAGAGTCTCAATATGCATAACCGGAGCATCATCTAGTAAGTTGATATAAACATGAGTAAGATGATCATTGGATATCTCAGGCATTGATTCAAGTGATTCAAAAGTAGCCTTCTAATTAAATATCGAATCTGGTCCAACGCCTTTGGGTGGCAAAGATTATGATTGAAAATCAAAGTGCAAATGTTCTTCCACTGTACCAGTCTGTTTTTTGAACACTCGTTTCTTCTGGTTTGAATAGCCGACAAATAATCCTTCGAAAACTTTGTCTTCAAATTTACCAGCAGACTTTAACACAGCACAGGGACACCCAAAAGGTTCCAAGTAATGAAGATTTGGCTTATGATTCTTAAGTAACTCATAACAAGTTTTCCCAAGCCTTTTAATTGTAAGCACTCGGTTGAGCACATAACAAGTTGTGTTGACAGCTTCTGTTTAGAAATTCACTAGAAGTTATGCATCAGCCAACATCGTGTGAGCTGTCTTGATAATTGTTCTATTCTTCCTTTCCGCAACGCCATTTTGCTAAGGTGTGTAAGGAGTACTAAATTCATGTATGATTCCTTTTTGCAAACAAAACACTCTCATGACGCTGTGTTTAAACTCAGTGCCAATGTCACTCTGAATCCTTCTAACCTTCAACTTATAAAATGATTCAAGTGTATTAATAAAGTTGACAAGGATTCTTGAACTTTCATCCTTTGTGACAAGGAAATCTACCCATGAAAATCTTGAAAATTCATCAGTTACCACAAGACAGTACTAATGTCCGAAAATGATTTTGCGATTTACAGGACCAAATAAGTCCATGTGAAGCAATTCCAATGGAACATCTATTGAATGGTACTTATTTAGTGGATGAGATTTTCTTGTCTGCTTCTCTTTCTTGCAGCTAACGCACACATCATTGAACACAAATTGATGCTTCAGAACCCCTTCTACAAGATCCCTTCACACTAATTCATTCATCTTTTGGTAATGGATGTGACCCATGCGTCGATGCCAAAGAACATATTCTTTCTCAGAAGCTTTTGAAAGGAAACATTAACCCACAACATTTGATCTTGCCGAATTCATATCGAGAACATAAAGATTTGAAAAACGTGGTGCTCGCATCACAATGCAATCATCTGGAATCTTGTATCCTGGTTTCAAGAGAAAGCATTCTCTCCCTATGAAAACTGGTGGTGTACTGCTTGTTACAAAATTGGGAGACGCTTAGAAGATTGTATTCCAATTCTTTTACATATTCCACTATGTCGAATGTGATAGAACCATTACTCAATTTACCAATTCCAGTAATCTGACCGCCTTTATTTCTAGCAAAAGTGACTTTTCCTCCATCGAAAGGTGTAACATTATGGAGTAGGGAGATGTCACCGGTCATATGTCTGGATGCTCCGCTATCAACAACCTAAATATTATTCATGGGCTGTCGCGAAGATCCCTGCATAAATTAACAGAATTGATTAGTTTCTGGACGAACCCAAGCTCGAAGCTTTTGGTCGACCGTTATCTTCGACAAAGTCATTTCCAGCTGTGGATGAACCCTTAGGTTTCAATTTTCAGTTGAAGTACTTGTGGATCCAGATTCAGAATTCTTTAAAATTGATTTGACATTATCAAAAACACCACCTAATTTCTTATCAATTTGATGTTTTTGAAATTCAGATGATTCATCATAAAAATGAACTCTGCCTTTGTAATCCACAAATCTGACTTTCTTTTGTGAAACACCAGAAACAAGCGTCTCTGTTTGATAACCATCAGAAGCATCATCAGAATTTTCAGCTTCAGGTTTATCAGCTTTATCCTTCTTTAAAGGACAGTTACGGTGTGTATGACCACGGTTTTTGCACTTAAAGCATTTGCGTTTGTCAATGACAAAATCTTTGACCGTGTCATCATCCATCATGGTTTCAATGACTGGTTTTTGTTTCTTTAATTTTGAAAATTTTTGGTTAATTAGAAACACGATGATCACTAAAGTCATCATAAAACCTAGAGTCATAACCACTCAAACTATCTGGAAAACCACCACCCTGAAAATATTGATCACAAAATTATGGATTTCCAGCATAGTATTGGTCATCATAATTCTGAAATCTACCCCTCCTACCACCATAACCTGGACCAACATCATTTCTAAACCCATGCTCAACCCATCTTGGACCCCTTCCATAGACTGGTTGATTCGGCCGTAACCAAAATTGTCATAAAAACCTTCATCATGATAGAATTGAGATTTATTAGAAAACGAATTTGGTTTTGGTTTTCTGAAATATGGTTTGGCTGGTTCATGAAAAATTTGTTTCTGATGAACCTTTGGTGATTGGAAAGCAATTGGTGTCTTGTTCACTGATTTTTGCACACGTTTTACCAACCCTGAATCAAAATTATGATCTGAATGTCCGAATCAAGTGTATCCTTTGGTATGATAACTTTACCATTTCCCCTCCTAATGGGCACACTTTTCGCATTCGGATCATATTTTAGACCATAACCTCCCGTAAAAACCTTATCAATCAAATCAGGATTGACCATTTTTATGGGAAGTCCTTATCACTATACAGAACATCTGAACATTTCAGGCGATAAGTTATCCATTTTTTTGTTTTATCAACCTTTGCATTTTGAGTTGTATTACCGACCCTTGCCTTTTCAGAATTCGATACTTTTGAAGATGAACCTTGTTCAAAAACCTTGGGTTTTAATTTTACAGACTCAGGTTCAAATCCAACTCCACCATTCTTTAATTTCTTACCCCCACAGATTTACTTCTCGCAATCTGTTTTTGCTCATATTCACTTAGTTTCTGAAGCTCAGATTTAATGGTAGCAAACTTATGGTTTAAAATCAAATCATTATGCTCTGGCTTAGAAACTGTTTTAAGAATGGGTTTTGCATTTTCAATTTTGGTTTTAGAAACAAGATCATCAATTTTGTCAAAGTCTGAAACATCATAAAACAGTTCATCAGTGGTGGAATCCAAAACTGATTTTCCAGTTGAAGTTTGATCAGACTTTTGATCAATTGATTTCTGATCAGATTTCTCATAATGAGACGGAACCGAATTCTTTGTGGAGTAAGATGTAATATCCACCTTCTCATCATCTTTAGCAGATGAAGGACCATTTGTAATGATCACAGGAGCAGGAACTTTGCTAAACTTTCCAGACACATTTTCATTATCAGTATTATAAAGAAAGTTGGAAAATGATAGTGGAATTTGAAAAGTGTCAATTTGTTGTTTAATTCAAAAATCTCAATTTTAAGATCAGACACAACTTTTTGACTGTTTGCCAGTTCCTTTTGTGTGGACACGAGCAATTCAGACTATTTTGAAAATTCTTACTTCTGAAGACGTAATTGCTTGTGTACCGACATTAACTCCTTTGTGGTACCTTCCCACCTTGTTATGTAAATTTCCATATCAGCTCTTGCTACAGACAAAAGATCATTTAACTTTGTCTTTTCATCTAAGAGAGTACTCTTAGCAGTAGCAAATTTATCAGGGCAACAACCGAGTCTTTGATAGTATTTCTTTTCTTGGCACCATTTTCTAGTTTGAGACTGTTATTTTCATCTGACAGCTTCTGCATTTCGTTTTGTAAAGAAATCATTTTATCAGAAACTTCCGAAGCAGTTTGTTGAGCCTTATCATATTTTTGCTTTAAAGGAAGACTTTTCTGATACAGATTCTCAAAATCAGTTACTGTATCCAATGCATCAGCTTTTGCAGCTTCACATTCCTTAACCAAAGCTTATTTTTCTTTAGTTAAAACTTCAATCTTCTTTTTCAACAAAAGAATTTCACCAGACTCAACTTGTTCAGAAACTGTATCTGCCATAAATGCAAACTTTTCTTTAAGCATTGAGTGAACATCATCAATTGATGTTGTAACATTTGCTTTAACACTTGTGTCAACATTAGTTTCAACACTTGCTCCAACATTTGCTTCATCACCATCTAGTACAGATTCAGTCATGGTATCTTTATCCTACACATGTTTAATAATTAAGGCAGATGAATCAACAAATTGATTTCCCCAATTATATGTTTTGTCTTCTTGAGACACTAAAGCTTTTGTAGTTTCAGATTTAGGGTTTGAGTTTGAGGAACTCCCTGAATTTGTAGCAATGTTGGTTCCAGAAGCACTTGTCTTTGGAGGAAACTTTTGATATTCTTGCTTTTTGGGCTGAGAGTATTCCCATGAAAAGTTTCCAAAATTCGAGCAATTGTAGCATCTCACTTTGGATTTATCGAATCCGATGCGACCACCAAAGTTAAGATCTTTTCTGCCAGTATTTTTAAGAAACCTCTTTACCCTTCGAGCAAGCATAGCAAATTGCCAGTTTATATCCATGAGCTCCAAATCATCTGGATCAACTTGGTTATAGTCTTCTTCGGTCAATTCCGCATTGCTCACTTTTCCAGTAATAACTCCATAGTATGATGATACCAAAGCAGATACCAAGGCCATATAGTCTTCCATTGTGGTAACAAACATAGCCATCTTGCTTGTATTCATCATATTGCTTACTGAGATTGACACATTACACCCTGCAGATCCATAGTTGTATTCATAATTTTCTGAATTTGTTCCATTACCCGAATTTGAGACATTTCCAGACAAATTTCCAGCCACAAATGCAGTCGCCGGAGCAGAACTTGTTGCTTTCCTAGATTTTCCTGAAATTGTTGCAGCATTCGAACCATAATAAACCTCACGGTTTTGGACCTCAGTAGGAGTAGTATTAACATTCTTCTTCTCCAAATCTCTAGCTTGTAGCTTTCCCAACAACTTCACAAAAGTCAAAGTTGAGTAATCCTTGTCATTGGTAAGCATTAAAACATACGTCTGCATTTGAGACTGAATTGCAGCAAAGGCATGTAAATCCGACATTGTGAAATTCTAAATTTTACTGTTTATCCGAACTCTTAACGAACTCTAATAAGTTGTCCGAACTTCTTCGGAACCAAGTCCGAACCTAATCCCATAAGCCGAACTATCTCCGAACTCTTTCCGAACTCTGACTTCCCAAACCTTATCCGAACTCCTTCTGATCTCAAGGTACCTGAACTCTTTCCAAACCTAGAATGATGAACAGTATCCGAACTCTATCTGAACGTCTTCTGAACGTGATATGAACTCTCAACGAACAAAAACTTAAACGAACGTCAGAAGAACTCCAAATTCGAAACGGTTACTGAGACGAACTTCAAGTTCGGAGCGGTTATTGAGACAAACCTCAGGTTCGGACAAACAAAATTTTTGAAATTCTCAAAAACTCAGAAAACTGAATCTCACGAGCAACAGATGATCAACAGATCATAAAACACTCAGAAAATAGTTTTTGAAGGTGAAACATGATGTGGAATGATCAAATTTTCAGAAACGAACGTTTAGGAGATGAAACGAATTGTTTATCAACATAAATGATCAAAAACGAGCTGAGCAGCACCAGAAAGCTCTGATACCACTTGAAGGTGCGTGAGCGGGTGTATCATGATCAACTTGTAGACATTGTGTAAACAATACGATGAACAAACGTGTAAATAAAACTCAATCTCATTCAATAACCAAGATCAGATTACATAGAGACTCAGAGCTAAAAACACGTTCACTTACACACACATAAGAAAATTAATTACAAAATTCAAACCTAACAACCTATATATATAACCCCGCTGTCCGAACTCTAGAAACTATCCGAACCTGCAGTTCGGCTACAGTTCGGCTAAGGTTCGAACAGGGTTTGGCAGTTAGGGTTTTCTTGAAATCTTGAACTCTTCAAAACATTGTCTGATCTAGCATCTTTCCATCTGCAGGTATCAACACAAACTATATACCATTGGAAAGCTAACTCAACGAACTTAATCGTGGAATCTGTGTTTGTTAAATTTGAGTTTGAATTAACCAAGATATGGCCCATTTAAACTCTGGCAGTGAATCTGTGATTTTACAAAACTACTTCAAAATTTTCGAAGTATATCTGTACTTATACAGAACTACATCAGAATTTTCAAAGTACATCTGTACTCGTACGAACTACTTCAGAATTTCTAAAGTACTTCTGTAAAATTAGAATTTTATTTAATTTGGCTAAACCAACAAGCCTTTTGAATGAGTGTTCTTAGATATAAACAAGAACGAGTATTTAAGGAATATGAATAAGAGGTTTTTCTCACAGTAATTAAGCAAGGAGACGGTAGTGAAGATGACAGTTGAGCTTGGATCTGTTGGATTTAGGTGTCCAAACCCGACTAAATCAAGTACCTGACCCGGTCAAGACCCGTAAGAGTTACACCGGAGGCAACGGGTCTTAAAGTCCGCTTACTTTTATAACTAGCAAATTCGCAAAAGAATTAATCATTTGTTTATTAAATGATTTAATAGATAAATAAGTAATTAGTTAATAATTATTAATCGTTAAGATTAATTAAGCGACAAAAGACGTTAAATATTAATTACTTCTTAAACGATAATTAATGAATTAGTACTTGACTAACATTCGTTAAATCTCGGCAAGCGACACATATTTAAGAGTTAAAAGTTTGTCGCACAATTAAATGGTTTGAAAAGGATTAGTTTAAACTCGAGGGACTTAACGGAAACTTAATCAGTTATAAATAACTGATTAAGGGAGGTGTGACACCCTAATCCTTGATTAAAAAATTCGCCCCCCCCCTCCTCTCCCTCTTTCCCTGTGATTTCGACCTAGCCCTAGGTCGCCGTTGCCGCCGCCTTTTCTGGTGGTTAATCCGATCGCTCGCGAGAACAAGGAAACTCAACCACCCCGAGTCACAGTCGCTATGAAATCCGTTTCAACCGCCGCTGCCTGTCGTTCGCTGCCGCCGACCGTCGCTCCCCTATCCGCCACCGTAGCTCCTCACCGACCCGCTGCAGCCACCGCCCCGTCGAGCCGCAGCCTCCGCCCGAGTCGGTCGCCGCTCTCCTCGCTGTCGCCGGTTCCACCCGCCGACACCCTCCGCTGCGAACCGCCATCAAAAGGCGCGTTCGCCCGTCGTTCGCAAACCCTAGTTCGTGCTAGATCTGACATACATGATTTTCTCGGTGTTGGAGTCACCACCTGGTAAATCCGTAACCGCGAGGAAAGTTTGATTCGTCCGACGAATCATAACCAGCGAAACCCTAGTGTCACTCGTTGACTTTCGGTGTCTTGAACGCCTATTTGAATCACCGCTTAGGTATATCTAAACTCGTTATTAGTTTAGATTTATTTATTTATTTTATGATTGTATCGCGTTCTTGTTTTAACGCGTTTCGGTGTTTGCGCGTTTTGGTGATCGTCGAATCATCTTGTATTTGGTTTACGTTAATTAACTAGTTTTTCGCGTTTGTAAATAAATTTTTTTCCCGCTACGTATTAAATTAATCGTTAATTTAATTATCTTGAATTTAATTTACTTATTACTCGGTAAATGATTTAATAATTATTTGTCGTATATAATTATTCAGAAATTTTTTTTGCTATTACCGAGACCCGAATGCCACTGTCGTAACCCAACAGGATCGACACTTGAAGCCTTGAAGAGTTCATGAGTTTCAACACAGTTTTAGACAGGAAACTAGGTCGACTTTAGAGGATGATTCTGGACGAAGTAGAAATCCAAATGGTACAGATTTTAATTCTAAAATGAAGTACTTTGAAAGAGGAAGAGATAGAAAAATAATCAGGTCAAACCGATGTCATTTGGTACATCAAATGTGCTGCAGAAGACAAGGTCGCACAACAATGAGCTTCTGGAGCAGTCGTCGTTCAAAGCTATCTAGAGGGCTGAGTTCTTATCGGAATTGAGTGAGGTTAGTTGAAATTTTTAGAGGACTCATAGGGTAATATTTGTGGACAAGAATGGAGGATTTCGTGGAAGTATGAGGGAGATATGGCTTACAGAAGTTGCTGTAACGAATGTGATGGAAATCTGTGAAAGTGAATGTGTGAGAAAACTAGTGCTTTGCTTGGGTATTTATAGGGGAAAGTGAATGAGCTCTTTGGACTTGTAAGTGAACGAAAATATCTGGAAGTAAAGTTTCTTGAATGAGCCAATGATTGTTGGGGGACAAGTAGGAAGGATGGGATGGTCTAGTTCGATATGAGGGCACACTAGACTCATGCAAGTTGAGTGCTTTTACTCTTTGCAACTTGAATGCCTTCTAGAAGGTAGATGGGGAGTTGAATCAGGTCTACTAACCTGATGTGTATACATTGATATCATAATTGATGGGTTCTTTCATTTAATTAAATAAAGAAGGTATAGAGTTTTGTAATTGACGTGAATAAAAATGGCTTTGAGTCGATTTATAAACCACCCTTTTATATAAAAGAATATATATATATATATGTAAGACTATAAATCTTATATTTTGTAATCATAAATATGTTCTTTTCATTTTGTGTAGTTTTTGAGTTGTTAAATAATATCACCATTGGTTTCGGGTTGAGTTGACTCGGGTATGACTTTAGTATGGATAATAGTAACGGGTCGGGTTACAAATATGGTAAATATGTGGATGCCACAGTCTCCCCTACTTTAGGGAATTTCGTCCCGGAATTCAGTTAGTAGAGACTTAGAAAAAAGTAGTATGAAGGCATTCACCAGAAATAAGAACACATTTTTTAATACTGTTTAAATTATGTGGGTCCCGATTTACACCTAACCACAAGGCTCAGTTACAAACGGTAATAAGGAATTTGGCGTAGATTTTTGACACAAACAACTAGGGCCAGGTCTCAGTCTGACTCATAGTCCAACCTCAAAGCACCATCAATGTTTATATATAGGGTGTACCGCAGCTAACCACCACATCTTTGATACTCCAAAAGTGTACTAGTCGTCTAATAAGAACCACCCATTCCACACAACAAGCGAATGAGTTTTTGGTAAATGAATATGAGGTTGCAATAGTGCGTTATAGGTTGAATGACATGAGATAGTTTGACATAGTATGATTGATGGGGTTATCAACATAGGATGAGTGATGAGAACTAAGAATCCAATCTTAGTTTGATCCAAAATTGAGATTACATAACCATCTGAAGCAAATTGACCCTGAAATGAAAACCACTGTCTCCCCTACTTTAGGAGCGAGACCAGGGGAATAGAATCTAACGGGCGGGTGTAACATGTATACTTTTGTAAATAAAAGCTGATGACTTGACTCGAAAATCAACATAAATGTGTCATATGATAAAATGAAATTGTGGATTTTTAACAAGAAAACGCATCAAGTTCAGATGAGATGGATGGGTAGCGACCCACATCCAGTCCACCCACGAGGTGCGAGGTCTAGACAAAATCCAAAACAATCCATGCTAACGCCACAAGACCCCCATAGGTATGACCTAAATTCAATGACACGCTTAACTAGTATTACACGTGATTGATGGTTATAGTTCATATGAGTCTTGGTCACAATGAAAAATGATAACAACGTAAAGTGATGAGATGATAAGGTCCAATGATAAACGATTAAATATTGAGATGGTGAAAACACAAGGTCTTGTATATGAAAACACCACATTTTGGAGTGGCAATGATTAAAGTATGAAGTCACATAGATTGAATCGTGATAAATGAATAGTTTAAAACTAAACGTAGTGTAGTCAATGTGTAAATAAATAGATTCAACACAAGGCCAACTGATGCTAAATAAATCGAGCAACATGGATTGAGTCTAATCCCATCTATCAGACATCATGAGTTGGGCGACATGAATTGAATATCATGGTAAACATGAATCGAATAGCATGAATCCAATAATGTGGATTTGATAGCATAAATTGAAAATAGTTTGAACAAAATCGACCATTGAGTATCACAAAGCGATAGCTAATTCTATGAATTGAACCAACTTTAAATTTATGAATCAGACGAAAATCGAATCCATGGATTGGATAACAAAAAGAAAGAATCAAATTCTGAAGTAACAAAAGTCGAGTTCACAAAATAAATAATGCAAGTTAAATTCATGAATCAAATTCTGAATTAACAAAAGTCAAGTTCACAAAATAAATAGCAAAAGTTAAATACATGAATCGAATTCTGAATTTAACAAAATTCGAGTTCACAAATAAAAAGCAGAAGTTAAATTCACGAATCGAATTCTGAATTAACAAAATTTGAGTTCACAAATAAAAAGCAAAAGTTCCCCAAAGTTTATTGTTTGAATGAAAACTTCACGCAAAATAGAAAGAGATTTTTGATTTAGAGTAAATTCAAATATCCTCGGTGAAGGCGATAACGAATCTATCTTGGTAGGTTTGCAAATAGGATTTCCAAGTGTCACGGGAGTACTTGGTCAGCCAGGAGTGAATCATTCGTCAAGCACAACCATGGGTTTCAAAAAAAGGGTTAGATATTACAGTGAGCTTAAATCGATCCTGACATATGAGGATAACAAGTTTAGGGATATCTTTACCGCGAATGTGATAAAAGTCAAAATGAAAGTCAGTCTTGCAGGAGCAAATGACTCTCAAGGGTTGGGATAAGTAGGTAACTAACACAAAAAAAAAATTGCATTCTCAACGGTATGTGGCGATAAGGTGACTTTGCCATCGGAGTAGCACCAGGTATGGTGTTGATGCAAAAGTTGTTTTGGCAAACAGGAAGAAGACTCGATACGTCTTCAAGAAACACCTCAAGAGAATCCCGAACGACTGGATGTCTTTGACTCCCCTTTCATAATCACGAACTTCCACGATGTTGGCCAAGAAGGCCATGTACTCTTTGCGTAAGTATTAGTGGCCCTTGGTACAAGACATGAGCCTAAGACCACTGGTTGGTTTATCGCCATAGACTACCGGGACATGACTGTCCGGGTGGGGATATGAATGAGCTACACGAAGCACACAACTTCGGTTTTTAATGAGGTAAAAAGAAAGTGTTGCGGATGGGTTTGGATAAGAAACGAATGCTTAGAGGTGCCATCAACGAATAATGTCGAGGCATATCGGTTATTGGTTCAGGGATTAATAAAATAACGTTGAACATGAATGAAAACTTTTGAATTTGCAAGCATGCAGAGTTATTTACTTGTGATGTCATAAAGTCATAAACTCATACACATGTAATCCCGTAAGCATGTGGACTCGTAAATTCGTAAACTCCTAAACGAGTAAATTTCTAAACATGTATACCTTGAAAGTGCATTTGTAAACTCAACACGTGAAATTAGGGAATGTTCAAAATGGATAACTTGAGATTTTCAAAATGAAGATTCATGTGCATGTAAATTTGTAAACTCGTTAACGTGTAAATTTGTTAACTTGTAAGCATGAAATCCCGTAATCATGCAAACTTATAAACTCATGAACTCATCAACAAGAACTCGCCAACATGTAAATGAATTAAGATGATATGAACCATAAATAGATTTTTGGAGTGCCATATGTAAAACGTCATTGAGTTAAAACTTTTCTGCAAAAAGAAGAATAGTACACCAAACAATGAAATCACAAGGACTAAAATGAAATGCCAAAAATTGGATGCTTGAAAACCGAGTGGCTGGATTTAGTAGATAAGTTTAGGCTAAGGGTATCGCTTGAGATCCAGACACGTATATGTGCAACCTGATTGACTCGATTGGTCGAAGCATCGTTTGCAATGGCCAGCCTCAGACACACATTGTGAATCACCACGTTGGGTGTGTCTATTGGGCATTGGTGCAATAGATTGGGCTATCTCTTGGAACAATTGGGTGTTGGGTTTGGGTTGCAGGAGAAACTCGAATTTATGGGTATATTTTATATGGCTGGTACGTCGGGCATCAAATCAATGTTGGGCCAGCATAAAGATGACACAACAAGTCGAGTGGTTTTAGAATGTTGACGAAGGTGAGGTAGTGTATACACAAAAATGTGTGACCATCCATAAGGAAGTTTTATGAAATCACGAGACTTTAGTTTAAAATAGGATAATGACCGAATATCATAACTGTAGTGACAATGAATGATTGATAGGTTTTTGAAAACACAAGGGGGTTTTATGGAAAAAAAATCTCGGGTATGTAATATAATGAAGGTAGAAAATTGATTGCATTAGTATCATGAAATATAAATCAAAGATAAAATCGTGAAATCATTAAACTCGAGAGGGTATATGAAACTTTAAACTTTGATCAAAATAGAATTGTGAATAAATATCATAAATTATAGTATATAATATGATGCGATACCACATAGGAGTGTCGTACAAAATCATGAAATTGTGAAACGAGAATCACAAGGATGACACTGGATATGATAAAAACACAAAAAGACCGGACATAAAAAATTATTTGAATAATAGAATGGCCTTCATTTCATGAGTGGGTAACTACAACCTTGACTAGTTAAAGTTATGCTAGTTCATGTGACGTTTGGCATGACATGCTTTGGCCTAATAGGTAAGACATTCTCACAAACAGTTCTCAGATCGGCATTTGGGTCCCTTGAGCTGGGATTTGTACGCAATGCCTTTCTAGAGGAAAAAAACTTGGTTACCAGTGTCCACCCTTCTAGTGACTACATGTGTGACACTTAGAACTTAAACATTTGACGAGATAAAAAAATAAAAAATGAATAAAATGATGAAGTTTCAAATGTAGCATAAAGTGATAGTGTTGATGTGTGTGTAATGAAAAGATTAGGGCTTGTATATAATAAGGTAAGATTAAATAGCATATATATGGACATAGAGTAATATGTAATAAGCATGCAAGACATGAGATACTCATGTTTGGACACCTAAAGCAATAGTCTAGGTCACCATGTCTAATAACCTAATTCTCTATAGCCAAGGCTCTGATACGAATCTGTCACACCCTAACCGACGACGGAATTTACATCGGGGCATGATGATTGTCCAAATGCTCAAGACACTAACTAAAGTTTCAATACTTAATCATTACCAAATTCCAATTCAAACAGGAGGTTTAAATAAACCTAACATAACACAAAGATAAGGTCTTAATTGATTTCACTAGCTCCAAAGCATCCTAGATGTAGCATCAATCAAGTACGGCTCAAACTGCATTACCTGTAACATGTATAAAAATAGAGAGTGTCAACTAAAAATAGTTGGTGAGTAAACATATGGTTAAAATACATATAGCAGTTTGAAAATCGATTCAAATGTCAAATGTATACTCAAGCATGTATGAATAAACCAATGTTGAATTTTGCATAATCAAACCTTGATGACTAATGTCCGTAACTCGAAAGTCACGCTATGATGAAAATAGTTTTCAATCACCCGAATGCCAAGTACCGGTCAAATTCAGGTGGGTTGTCAGCCAATAGATCTATCATTGTTACCGTAGGCTTTGTATGGTTAATGATTACACTGATTAATGATAAATGATGAATAAAGCACAACAGTTTGACATATAGCATGTAATCACACATAGACATAGAAGTATGGTTTGTAAAATGAATAAATAATTGATATTTGAATATGTATACATGTTACATCCCAAAACTTGAAAATGAAAAGGGATTATGAATACTCACCTGAAGCGGTGAGTGAGATATGGAAATAGTCCGAATGATATGAAGACGACCTATCCGTGTCCTAAATTATATAAAGACATCTTAAGTCTTAGTTATATGGGTCAAATGTCTAAGTCACCCACTTAGAATTGTGTATGTATAATCTGTGCGTCGTGTGAAGTATCGAGACAAGTCGATGAAAAGTTCAAGACAAGGTTCAAGCTGCTAGGCGAACTGGGCCCGAACTCAAGTTCGGATCTTGGCAAACTGGCAGTTCGCTTAGAGTTCGCCTAGTCGAGTATAAATAGGAAGTTTGTCTTCAAAGTTTGTAACGAAAAGAGATAGAACTGTGCTTATGTGTGTGTTTATCAAGGTGTTTCTCTGAGTCAGTTTCTAAGTGTCTCTGAGTTGTAATTGTTCGTTTAATCAATAAAAAAACTCTTAATTACATGTTTCGTATCCGAATTTAGCTAGATCGAGTAGATGATCCGATGCTCACGAACTTTCAAGTGGTATCAGAGCTTTCTGGTTCATTCTACTGATCCGTGGTTGCTATTTTTGGACTTTTTGAAGCAAATTGTGTCGTTTTTCAAAACTTTTGAGAGTTTTTGTAAGGCTTCAATCATTTCTGAGTTATTTTTGGTGCAAAATTTGTTCCTAAATCATTGCTCATCATATTTCCTGGTTTACTACTGAAAATCTCATCAAAATCTGTCCAAATCGAGCATTTTGCGCGAAAAATGGTTTTGTTCGCCTGAAGAACTTTCAGTTCGGAAATAACCATCATCTAAACTTGAGTTCACATCAGTAACTGCTCCAAACCTGAGTTCGCCCAAGTTCATTCAAGTTGAGTTGAGAGGTTTTGTTCGCCTAGTCCAAAGTTCTGTTCGCCTCATCCGAACTGAGTTCGCACAAGTTCGTTTAAGTTCAATTGTGGGTTAAGTTCGAAGGGTTCGGCGCCTGTTCGGACAAAACTGTTGGGTTCGGGTATAGTTCGGATAATCTTCAGTTCGGATAAGATTTTTGGGTTCGGATCTGGTTCAGCTAAAATTGGGATATTTGAGTCGTTTCACGGAAACTAACGTAACTTCAGAACAGTTAAGAGTTACGGAACTCAATACCAGCCAAAACGACCGTCTCGAAAAGATCTATACTATTACTGCCTAGCGACTAGTACCCTCCGTTTTGGTACCCAAAATCCACTTTTAAAACCCTTGTTTTTGAGTTCTAAGTTTTTGGAACATCATATTTCGGAAAACATGTCAGATTTCCAAGCTTTTGCCGCTATGCAAAACGCAATGCAAACCATGCTTAACTTTGATAACAAAATTGGAACAAGTCAGAAAGTTCCCAAGTTCACAAAGTTGGAAGATTATCAAAATTGGAAGTAACAATTTTCTGCTTACATAAGCACAAATGATATCGATTTGTAGATTCCAATTAAGAAGCTTTACACACATCCAATTGATCAAGGAGATTTCAAAGAAGTTCATACCTTTGACAATGCTGAAACAAAACTATATGAGCTTGAACAAAAAGCTTTTGGTTATCTTATGATGGCATTACCCACTGAGTTGTTACATCAATTTAGTACGTGCAATAAATCAAAACAATTGTGGGATACATTATCAGCAAGGTGTGAGGGGAATGATCAATACAAGAAAAGTCGGAAGAAGGTGTTAAACAGGGATTTTGATAATTTCCAGCATTACGAGAATGCAAACATCACGGCTCTTGTATCAAGATTGTCACATCTAATTAGTGAATTGAAGATAGTGGGGATTGAGAAAATGGATGAAGAATTGAAAGAGAAAATAATGAAAGTAATTCCAGAAAAATGGGAAAATTATGTTTTGTTGCTTACACATGACAAAGAATTTTCCACATTAACGTTTCATGACGTAACTGGTAAACTTCATGCCCGTGAGATGGAAATGATGAATTCCAACAAGTCAACAGCTAAGTTGCAAAATCTGGAGTTGTATCATGGTGAAAATGCTGCTAGTATCACTGCTAAGGCTAAACCAAGTCTTAGTTCAGCTCCACCTACTGCTTTTATTGGAAATATATCTGGAGTTTCGGGTGATACTAATTCATCAAGAGGTTGTAGTTTTACAATTTCAGAGTCATCAAATCAAAATGTGTTTTATGTCAGTTCAGTTGATGATTGTACCAAATTGATTTCTGCTCTCATTACCTCATCATTTGGAATGATAATCAATGATGTAAGCAATGCTCGGTTGACTGAACAAGATCTTGATGAAATCAATGATGATCAGCTTAATGATATGGATATTGTTTGGCAATTAGCTATGTTGAGTCAAAATACAAAAAGGTACTTCAAGAAAGCTGGAAGATAACATTTGGGATCAGATGGAAAGCTAGGTTTTGATAAATCTAAGATCAAATGTTACAAGTGTTCAAATATTGGACGTTTTGCAAGAGAATGTCAACAAGCTCACAATTCCAAAACTACCAACGGTTCTCAACCATCCTCAAGCAATTCAAATAAAACAACTTTAACAGTTTAGAATGATGGTGTTTATGATTTGGGCAAACATATTGATACATCTGCTTTGATCGTCACACATGAGCAAGATGATTATTATTCTGATTCTAGTTCATATGAAGCTGCTAAAACTAAAAAGTTTGAATCCAAAATTGAAGGTTTGATGAAAGAAAATAAATGTTTGGTGGAAGAAGTCAAAAAGCTTACTGCTGAACTTCAATTGGTTAAAGCAGATTTGGTGGTTTCAAAGAAAAATGAAAAAAATTTAGATTTGCAAAATAAATCTTTGATAAAGGAAGTCAAGTTGCTAAATGAGGTTTTGGAAATATCTAAACAGAATAGAAAGGATGATGAAGCAAAGAATGCAAAATTGAGTGAAGAAAATGATGAATTAGTTCAAGAAGTGAAAAAGTGGAAGGATGAAGCAGAAGATACTGCTAACGATTTTCAATTTTTTTTTTGATAAATCAAAAATCAAGCTTAATCTGCTTACAAAGATTTCTGAAGAATATGTTGCTAAAATTGAAGCTTATCAAGTTGATATGGAAAAGTTGTTGGATGAAAAACGAGAGTTGGTTAGTGCCAATAAAGTTCACACTACGAATCTGGAAATTCAAAAAATGAAATGAGGATAAATTGAAGAAGGAATTGTTTGATGGGCTGGATAATCTTCGACTACAAAAATTTAAAACTCATAAGGTTGCATAGAGATTGATAGCGACCGAGAAAGAGTTAGCTGAAACTCGACAGCAGATTTCTGAGTTAAAGATTCAATTAATTGTTGCTAATCGATTGCTGAATAATGTCTCAAATTCACAATTATTCACAAGCTTTTTAGCTAATGATGCAAATTTTGAAAGAATGTTTGACAAAACAGCATCACCCCCTGCAAGTATCAAAGAAGCGGTCAAAGAAGTGCAAGAAAAGGTTGAAGTATATGATTATTCAAAGTTTTCATCATCAACTACAGAAGAAGCGAAAGTTGTAAAACAGAAGAATAAGAAGAAAGGAAAGAAGAGGAACAAGCAAGTTGAAGTTCCTAAGGTCTCAACGTTTATTTCTGGTTCATCTTCAACAGCAAATGAGAAGTCAACTACTTCAAGTGAGAAAATTCGTTCTCAACCTGAATTTGATGAGACGTTTTTCTATGAGCAGAAAAATGTTAGTGAAGTCAAAGCTGAGTTAATAAAGGTTGGCAAAGGATGGACATCAGAATTAAAGTTCTGAGGAAAAAATTTCTGGAAAGAATGTTGGATTGGGTTTTAATGCACAACGTGATAAAGCTGAGAAGGTTCTAGCTTCAAAACCACAAAATTTGAAGAAATTGAAGCTAAAGCAAGTCAAGAAGGAGGTTTTCAAGGCTGAGAAGGTTCAACTCGAAAGGTTTTATACTCTCAAGGGTTCGGAACAAATATTTTCAGATAAAGAGTTTCCACTTCATTGCGTAGATGCTCGGAAGATTTCTGAAGTTTTTGTGAAGGAGACTGTTTCAAAGATCAAGGAGAATCAAAATGCAAATTTGTCTTCTCATGGTTCTAAGTCTAAGCCCAACATTAAAATGGGTTCATGATCACCGACATTAGGTATATGATTCTTCCTTTGATCATGTTAGAGATATTCATGTTTGTAAAACAATGCAGGCACCTAAAAGGTGGGACAAAGCTGATCGCTTATGCTATATCTATCGCCAAAAAGGACATATGGAAAAAGATTGTCCAATTCCTGCTGATTCAAATAAAAGATATCAAAAGATTCCAGTTTTTGGTAAACCTGCCAAACCAAAGTTCTTTGATGAATAAGGCAGAGTTTTTGATGAAGTTGATCCTACATTCTTTCTAAAAACAAAACAGTTTTGTTCCCATTTTTCAAAAGGTTCAAAATGTAGGTTCTTCACCACACTCACCTGTGGATGATTCATCAAAAACTGAATTACCAAAACAACAACAAATCTGGAAACCTAAGGTGGTTTCGAAGCAAAATCAGGACACTGGTCGACCAGAATCACTTCGCTTCGGGTCATTTATGAACTAATCAGTTTGACCAGTGTGCAGGTACTTCTAGAAGACCTATCGACAATTGAAAAGTTGTTGATGGAGGAGTATACTGCTTAACTTAAATATCATGATATATCTTACTAACCTGAAAGTTTTTTCTGAAACTTTACAATGCAAGGTATCCGTGTTGATTGATCAATTTTCTTTCTTTATATTTCGTTTGTGTTTAAAAGAGAAAATTGAAAAAGCCAAAAATAGAGTCTTGTTTTTGTAAAATGAAAAATCCAAAAATAGAGTTTTTCATTTTAAGGGGGAGAAATGCATGTAAGGGGGATAAATTGTGAAATGCATGTTATGGGAAGAAGATGAATACATGCAAAATTTATAGTGAAGATGAATACATGCAAAATTTATAGTGAAGATGAATACATGCAAAATTTATAGTGAAGATGAATACATGCAAAATATAGAAAATTTTGAGAAATTGATCATTGGGAAATGATGGTACATTGGCATACGTATCTGACTCATGAATAGAGTGGATGAAAGAGCCATAAGATAATTGTTTGATATGCTTCGTAGACTCGACAAATCAGAAAGTATTCAGATGTGATATTCACTAAATATTAATGCTTGACCAAGTGGATAACATCTTGAAGCGTATTTTATGAAGAAAAAAATAGAATAATAAGTGTGAAAAAAACAAAATGAGAAGTAACTGTGTATACATGTGTTCTTTTTGAAAGATTTAAACTTGTTTGATTTTTTTTATTTTGTCAAACGATCGGACTTTCTCTGCATATCGAAAGATTGACCTGATTGTTGTTCGTTTGACGTTCTGCTTTATTTTCTTTGGTGTTTCGTATAACTCATCGGACTTTCTCTGCGTGTACGGGAGTACCGACTTGATTGTTGTTAGGTTATACAATTTCAACTTGTTTTATTATATTATTTTGATTAAATCCGAGGCCTTATCAGCGTATCAAAAGATCGACCCTAAGGTAGACGATTTAACGTTCTTATTTATTTTTGCATGAAACACAATTGACAATATCATGAAAACATTATGCTTTGTGATAATCACAAGTGTAATCACAAAAGAAAAAGTAGTCACACAAGGAAAGAAAAATGTCTGAATATGTCTGATAGTGTGGGATATACTGGTCAATACAAATCTAATTCATATCTTAACATATCCAGATGTTATGAGTATGATTCTGCCTGAGTTTAAGATGGACAAATTATACCGGCAATCAGCATGACTTATGTGCTTCAGTTAGTTAAAATTGAAATGTAGTTCAGTGCGTCATATCCAATATGATCCAGTATAGTGATCTTTCTCATACCAAAAATAGAGTTTGATTACAATTTCATTTCATTTCGGGAAAGTACAAAAATATTTTTGGTGTGTTTTAGCATAAGTTTGAAAAATCAAAAAGATTTTAGGTTTGTATTGATATAAACTTTCTAAAAGCTTAAAAGATTTTGTTTCTGTCTTATTTTCGATCTGATCAACACGTGATACAAATCAAATTTTCAAATTCATATCTTGGAGTCTCGAAGAGACGTTTTGCGACGAGATTACTTAATTTTTGAGCAGGTTGCTAAAGTGAAAGTTATCGCAACCTCAAGTCTTCTGAAGCTGCTGATAGAGACAGAGATACATCAGACATCGTCAAGTATTCAAGGGCAAGCTACTATCAAGTTGAGAAAGAGTTTGTTTGAAGATAATTTAAAAGGATTCTGCACTTGAGGGAGAGTTTGATTGAAGATACAGTTTTGATATGTTGAAGATACACTGCACACGACGAGGGGGAGTTTGTTAATGTATAATTTGTGCGTCGTGTGAAGTATCGAGACAAGACGATGAAAAGTTCAAGTCAAAGTTCAAGCTGCTAGGCGAACTGCGTCCGAACTCAAGTTCGGATCTTGGCGAACTAGCAGTTCGCCTAGAGTTCGCCTAGTTGAGTATAAATAGGAAGTTTGTCTTCAAAATTTGTAACGAAAAAAGATAGAACTGTGCTTATGTGTGTGTTTACCAAGGTGTTTCTCTGAGTCAGTTTCTAAGTGTCTCTGAGTTGTAATTGTTCGTTTGATCAATAAAACAACTCTTAATTACATGTTTCGTATCTGAATTTAGCTAAATCGAGTAGACGATCTGATGCTCACGAACTTTCAAGAATAAATGAGTATTGTTTAAATTTGTTAACCCGTTGACCGTTGGTGATATATATTGGTTTTTGGTTTAGTGTATCATTTAGAGAATTTGGACAGATTATGAGCTGTGACTTTAAGTGCGTTTTTAAAATATCAAACGTTATCTATAAATTACCAAAAATTACAGGTTGGTAGTTTAATGTCTTTTAAACAACTTTTGTTTAGATAGTTTTTTAATAAAAAGCTAATAGATAGCTCGAAACAGCTTTACAAAACTGAAGGTACAGAAGTGCACACCTGTTTTACAGGGACTGTTGTGACCTGCTCCACTTGAATTAGAAGGAAAACTATATACCATCGGAAAGCTAACTCAATGAACTTAATCGTGGAGTCTGTTTTTGTTAAATTTGAGTTTGAAATGACCAAGATTTAGCCCGTTTAAAGTCTGGCAGTGAATCTGTGATTTTACAAAACTACTTCGTAATTTTCGAAGTACATCTGTACTTGTACAAAACTACTTCAGAATTTCCGAAGTACATTTGTACTCATACAGAACTACTTCAGAATTTCTAAAGTAATCCTGTATAATTAGAATTTTGTTTAATTTGGCTAAACCACAAGATGATTAAGATGGTAACTTAAAGTTGAGTAGTTTCTAGTAAAAGGTGATTAACCAACAAGCCTTTTGAATGGGTGTTCTTAGATATAAACAAAAACGAGTATTTAAGGAACATGAATAAGAGGTTTTTCTCACAATAATCAAGAAAGGAGAAGGTAGTGAAGATGACGGTTGAGCTTGGATCGACACTTGAAGCCTTGAAGAGGTATTGAGTTTCAACACAGTTTCAGACAGAAAACTAGGTCAACTTTGGAGGATGATTCTGGATGATTTAGGAAGCTAAATGGTACATATTTTAATTCTAAAATGAAGTACTTTGAAAGAGGAAGAGATAGAAAAATTAATCAGGTCATACCGATGTCGTTTTGTACCTCAAACATGCTACAGAAGACAAGGTCGCACAGCAATGAGCTTCTGGAGCAGTCGTCGTTCAAAGCTGTCTAGAGGGCTAAGTTATTATCGGAATTGAGTGAGGTTAGTTGACATTTTTAGAGGACCTATAGGGGAATATTTGAGGACAATAATGGAGGGATTTCGTGGAAGTATGAGAGAGATATGGCTTATAGAAGTTGATGTAACGAATCTGATGGAAATCTGTGAAAGTGAAGGTGTGAGAAATCTGGAATTGTAAAGTGTCTTGAATGAGCCAATGATTGTTGGGGGACAAGTAGGAAGGATGGGATGGTCTAGTTTGATAAGAGGGCACACTAGACTCATGTAAGTTGAGTGCTTTTACTCTTTGCAACTTGAATGCCTTCTAGAAGGTAGATGGGGAGTTGAATCAGGTCTACTAACCTAATGTGTATTCATTGATATCATAATTGGTTGATCGAGTACATTAGCTGGAAAATGAAGAACACCGATGAATACCCAACTTAATTATGAACTTCAGTTGCTCTTACAGCCCATAGAAACAAATGGAAGTACGTGATTCATGAACGAAAATGAATTCCAAGTAGTAGACGATGTTATTCTGGCCACAAGCAATTTGAATCAGCTTTAAACGTCATGAATCTGGCCCTAAATTTTCTAGAAAAACCAAGAACACGAAGAACACCTTCAAGTGTGTGTTTTATTAAATTCATCTAAACTGTTACGAATTTGAAGATGAAACCATTCCGAACAGCTTCAAAATGCATTTTTCTGTAAGAATCATGCCTCGTTTCATCCAAATCCATCCATTTTAACATCAAAAACTTGAATATTAAACCCGAATATTTAAGAAAAACCCCCCAAAACGTGAAAAACTCACTGTTATGTTTTTTCCATTTGTGATCTTGAATTCTAACCAATTTTGAACACTTGGAGCATCAAAATACATGTAAATGAACTAAACAAACATGAATCTAACATCCAAAGCATCAGATTAAATCCAAGATTCATCCAAAAATGCATAAAAGCTCCAAAAAGTACATTTAATGTATCATAGGTGGATTTGCAGATCTAGGCTTCATTCTTGTTCAAATTCCATATCTGAGTGATCCAACGACCTTTGGACATATTTAGATCGGGTACCATGTCTCTTATACCATTTGATAGGACCGATCTAGTATAGAAACTCGGTCTTTGATAAACAACAAAGAATAAGATGTCGAGACGGGACCATGAGAATCTAAAATGATAAACATGAAAATTATGATAAAGTAGATGATTTCATTGATGATAGTCGAATGATTACAACGAATCCAATGATTACATCATTGAAATCAATAACACGGCTCATATCTTTCATGAAAAAGCCATGGCCATCTTAGGTTGAGCTCAAACCCATGGTTAGACTCTCTCTGAGAGGATAGCTCACATCTCTTAAAGATTTATCATCTAACAAATGGTTCTAAGTCCTCTATTTGTAGAGAGTCATGTGCTCTACTACTCGCTATTCGTAAAACACAAAAATGAACAAAATAAAATAAAACAAATACTAATTATATCAAATACTATTAATTAAGTCGATTTAATTAATATGAATCTTGACTCGCTTGAACCGATCTTTTCGTTGACGTTTACGTTGATCGTTGACTCGAACATTTGACTTTTCAAGAAAACGTCTTCAGTCCAAACTTTGCAAGCTTCTATCATCACCACCCTCATGTCTTAATCATACATAATGGATTCCTCAGCCGAATGATCTATAAACAGATTCGAATGCTTCAGTCACAAATAATAGGTCCAACAACACATCCTAGACCAATCCAGTAGTGATGGTCTCAGCATGAGATTTCCACCAAATTAAGGCATCCTCTGTGAAAGTACCAGTGGCATATTTGACCTTGTATTTGTCAGGCCAATTGCTAATGCGGAATACAAACTCAGTCTTTTCAAACCAACGAATCAATCCAACTTCTCCTTCGGTACCCTTGAAATTAAGTGGCTAGTAATTAATAAAATCCTTACATGAACACTCGCAAGTACCTGCATTGTCAGTCAAAATCTTGAAAATAATTCTTCGAAATCATAATCGGCGATTCACAACATTGAATAATGCTATCTTACCACTGGGCGAACCTTCACGACGTCCTCCTGTAGCACGTGTCGCATTACTGGCTGTAACAACATCGGTTACACGTTAAGCAATCAGTGATTCTATCTTAGCGGTATTCAATAGAAGGGGGTGGCGAAGCGTTCCTGGCTGTTCAAGTGCGGGATCGTCTTCCAAACATGTTTTTCTTAGATCACAGTCAGTAAACATGAAAAATAACTAGACATTACATGGCAATATAAACTTATCACATAAACAAGATAAAATAGCATTCACAACCCACACCATAACCGTCACGCCCTGAACATGGAGGCATGGGAACAAATGGAATCATAGTCGGGGATACATAGAAAGACTTCTACGTTATCCAAAACATTGTAAGAAAACTGACATATCAGTAATTGCAGCGGAAAAGGTTGGGGTGACATGATAAAGTCTTACATTCTGAATAATAAAGTCTTAACTAATAAATGAAAATACTAAGTGTTTATTTAGGGATAGTTCAGGACTATAACTCTGGATCTTGTAGGTCCGATAGTTATAAGAAAGCCCCATTTGCATGTCTTCGTTATAACTCATTTACCTGAGAAATACAAGAGTTTAAAAAGGTCAACATAAAGTTGGTGAGGTTCACATGTTTATGACTCTACAAATAAATTTGTAAAATAGTTTATGGCATACTTGAATATCAACTTGGTCTACCGTTGTTGTTGTATGATCTCACAAGAACGTTGATTTCAAACACTAACAGATTTACCCACTCATGGTATCTCGCCCAAGAAATACTGAATAGAAAAAAATAACTGGCATGTACTTATTGACTAAAACCATGGAGTCATGTGTGGAGCAACCAATCGTAAGTAGGGTTGTCAACCCAAATAGATCTATTCTTACCTATCATTTCGTACCAGAACTAATTGAAATGAACTAATAGTGGGATTTTGTTTACAAACATTATGTAACGAAATGTACCTTTGTTTGGGTAGTAAAGGAACTTGTAATCATACGTCTAACAGATAAGCCATAATATAAAGTAAAAAGGTTTGATTGTTCATGATTTCTCCCCGAAGTATTTAAAACAGTTTAAAAGAAAGGGGCTATGAAACTCACTTGATCAAGGTGAGTGTAAAAATGAAATAAGCCGGATACTGAAGCTAGTAAGTAACGTCCTAATAATATATAATTAAGACATTTGCATAAGGGTCCTTGATCATTTGAGTAACAATTGTCAGCCAAGTGATACCGATCAAGTCTTGATGTATAATCCTGTTTGTATTCGTTTGGAAAAACCTGATCGTTAGTATTTATTGTTCAAATAAATACGTATGTTCAATATTTATATTTTTGTTTAAATAAATATAAAATAAGTGTCATGAAATGAAAAAAAAATCATTTAAGAAAATATATAATTCAAGTTTTGAACATTGGATTACGATAACTGCTGCTAAGGCAAAAGTGCTGCTAAGGCAAAAGTGACACCTTATGTAGTTTCAGGTACATTCCTCGTCAATAATGTGCCTGCGACTGTGCTATTTGATTCTGGTGCTAGCAGAAGCTTTGTATCACATGAATTATGTGTATTACTCGCTACACTGACTATTAGGGCCGAGAAACCTTTCGAAGTTGAGACTGCCTCAGGAAAACGTTTTATAATTTCTGATATGATAGATATATTGCCTATTAGATTATACCCTATGACTTTAGCCGGTTTCGATAACGTAATGGGAATGGATTGGCTCGCTGCGAACGACGCGCAATTTATATGTAATCAGAAGAAGGTTTTGATTCAAGCACCAACAGAAGACGTCTTATCCGTTTATGGAGAACGCAACAGTTCTGCAGTGAAGATCATTTCCATGATTAAAGCACGAAAGTTCTTGAGTCACGGTTGTGGGTCATTCCTAGCTTACGCTATTGACTCGAACTTAAAACCGAAGGAGCCGAAGTATGTGCCGGTAGTAAACCAATTTCCCGATGTATTCCCAGAAGACCTGCCGGGCATTCTTCCTGAGCATGAAATAAAGTTCAGAATCGATTTGGTACCGGGAGCCAAACCCGTAGCCAAGACACCATATCGATTATCTCCATCCGAAATGAAGGAACTAATGTCACAACTGCAAGAGTTTCTTGACAAGAATTTCATCAGACCGAGTATCTCACCTTGGGGTGCTCCAGTTCTATTCATGAAGAAAAAAGACGGAAGCTTGAAAATGTTGCATCGACTACAAGGAGCTGAATAAACTAACAGTGAAGAACAAGTACCCTCTGCCAAGAATCGACGACTTATCCGATCAGCTACATGGAGCAAGTTGGTTTTCCAAAATCGATTTACTGTCAGGTTATCACCAGTTGAAGGTTAAAGACGAAGACATTCCAAAGACGGCCTTTCAAACGCGATACGGTCATGACGAGTTCCTAGTAATGGTATTCGGGTTGACTAATGCATCTACAACATTCATGGACCTCGTGAATAGAGTATGCCGACCCATGTTGGACAGATTTGTGATCGTGTTCATAGATGACATTCTAATCTATTCCAGAAGCGAGACTGACCACGCCATGCATCTGAAGGAAGTACTAGAGACCTTGAGGAGGGAGAAGTTGTATACTAAAATTTTCCAAATGTGCGTTTTGGTTAAGGGAAGAGCAATTCCTTGGTCACGTCATAAACGCAGATGGTGTACTCGTAGATCCCTCTAAGATAGAAACGACAATGAGTTGGAAACCACCAAAGACGCTATTAGAGATTCATAGCTTCTTGGGTCTAGCCATTATTACCGTAGGTCCATTCAATACTTTTTAAAGATCCCGACGCCTCTAGCCAAATTGACCAAGAAAGACGTAATGTTCGTTTGGGGTTCAAGTCAGCAGAAGGCTTTTGAAGAATTAAGAACCAGACTGACTCAGTCACCGGTATTAACTTTGCCGGATGGGCCTGATGATATGGTAGTTTACTCCGATTCTTCTTATTTAGGTTTAGGTTGTGTGTTGATGCAACGAGGTAAAGCAATTGCCTAAGCTTCATGACAACTAAAACCTCATGAGACAAACTATCCAACTCATGATCTAGAGTTGGCAGCCGTTGTGTGTGTTCTTAAAATCTACAGACATTATTTATATGGAGTAAAATGCACCATCTACACTGACCTTAAGAGCATGAAGTACTTATTCGAGCAAAAGGATCTTAATATGAGGCAGTGTAGGTGGTTGGAGTTAATCAAAGACTACGACTGTGAGATCATGCATCATCCTGTAAAGGCAAACGTGGTTGCAGATGCTCTAAGCAGAAGGGATGAACATCCACGTTTCCTGGAAAAGTCGTATAGATTAATAGTTACTCCTGATTTTCTTGTCCAACTTCGTATGGAGCAGCATGAAGCCCTCAAGGAAGAAAATGTCAAGAAGGAATGAATGGTAGGCCAGACAGAAAGCTTAGAAGAAAACGAGTACAGAGTGAAGATTCGATTCGGTAGAATGTGGGTGCCACTCACTGGTGGATTTCATACTAAACTAATGGATGAAGCACATAAATCACGTTACTCAATCCATCGAGGTTCGACAAAAATGTACCAAGATCTGAAGAGAGACTACTGGTGGCCAGGAATGAATTTCAACGTCATGCAGTACATGAATAAATGTTTAACCTGCGGGAAGGTTAAAGCCGAACATCAAAAACCGTATGGGAAGTTGCAGTCCTTAGAACTGCCAGAGTGAAAATGGGAACATATCACCATGGATTTCATAACCAAGCTACCAAAAATAGCTAAAGGTTATGACACCATTTGGGTGATAGTAGATAGATTAACAAAGAGTGCTCACTTCCTACCTATTCGCGAGAAGCATTCTTCAGAGAAGTTAGCCAATATCTTCATGAAAGAAATTATCGCACGTCACGGAGTACCAGTGTCTATCATTTCAGATAGGGACACTCGGTTTACTTCACGATTGCACATTATCACGACGTATCATCCTCAGACAGGCGGCCAAAGCAAAAGAACAATTGAAACTCAGGTGGATATGCTACGTGCTTGTATAATCGACTTTGGAGGACGCAGGGATGATCACCTACCATTAGCAGAGTTCTCCTACAACAACAACTATCATTCAAGTATTGGTATGCCGCCTTACGAGATGTTGTACGGTAGGAAAATGCAGAACTCCTATGTGTTGAAGTGCAGTTGGCTAGCAGGAAATAGGCAGTAAATAATCGGTCAAGAATATGGCATAGAATCTTGATATAATCAAGACATGATTTAAAGCTGCACAGGATCGACATAAGTCTTATGCTGATAAAAGATGAAGGCTAATCGAGTTCAAAGTTGGAGACTACGTCCTGTTGAAAGTTTCTCCATGGAAGAATGTTATCCGTTTTTGTAAGAGGGGTAAGCTTGGCCCGAGGTTCGTTGGACCCTTATGAATCTCCAAACGTGTTGGAGAAGTTGCTTATCGTCTAGATTTACCCGAGGAATTGTCTGGGATCCACCCAACATTCCATGTATCGCATTTGAGAAAGTGTGTGGCAGATGAGTCAGAAATTGTGTCGCTAGAGGAAATAGAAGTTGATGACAAATTATCCTATATAGAACAGCCAATTGCGATTCTAGATCGCTGTGAAAGGAAGCTCAGAAATAAAGTAGTTCCTATAGTTAGGGTGCAGTGGATGCACATGAAAGGTTCTGAGTCAACGTGGGAAAGGGAAGATGGAATGAAAGAATCTCATCCCGAGTTATTCTTGAGTTGAGCAAGTTCCGAGGATGAAACCTTTTAAGGGGGAGAGAGTTGTAACATCCCAAAATCCACGTCTAGGTAACTACGTATTATATTATGTTTACTCTATTTGTTTTTATTATGAATACGTATTAGGAAATGATATTATATGAATAAACACTTGTTTATATGATAAAAATGATGAACAAGTTCAATAATAATGATACATGAACGATTACGTGTTTTGATTGAAGATATACGCGCAAATATGTGTTTAATAGTTAATCGAATGAATCATAAGTGTCCTTAGGCTTAGAAGTTATTAGAATTATACCATAAAATGATTCATGACTTGAAATGATAAGTACACTAAAGTATGAGGGGCAAAAAACACAATTTAGCAATGATGAATGAATATATATATATATATATATCATCGACATATCCCGAGCCTTATAAACCCTAGAAATATATTAGAAATATGTCCCATAATGTTTTGGTACATAAAATGATAAAACTATAGAAGTTCGAGGGCCTAAAGTGCAATTTACAGAAGTCTAGGGGGCTGAAATGAAAAATATTAAAAATCTGGTGGACAACCCAGGCTGCGTATCGCGCCGAATGCCACAACCCCTTCAAAATACGCGTGGGGCTTGTGTACAGTAGATTTGTTGACAGGTCCGTTTTTGGTACATGTTTGCTTGCTTGTTCTCCAATTTCAGCTCATACACGTCAGATTTGAGTAGCTAGTCACCATGGGCACCTAGAGGTAACCACTATAAATAGTCAATCTAACATCAATTCTAACTCACGAATTCCTCATTTGTTTCACCCAAAAACCCTCTTCTGGACTAGCAGCTTCATCGATTAGATTCGAGCAAACAACGAGAAGCTAGAGGCTGAAACTTTGCAATTCTTCTTTATTTGGTTTGATCTAAAATAACCTCTTTCAGTTTTTGTAAATTCGATCTCAAAGTATGATTTCTAAAAATGTGTTAAAATTAGGGTTGTTGATTTTTTTTTGCCAAAATTGGGTGATCGGGTGGGAATTAGGGTCTGGATTTTTGTAGGTAATCCTAAAATAATGTGTTTAAAGAAAGCCCTATGTTTATTTCACAAATGGAAAAAGTTTGGTTAAGGTTTTGTTAACGAGTCAAAATTAGGGTTTTCGTAACGTTGTTCTGCCAAAATTGGGTAAACGTGACTGAACTAAGCTTTGATATTTTAAAGGATATTATAAAATATTATAATGAATAATACCGTAAGTTGGTATTGAATAAAAATGATTTTTGACAAAGAAACAAGAAAACTGGGCAATTAGGGTTTTGAAATAACATTATTTAATATAAAATAATCCGGGAGGTATTGGGACTTATTTTTGATTGTAAAACACGTAATCGATCTTGCTAGTGCATTATTACATTCGGATTCGGACACACAAGGTAAATAATCTTCTTTATATTGATCACAGCTTGTAAACAGAGAGTACAGAGAGTATTCAGGTTACACTATGTAAAACACACACTTAAGAAAGCTCAGACCTCACTCACTCTCTCTGAATCAAACTGAAACCTATATATAGAGACTGGCCAGCGGACCAACTTACTAGCGTATCAGGTGGTCCGGTGTACCACCTGATCCGCCACTGATCCGCTGGATCTATAAAACACAAACATATAAATTTACATATTCAAACTATCAAGACCTAGCACTAGACAACACAAAATGCTCTAACAAACTCCCCCTTGTCTTGTGCTAGTCTTCATAAGCTTTTGACTCTGTCTTCTTCCAATCCCGTCTTCTGTTATTTCCAGCATGAATCCCACCACCAAAACACACATTTATCACCTTCTGAAATTGCATTGCTTGATCAAACCATTCAGGCTTGTAGAGAATCTTGTTAAAATGCAGCTTTCCAATATCATTCTTTGACAGATTTATCAATGACATCGGGTCATAGATTCTCACAACCTTGTTCTCTTCTTTGATCACAATTATAGCTTCTCCAGACACTTCATCATAATACCACCACCTCAAAGTCTTGATGAAATCTTGTTCAAGCCTTTTTAAAGGTATCTTCTTGAGCTGAACTGGCTTCTTATATTTCAGAATTACTAATGGTCTGCCTGTGACAGGATGAATATCTGTTGGATGTTCAGAATAAGTTGGTCTTTGAGGAGTCAAAAACCTGAATCTTCCTTGACATTCTTCAATTAACTTCTCTTTAAACACAGCAGCCAAAAGATTTCCTTCATGATTCAAAAATGGACTTCTAGACAAGTCCCTCACATCACAAACCGGTAATGTGTTGAACCTTGAAGCATTCTTCAGATATATAATCCCAAACTCCTTCTTGATAGCATAGCATTTGAGTTCAGAATCATACATCCAGCTGATAATCTTTCCAGAAGCTTGTCTTCCTTTTCTGTCAAAAAACCTTTTCTGATCAACACTCTTAGAAGACTTTTCAACTTGAACTGGAACTGAAATCTTCTTAGCCCTTTGTTCTTTTAACCAAGCTTCAAACAACAACTTCTTTTCTTCTTCTTCAGACATATCGACAGATTCAGATGTTTCAGGTTGTTCTGATGGTTTCTCTGTTTCAACCTTCTCTTCACTTTCTTTTCCAAAGAAATTAAAACCCTCAGAATAGTCGTTATCAGAAAAATTCCCATACATCGTCGGATCATTGGGATATTCTTCAGCCGTCATATCTTCCACTTCCACATGTTCATCTTCAAACACCACTTCTTCTTCTGAATCATCTTCCTGATATGGCTCAGCAACTGGCACCTTATCAACATCATCCACATTTAAAGCAAATATGGCTGCCAGTTGCTCTTTAGTGAAAGGATTAACTAACTCTCCCTCTTTCATCTCAACCCTTGATATCAGAGTCACATCATATATCTCTTTGTTTGTAGACTCCCCCTGAGATGTCGTGGCTGTACCAGCAGCAGCAGATGATGTTCCTGCCGCATCAGTACCAGTACCAGAACCACCAGCACCACCTTTAGGATTATCTGGATCATCGTTTAAAAATTTCATAATATCATCTTCTTCTCTACAAGTTTCCTCAGGATTCGGCCTTTTCTCCCCGTGAGCAGATAAAGCAGTAAGCATCTGCTTAAGCTGCTCACCCATAGTCAGAGATAATTGCTTCAATTCAGCAATTTCCCGATCTTTTGCTTCATCCTGGGCTTTTAATCTAGCAAGTTCTTTTGTATGAGATTGATCTCTGCCAACTAACTCTTTACACAAATTTTTCAGCCCAACAATCTCTTCAGCTTGCAACTTGTTTGTATGTTCTACTCTTTCAAATCTGGCTTGAAACAATGCAAGCTTTAAATCAGTAGAAGAAATTGTGGAAGTAGTTGAAGAAGTAGAAGCAGAAACAGTAGTAGACGGTCTTTTAATAGTCAACTTTATGATTGGAGGTTGTTGTGAACTTTGAACACCAGCTGCTTTGTTGGTTGGTTGAAGTGGGATAGAAGACGACGTAGCCATTTTTTGCTTCTTGCTAGGAGGATTCTGCCCAGATTTTCTGGCATCAGCAAGAAAGGAACCAGGCTTCACTCCTTTATACCCAACAGC
>JBCNJP010000007.1:58987622-59195533 GCA_039602395.1 Deinandra increscens subsp. villosa | reverse complement strand
ATTTTGACATTCTCTTCTGCTATCGAGTATTTGTCAAAATACATGGTTTTCTCATCAGAGAGTTCCTTCAACTGATTAGCAGAATTAAGACAAAGTTCACAAGAATTAGAAGCAACCTGAATGTTGGCCATAAAAGCATGTTGACCTTCAGCAAAGAAATCTTCACCAGGAAGATCAGGATCATCTTCAATCTTTACACTCTGATCCTCAGTACACAGGAAAGCGGATTCATCTGGAAAATCAGCAGCCCAATCATATCCTTCACCAGTTTGTGAAACCAACGCTTTATTGTCTGAATTTGATCCACTAGCATTTGCATTTGAACTTGAAGGATTAGTATTGCTTCCTGATGGCTTGTTACTCTGTGCAGCATACTTTTGATACAACTTTGACGTTTCTTGCTGTTTTCCCTTGGTACACTCCTTGGCAAAATGCCCATAATTCTGACAATTGTAACAACGAACCTTAGACTTATCAAATCCAAGTTTTCATTCAGGATTTAAATCCTTCCGACCCGTTCTTTGCATATACTTTTTGCCTCTGCGAACAAGCATTGCCATGGACCAGTTAATATCCATCAATTCTAAGTCATCAGGATCAATCTGTTCATAATCTTCATCAGTTAACTCAGCACTAGTTAACTTTCCTGCAACAACTCCGTCATAAGAAGAAACCATTGCTGAAAATAGATCCATGAAGTCATTTGTAGTCTTTGCTGAAAAAGCACTCTGATTGTGAGTTGGAACAGAAGACGACTGATGCGAATACACAGGATATGTTACAGCAGCTTTACTAGCATAACTTCCACTTGAAGAACCTCTAGACATGTTTGCATGACCACTTGAAGTATTTTCTACATAAAAAGCAGTAGATGGTGGATTTGTGCTAGCCTTTGCTTTAGCATGCATGGTAGAAGCATTTTCACCAAAGTAGACATCGGGATTCTGTACTTGAGATGGTAAAGTTTTCACACGCATCATATCCAGTTCCCTAGCTAGTAAATTCCTTGTAATTTCATCATAGGTGAGATCATCAAAGCTTTTATCATGAGTCAGCAACAAAATGTAACCTTCCCATTTCTCGGGCAAAGCATCTAATAGCTTTTTTTTCAATTCTCCAGCTTCAATTTTTACTCCAACAATATCAAGTTCACTGACCAAATGAGACAACCTTGAAATGAGATCATTAATGGTTTCATTTGGAACATGAGCAAAATTATCATACTCTCGCAACAACACTTTCTTCTTGCTCTTCTTGTATTGTGCATTACCTTCACATCGATGACATAAGGCATCCCAGAATTTCTTAGATGTTGTATGCATTTTAAATTGATGCAAAATATCCTTAGGTAAAGCCATTGATAAATTGGAATATGCTTTTCTTTCAAGTTTGAATGCCTCTTTCTCCGCATCGTTCATCTTGTTGAACGGCTTCTCTTGACCAATAAACTCCCCAGTTGTGAATTTTGGAATCTCATACCCATCAAGCATAGGAGTCCAAACACTAACATCGGTCACACCGATATACGACTCATACCGAGTTTTCCAATTATGAAAATCTTCAAATCTCATCAGTTTAGGAACTTTATTCGTAGTTCTTATTTCATTATCGTAGTTCAACAATGCTTGAATAGTCGTAGACATAGCAGCAAAAGCCTGAAACGGATCCATGATTAACAAAACCTCAATTCTGTAGTCAGCGGATCAGAATATCGAACCCCGGATCAAAATCAGATCTCCGGATCAAAATCTAGGTGAACGGATCAGAAACAATTCTCCCCGGATCAAAAATCAACCCGCGGAACAAAATTCTTCTACCGGATCAAAAACAACCCGCGGATCAAACTGATACGCTGCTAATCTGATACACTGCTAATCTGATACGCTGCTAATCTGATACGTTGCTAATCTGATACGCTGCTACTCTGATACGCTGCTACTCTGATACGATGCTACTCTGATACGCTGGAACTGCCGCGTATCAAACAATAACCGCCGCAGATCAGTGTTTGAAGATTGCTTGGCGGATCAAATTCAGCGGATCACTGAATCTATGAATTTATACTAGCGGATCAGAATCTTCAACCGGCGGATCACCAGCGGATCACCAGCGGATCAGAAACAAAATGCATAATTTCCATAATTTCTGACTTTTAATGCTTGAATACGATGTACAACTCAGCGAAAATGAACTAGAAGCAATCTGGATGAAGAAAACATACTGAATTGATGAAGAACTGAGAAGAATTGATCAAAATCTTACCAAAACCGAAGTTTTTCTCTCTAAAACCCAAAACCGAACTGTAAATCGCAGCAACTGAGCAAACCTGCTCTGATACCACTTGTAAAACACGTAATCGATCTTGCTAGTGCATTATTACATTCGGATTCGGACACACAAGGTAAATAATCTTCTTTATATTGATCACAGCTTGTAAACAGAGAGTATTCAGGTTACACTATGTAAAACACACACTTAAGAAAGCTCAGACCTCACTCACTCTCTCTGAATCAAACTGAAACCTATATATAGAAACTGGCCAGCGGACCAACTTACTAGCGTATCAGGTGGTCCGGCGTACCACCTGATCCGCCACTGATCCGCTGGATCTATAAAACACAAACATATAAATTTACATATTCAAACTATCAAGACCTAGCACTAGACTACACAAAATGCTCTAACAAATATACTAACATGTTTATAAATATAATAAATATACATGGCTTAAAAATTAAGAAATGATAATAAAATAATATACCAAGTTGTTCGGGTACTTAGAAGTTCGTGCGGATCGGAAGGGTAGGCGCCTGTACACAGGGGTTTCTGGCAAAGCGGGGGTGTCGCATAAATCCCAACTAGGACTTGGCGTACCTCACTGGGCGATCATGGAGTGAACTTCTACTTATAGGAAGGCGCGTCTGTTGGACTAGGTATGCCCAAGAACTTATTTAAATTGATGTGGCTAGTACGTTATGATCCAATGTCGGGTCATACCCAATAACGAGTTAGACAACACCCGAAATTTTATTTAGATATGATCATATAAATAAATATTACCACTTGAAATATTTAGAAAGTGAGTTTCTAAATTATTGCACTTATTATTTGTTATTAGATCATATGGATGATTTAATTAGAATGGTCAAAATGGAATGTTATTTAATTGGTTAAATAACATGTCACATGACACATATATAAAGGTTATATATATTTAATATGTTACTTACATATTAAAATATATAAATAAGTCTTATATATGTGTGTGCATAAAAGACAAGATGGAATCTCATGATTATAATCATGTGGAAACACAAAAGGTGGGACAAGATTGCATGTAAGCAAACAAAGAGATTGGTCAAAAAACTTGGCATTTCTCTCTCCTTCTCTCCCTTTTTCGGCCGACCCTTTTTCCCCACTCCATAGCTAATATATACATTCATACATAGTGGAAAAATATGTAAGAAAACTTGGGAAGTTTCTTTCTTTAAAAATACATAGTGCAAACTCTCTTTCAAGAGGTCTTGGATCGGTCCATGCAAAGGTGAAAGAGGAGTTCAAGAAAAATCCTAGCACACTTGGGTGTTTGTTGGAGGCTCGTACGGGTATACATGCTTGAGGCTTTCTTCTTTGGAAGCTCGCTATTCAAGATCATCATCTCCATTTCGGTTTTCTTGCATCTTGAAGGTATACCTAAAACCCACTATGGTTGGTTATGTTTTAGTTTGATAGCATACACTCTATATTTGGATCCACTTTGTTCGTGTTTCTCTTTGAAAATAAATTTATTCCGCTACGTTTTACATATTAAATGGTTAATATGACTTTGATAAACCCGTACAAAACCCAACAGCGTCTTCATATTATCATTAAAAGGAAAGGGTAACTGCCTAAAGGGCATTTTGGTCATTTTGACCTTTAAAACGAATAAACTTAATAACGAAGTATTGTTAAGTTAACAAAGAGTTTTAATAAACATAGGAGGTTTTTATTAAATAAAGACAATGCGTTAATGCCATACAATACGCAATTAGGTTTAATTGGAAGACGTAAACGAGGTTCTGACTGAACTAAACTGCTTAAGAGATTAAGGTGAGTTCTATGAGCCTACTTTTAAATGTTTTAATGTTTTCGGGATGATATACATACAATGTTATATATTCAACTGTTCACATGAAAATTATTTGAAATGCTTTTTACCTGTTTGTGTTGTTACACATACGTGAAATGTTTTAATTCCCATAACTGTTTTAAATTATGATTACCTGTTATAAACTGTTTTCGGGAAGGTTATAATGAGCGGGTAATATAAAAGATAAAACTTTTGAATAAAGTTTTGAATAATGGAAAAAGTAAAGGTTTGGTCTAAGCTTGCGTATGTGAATAAGTGTCGGGTAAATATAATCTTATTGGCCTTGTTGTGATTGTAAGATGTAATCTACACTGGGATGGTTCTATATCATATCCGTTTGTATTTACGGTGTGGTGGATACGCTACGGTACTTCCTATTTATAAACACCCTTAATACAATAGGAGATGTTATAGACTCAGTCCAATATAAGTATCATTATAGTTTAACAAGACCAATAACATTATAGTTATGAAATGCTTATTCTATATCCGGGTGATGGACAGGGTTAAAATTTTATTACAAAAGAGAGGAATAATCAAATGGATTTTTTAAATGGTCTAAGCAGTATTATATGAGGCGACGGAAACGGTGGTTGTACAACTATAAGCGGGGAATGACGGTTCTCCGGGGTAGCGACTATTTTACAAAGGTATTCGGGTGGCGATGGTCACCCGAGGAACGAACGTGATTCCACTAGACAATGCTTAGTTATATTATAAAATGATAAATGTTTAAATGATAGAAGATAAATGTTTTGGTATAATTCTTTTATGTTTTATACTTGATAAATGTTTATTAAAAGAGGGTCGTTGCGTTGGAAAAACTTTTGAGATAAAGGTAACACTTTTATAAAAATATAGAACTCACTAGCGTAAGCTGAATTTTTAAAGTGTGTGTATTAGGTGATGTTAAGGTTCCAAGCATAAGGGGAAAGGCTAAGGTTTAAGCAGAGTGAGGTGGGCAAGCTGTTGGAGGGAAGCTATAGGGCTGCTGGCATAAGTATCGTAAATTGAGGCATAGTTATAGTAACTATCTTTTATAATCTCCTATATTCGATGTAGAAATTTAATTTACTTGTACTTGGCATTAGTTATCTATGTTGTACCTTGTGTTCATGAGTAAATCCGATGCGTGACCCTCCTAGAGTCAAGTTTGAGAGTAGGCGTCACAATAGCCTAACCTGCAAGAATAATTATTCAAACTATTTCAAGTTACAAATGTTATATATCTATTACTATATATAATACATATTGCCCTAAAGGGCATTTTCGTTATGAAAAATGCTTAATCCGTAAGACGCGTACAAACAGTTATGCAACATGTACAAGGATTTAAAGCATCAAAACTAAAGCACAGTTCTTACAAAACAAAATCCAGTTCAAAAGTAGTAAGGTTAAAATCGGAATTAACTATCTGCATTTACTCCTCCTTCCTCACGCTTCCATCGAACAATACAAAAATCAGGCACCGCCTTCTTGATCCACTCATCTCTGCCCTCCTTCCTCACGCTTCGTTTTTTCTATGATTCAAATTTCAGATCTCACGTCTCTCTCCTCTTCCGTTTCTCAAACCCTAATCTCTAAAACTTCAAAAGAAATCTATTCATTCAAAACCAAAACCCTAGCTCACTACGTCAAAATTCACCTTTGGCCACGGAAAAAAACCGTGACAAAAGGTGTTTTGTCACGTTTTTTTTTTCCATTCCAAACGACACCATAGGTGCCGTGACCATATGTACCCTACGGCCACGTTACAATATCAGTGGCTGAAGCCACCTATAAGCGTGGCTAAAGGGTACCAATATTTGTTGTTGTAATCAAACAATTCTTCAGAAAAGCATGGCGAAAGGGTTCCAACGGCCACATGTGTTTGGTTAACGTGGCCTTTGGTATTTTATGGTCACGTATATTCGTGTTTTAGCCACATACATTATAAAAATACGTGGCCAAATGGTTGCTGAAATCATACATTTTGTCACAGTACGCGTGGCCAAAGGGTGGCAACGGCCACGTTAAAATATCAAAAGCGTGGCCTTTGGTATTATATGGTCACGTATATTTGTGTTTTAGCCACATATGTTATAAAAAAACGTGGCCAAATGGGTTGCTGAAATTATAATTTTTGTCCCAATACGCGTGGCCAAAGGGTGGCAACCGCCACGTTAAAATATGAATAGAGTGGCCTTTGGTATTATATGGTCACGTATATTTGTGTTTTAGCCACATATGATATGAAAAAACGTGGCCAAATGGGTTGCTGAAATCATAAATTTTGTCCCAATAAGCGTGGCCAAAGGGTGGCAACTGCCACATTAAAATATAAAAAGCGTGGCCTTTGGTATTATATGGTCACGTATATTTGTGTTTTAGCCACATATATTTGGAAAAAAAAAGTGGCTAAAGGGTAGTTGAAATCAGATATTTTGTCCCAATACGCGTGGCCAAATGGTGGCAACGACCACGTTAAGATATAAAAAGCGTGACCTTTGGTATTATATGGTCACGTATATTTGTGTTTTAGCCACATATAATTGGAAAAAAAAAGTGACCAAAGGGTAGTTGAAATCAGATAATTTGTCCCAATAAGCGTGGCCAAATGGTGGCAACGGCCACGTTAAAATATAAAAAGTGTGGCCTTTGGTATTATATATATGGTCACATATATTTTCTTAATTACAATTAATTATATATTAATTAATTAGTATAGAGAAACCTTAAAAATCATATATTATAATTAAAAATTAATGTACATACACTAATCATGACGCTGTTCAAAAAGATAACATACGACACTAGCTAATCAAAGTTTAATTTCTATAATAATTAATTATAATTTCTTGTCCGTGCTGATCAGCTGCTTCTGCTGGTGCCGTGTGATTTTTCTATTTATCACATTTTGATTCTTCAGCTGGTTTGGTGCTACGTACACTACTTTCTGCATCTTTTTCCGATCATTATTTACCTGGAAACATGACAAATAAAACCGATCAGATATATATAATATATATATAAAGTTAATTAATTAGCGGATACGATTAATTAATGTAGTAATTACCTGTGGTTGTTCCAATACTTTTTGAACCGTAGAATGATCAACCGGCTGTGATCTATCTGACTTGTTATTAGAATGAAGGATCATTCGGTTCATCGGCCATGCAATAATATATTTATTTTCAACCTCCGAAAGCGTTGTTTTACCATCTACTGGGAATGGTAAAAATGTTGCACCCTTTTTGACCTGATAAACTCTAATTCTACGGCAACCAGGAGCTAATGGACTTCCATGAATCTTCTCATCTTTTTGTTTTGGTAATAGTTCAGCCATTCCCACGACGTTCAGTGGATCCCATTCCATGTGCAACGTCGCAGTTTGGCTCCCCTGATCAGAAGTGACATAATAATAATAATAATAATATTAATTATAGCATATATATAAACAATTAATTAATTAAAGTAAAAAATAGAATACAAAAATTGTGGTATATACTAATCTATACCTCTTGGATTACTGGCTGCAGATCGGTAGCAGCTGCAATGGCATCATAATTATTTGGTTTTTCCAACTGAAGATCACTCTTCTTAGGAGGTACTTCACGAGCTGCAGGTTTTGCATGTCTCTTATTCTTTTCCTAAATTGACACCATGTAATTAACTGATTAGTAACATATATATTAATTAACGATAACGTCAAAGCGATTTGTCAAATTTCTAAATTAATTATATATATATATATATATACCACTTCCTGCTCTGATGCCCCAGCATCACTGGCTGCAGCAGCTGCTGCTTCTGTCATTTTTCTCTTTCTCACCTAAAGACAGCATCAGCATTTAATTAAATGATCATATAGCAATTAGTTATAAGGGAAGTACACAACTGTGTAAATTAAAATAGTTACCCTTTCCTTTTGCGACGCTGTTGTAGATGGAGGAGTGTGTTGTGATAGAGTCGCAGAAGAGACCTACAATTCAATTAATTAATAAAATCATATCGATCATAACCGGCTAAACATTAGTTAACTATCCTGATAAACTTTAACTATCCTGATGAACTTATCATAGCCGGCACAGTTAATTATTAATTATATTCCGGAACAACTCTAACTATCCTGATGAACTTTAACTATCCTGATGAACTTTACCTATACTGCTGAACTTTAACTATCCGGATGAACTATAACCAACACGGTTAACTATAACTAGGGACGCATGTTCATCCAGATGAACTAGCTAGAATCTTCCGGATCAACTCTAACTATCCCGATGAACTCTAACTATCCTGATGAACTTTTTACTATCCTGATGAACCTTACCTATCCTGAGGAACTTTAACTATCCGGATGAACTCTAACTATCCGGATGAACTATAAGTAGAGACGCATGTTCATCCAGATGAACTAGAATCTTCCAGATCAACTCAAATTCAGAACTGTTTCAAATCCGTACCTTATCGGCCGACCTTTGAGATGAGTTTGATTGAGTAGATTGTTTCCGCGATGTATTGCGCGCAGAATTGATCATGTCCTACGTACAATTAATTCAATTAGTTAATTAATTAATAAATAATATATATATATATATATATATATATATATATAGTTTGTCCCTTACAGACGCTCTATGAACTTGTTTATCTTGAATCACAGACTCCATAGCCGCCATAAGCTTATCAATTCTCTCATCCTGTGATTTAACCATATCAGTGAGGCGCTCAACCTCTTGATCCTTTTTCTCACGCAGCTGTCTTTCATTTTTTAGTTCCGCCTCAAGTTTTTCGATCCGTTCTTTCGATCGCCCTTTTGGAGCACCCCAATATCCACGGGAAGTCACTCCATACCCAATACCTTTTAGGTATCCACCCCTTTCCTTGCCAAGGACCAGTGTCAGGGCATCCGTTCCCGGTTCTACTGTCACAGACCCCGCATTTATCTTTGTTTCATTCTCGGCCTGCAGTAATATAATTTAGTTAATTTAATGAGGTGCTGTTAATTTTTAACATGTGAATAATTAGGTATATATATAGCAATTAAACTTACTATATCATCTGCTATGCCCTTCACCACAGGGGTTTTGTATTCCCCCTCTTTATTTACCCTTCCTTTCCTCCACATAAACGCTCGAGAGGGGCAATCATCAGCTGCAATTTCTTTGTTTTGTACCTTGTATTATAATAATAATATATATCAGACTTGAAACATAAACGTTCTTAACCATGACTGGGTGTAACACACTTAGCTTATTACCAGTTTTTCTCTCAGAAAGACGTATCCTCCCCGCCCCATTGAATGATCATAAGTATAATTTGCTCGAACCTCTTTTCCAATCTTTGACGCAGCCTTTCCAACAGAACAGTAGGATATATAATTATAATCTCATTAATTAACACTTATTAGCTTACTTAATGAAATCTGCAGTTTGAATTGAATAAAAACCTCGAATTCTTCAGATCTTGTATATGCTACAAATCTGTCCCAGTCTTCTTTTTTCACAATAGTGCGATACATCTTTGGAACTTTCTCAAGCACGGTGGGTTTTGCTAGGTTGGGACGAATGTGTTTTTCCAACATATTTCTTCTAAAACTCCTTAGCAACCCACCAAGCCGTACCATTATAGCTCCCCTTCGACAGTCATCAATTTTGAAATATTTCTATAAAAATAACATATGACAGGATATTTTAGTCGCATGGAATTCAATAACAAACCTAATATGAGAAAATGTTTAATCTGTTTCATAACCTGAATCGCTGCCCACATTTTGTTCTTGTCCTCTATTGGCACCTTCCTCCATTCTAGATACCTCAATCCAACCCCTGCCCTTACAATGTCTCCCATAAAACTCGAAAATTTTGCTCTATGGACCCCGCCAACCCTTCCCAGCGCATCAAATGTTAGTGGCCATTTTTCCTCACCATTTTTCTCAAATCTGGCACGCCACTGTACCAACCGCGTCATCCCCCTCTTGTTTGCTTGGGGAGCAGAGGCTTCCACATTCTCATTGTCGACTACTTGGGCATCATTTTCGACTTGGGCATCAATGTTTTCCATGTCCTCTTCACCCGAATCATCGTCAGTATTGTTATCCATTTCCTCTTCATTATCCGAATGATCGGCATTGTTATACATTCCATCATCTTCCGAATAATATTCATTGTCATATGCTTCACCTTCAATTTCCATTGTTAAATCAGATGAATCCTGTAGATGACAGTGAAATAAATAGAGAATTAATGAAATAAATGCGATGGAATAATTAAGATGAAATAATTGAGATGAAAATGATCTACTGAAGATGACAGTGAAATTAATATATACTGACGGGAATTAGGTAGTGATCTTCTGAAGATGATAGTGTGATGAATCCGGAACTGATCAATCAATTAGGTAGATGAACTTTTAGTGATATGGAAGAAGAGAGTAATGAATCGTTTTGGTGATAAAGTTTTGGTTAGAGGGAGTTGAATAGGAACTGATCAATGAATTTTGGGAAATTTGAAAAATGGTGGGAAGTAATTTGGGGATTAATAGGATCGATCCGGGTGAAAACATCTCAGCTAATAAGGACGTGACAGCATTTATCGGATTTAATATAAACTCAATTAATACGATTTGCGTTAATATTTATCTTGAATTTTAAAGAGTTAACATGGACTCAAAAAGTTAAAACCACCAAACCACAGGAACGCAAATCGTATTTAACTTTATTTTAAACATACCTTTAAAATAATCTTTAAATGTAAAATGGAATACTAAGCAATAAATTTAATGATAATTGTATCCTAAAATGACCCTCATTGCCCCTAAACACACCTTATTGGGCCGTCATTGGTCCTAACCATGCTTATTGGTTACATACACACCTTACTGGGACTCATTGGTCCCAACTGGCCCTCGTTTCCCCTAAACACGCCTTATTGGGTCTCATTGGTCCTAAACACAACTTATTTGTTACATACACACCTTATTGTGCCATCATTGGTCCTAAACATGCTTATTGGTTACATACACACCTTATTGGGACTAATTGGTCCCAACTGGCCCTCGTTTCCCCTAAACACACCTTATTGGGTCTCATTGGTCCTAAACACAACTTATTTGTTACATACACACCTTATTGGGCCATCATTGCTCCTAAACATGCTTATTGGTTACATACACACCTTACTGGGACTCATTGGTCCCAACAGGCCCTCGTTTCCCCTAAACACACCTTATTGGGTCTCATTGGTCCTAAACACAACTTATTTGTTACATACACCTTATTGGGTCTCATTGGTCCTAAACACAACTTATTTGTTACATACACACCTTATTGGGCCATCATTGGTCCTAAACATGCCTATTGGTTACATACACACCTTACTGGGACTCATTGGTCCCAACTGGCCCTCGTTTCCCCTAAACTCACCTTATTGGGTCTCATTGGTCCTAAACACAACTTATTTGTTACATACACACCTTATTGGGCCATCATTGCTCCTAAACATGCTTATTGGTTACATACACACCTTACTGGGACTCATTGGTCCCAACAGGCCCTCGTTTCCCCTAAACACACCTTATTGGGTCTCATTGGTCCTAAACACAACTTATTTGTTACATACACCTTATTGGGTCTCATTGGTCCTAAACACAACTTATTTGTTACATACACACCTTATTGGGCCGTCATTGGTCCTAAACATGCCTATTGGTTACATACACACCTTACTGGGACTCATTGGTCCCAACTGGCCCTCGTTTCCCCTAAACTCACCTTATTGGGTCTCATTGGTCCTAAACACAACTTATTGGTTACATACACACCTTATTGGGCCATCATTGGTCCTAAACATGCTTATTGGTTACATACACACCTTACTGGGACTCATTGGTCTCAACTGACCCTCGTTTCCCCTAAACAAACCTTATTGGGTCTCATTGGTCCTCAACACAACTTATTGGTTACATACACACCTTATTGGCCCATCATTGGTTCTAAACACAACTTATTGGTTACATACACACCAATTGGGCCATCATTGGTTCTAAACACAACTTATTGGTTACTTACACACCTTATTGGGACTCATTGGTCCTAAACACATCAAATTGACCCATTTGACCCCAAATTGACCCATTATTTAATTTTTATCTTAAATCTTTTTATATAATTTATTTAGAATTATAATTCCCCAAAATTTAAGGGGGCGTTTAGTTGTGGAAAACAGGGGGTGTTTTCCATTTCTGTTTTCCAAGAAAACAAGGAAAACAGAAAATAGTGTTTTTTGAATTTTAACTAAAAATGGAAAACACCTTTTTTACTGTTTTCTAGGAAAACAGAAAATAGTGTTTTCTAAATTTTAACTAAAAATGGAAAACACCTTTTTTACTGTTTTATGTTTTCTGTTTTATATTTTCGTTTTCCAAATATATACAAAAGAAAATGGGCGTTCATTTTCTAGGGTTTATACGCACAACCGCTCGACCTCTCCTCCGTTACCTCCGTCGCCGTCTGCTCCAACGCATCGTCGACGGAAATCTAATGTAATGTAGAGATAGAAAACAGTTGATTTGAACATGTTTTCTAGTTTTCTAATTTTGAAAATGAAAATTCCATCTTTCAATCGGAAATGGGCGTTCTGTTTTTTTGTGTTTAGGGTTTTTGATCGTCTCTGCATGAGTTGTTGATCGGATTGCAATTGTTGATCGTCTCTGTTTTCGAGGATTAGGGTTTTTGTTTAACAGATTGATTTAATAAACAAAAATAGATAAACAAGTATATAACAATAAGTGGATTTCATACTACTGATTCCAATTCCATACACAAAATTGTTTCCTAATTTACATGTTCATTCCTAAAAAAAAAAAACAGAGCAGTTGCGGGTTGAGGTTCACGGGAACCTAGATTCCATCTCCTCCATCAACTCCAAATGCCTACTCATTGCTTCTTGCCTCTGTTGAACCAACATTTGAAGTCTGGCATCGGAGACGCGTATCTCTTCTACCAGAAAAGTAGCCATCTGGTATCTTGATGGACTTGGTGGCTCTGTAAGTACCTGGTTGAGCAGGGCCATCCCGTCTAAGACACTCTGTCTCTCTGCCCTGATAATCACCTCGTACCTGTCCAGGGTAGCAACAATCTTTATCTGCAAATAATGTTCAACTAATTCTTTCAAGCTTGCCATTTTCAGAAGGATTTGAGTGTTTTGAGAAAGGGTTTGTTAAGGATTTTGAGAAAAGGTTTGATAAGGATTTTGAAAAGGTTTTGATGTTGGAGGTGAGAAGTTTCTCATTACTGATCAAGTGGTATGGTTATATGTGCAAATCACTTGAGTATGCGTCTTATCAGATGTGTAATCACTAGAGTATACCATAGGTCTTATTTGATTAATTTCAAAATTACCCACTGAGTTCATGAGGACTGCACATTATAATTGTTGGACTTTTGGTTATCTTACAAAAATTATTTTCACACGTTCTCCAACTGAAATTCCTACACGATATCAAAAAACCACTAATATTTTAATCACACGATCTGAAATTATCCGAAATTACTGTCACACGATCTCAAAAATCAAATTAACAAGTCAAAATTAAACGAAGAAAGTCAAAATTACCCACTGAGTTCATGAGGATTGAGGGAAGATGAACTAGAGTTCTTCAGGATTATAAAGAGTTATTCAGTAATAGAACCGGATGAACTAGAGTTTCTCAGGATCAAGAGTAATTTTCGTTTTAATTTATTTAAATATGATTCTAACTGGGCCCGCTAAATTTTAAAAGAGGCGGGGTAAATTAGAGCGAACTCAATTGAAAATTTCACATATCAATCGACAGAATTTTCCCTCCGTCCTATTACTTCTCCAATAAACAGGTTCACAGTAAAGATTATTGAAAAGGATTTTTAGTATTGATCGTTTTTAATCATCTTAATTTGTTGTTGTATCTGTTAGCAAAACAAACATGGATAAGTCTTGGATGAAAACCAGTAGAACCACGCAATCATATGCCGATGGAGTTAAATCATTCTTATTGTTTGCAGTTACCAATTTGGAGAGTAATGAAATTCCATGTCCCTGTGTTACTTGTCTAAACCATTACTCTTTTAAGGTTGATGATGTAGAATTTCATTTATTTTCAAAGGGATTCGATCAGACTTATAGAAGGTGGATTAAACATGGAGAGATAGACGAGCCCGCAGGAGAGGAGCTTCACACGGAATCATTTTTCGATTCCGGAGTTCCATTGGATGCAGCCGAAACAATAAAAATGGTCAGAGCTACTGAAGAAAATTTCGATGAGGACCATGAGAAGTTTCAAGAACGACTCATGGATGCTGAGAAGCCTCTGTATGAAGGATGCCATACCTTCACAAAGTTATCTGCCTTGGTTCAACTACTGAACTTGAAGACTAAGCATGGAGGATCAGATAAATTTTTTAATGAACTTTTAGTTTTGCTGAAACAGATGCTACCTGAAGGTAATGAGATTGTGAAGAATACATATGAGGCCAAGAAGATTTTGAAGTCAATGGGTGCAGGGTACACCAAGATACATGTGTGTATCAATGATTGTATTCTGTACAGGAAGGAGAACAAGGACCTAACTGTATGTCCAACTTGTGGTGAGTCCAGGTGGAAGGTGGATGAGAGGACTAAGAAACTATACGACAATACTCCTGCAAAGGTAATGTGGTATTTCCCCATCATTCCAAGATTGAAACGACTGTTTCAAGTGAAAACCACAGCGGAGGATCTAAGATGGCATGCCGCCAGTTCCAAAACACCCGGTGTGTTACGACACCCATCCGATTCACCGGCATGGAAAGCCATCGATGACAAATATCCCGAAATCGCTGACGATCCTAGAAGTCTTCGTCTTGGCATTTCAACTGATGGGGTCGACGTAAATAGAGGTAACAGAAATCACAGTGTGTGGCCGGTTCTATCTGTCATTTACAACCTTCCACCATGGTTGTGTATGAAAAGAAAGTTCATCATGCTTTCGTTATTAATATCGGGAGCGCCTGGAAACGATATTGATGTGTTTTTGGAACCATTAATTGATGACTTAGAGCTGTTATTCGAGGCAGGTGTGGAAACAATGATGCGTATGCGCAAGAACAGTTTACTATGCGTGCAGTTGTTTTATGGACGATTAATGACTACCCTGCACTTGGTACACTTTGTGGTTGCCCGTACAGTGGATTCCGTGGTTGTGTGGTATGTCGGGAAGAAACTAAATGCATTAGGCTTCCTTTCTCAGCCAAGCAGTGTTATGCTGGTCACAGAAGATATCTACCATATACGCATGCCTTCCGAAAGCAACCGAGGCCTTCAATGGTAAACAAGAGTTGGAAGTTGCTGCTGATCCTATGACCGGAGAACAGATATACGAAGAAGTTCAACTTATCAGGAACAAATGGGGAAAGGGATTAAGGTGTACTGATTCAGAAATCCCAGAGACCTCAACCGGAAGAGGGGGGAAGATTGATAAGAGAAAAAGAAAGAACAAAGAGAAGCCACCATATTGGAAGAAATTCAATATATGGTTTCGAAGACTTAGATACTGGAGGCATAATAGTGTCCAACATTGCATTGATTTCATGCATATTGAAAAGAATGTGGCTGAGAGTCTTGTTGGAACTCTGCTCAACCTTCCCGGAAAGACGAAGGATGGACTGAATGCGAGAAAGGATCTGAACTTTTGGGGGTTAAGACCAGAGTTGCAGCCTAAACAGAACAAGAACAACATAGTACTTCCTGCAGCGTGTTACACGTTACAAAAAGATGAAAAGGAAAAGTTTTGTGACACGTTGTATAACTTGAAGGTTCCACAAGGCTATTGTTCTAACTTTTCTAGTTTGGTTAGTCTAAAGGACAAGAAACTTGTGGGGCTCAAGTCACATGACTATCATATGCTGATGCAACAGTTTCTGTCAATTGCAATTCGGTCAGTCATGCCTGAACCGACAAGATATGCTATTATAAGGCTCTGTTTTTTTTTCAAATCAATATGCAGCAAAGAGATCAACGTCGAAGAGCTAGACAAATTGCAAGCAGATCTTTGTGTCACACTATGCCTGCTTGAGAAATATTTCCCGCCATCATTTTTTGATGTTATGCTTCATTTGACGGTGCACCTTACTAGGGAGGTAAAATTATGTGGCCCAATATGCTTTCGATGGATGTATCCATTTGAAAGGTGTATGAAGGTAATTAAGGGCCACGTGAGAAACAAAACTTATCCAGAAGGGTGCATTGCTGAGGAGAACATTGTAGATGAAACGATTGAGTTTCTCAGCGAATACCAAAAAAACATCACAACTATTGGTGTTCCAACTAAAAAGCATAGCAGTGCGGATGGAAGTCCTGGGTCAGCTGGTAGATCAGTTGAAGTCTCTCCAGAGCTCCTATCGAAAGCGCATTTATTTGTGTTGCTAAATACGCCTGAAATTGAGCATTATATCGAGTAAGTAATTTAGATTATTAACCTTTTTTTATCTGTTTAATTAATTATAAACTTTTATAGATAACTTCAATTCATGTAATTGCAGAGAACACATGAAATTTTTGGAAAAGGAACATCCTGGTAGTAGACTAAATGACCTGACTAAGAAGCAGAGCACAACATTTGGTAAATGGTTACGCAACAAGGTCAGCTAAATTTGCTTATTGTTTTAATTCCGGATGAACTGTAACTTTCCTGAACAACTGACCTGAGTTGTCCGGAACAACTCTATTTTCTATCCGGATGAACTATAACCTTCCTGGTGAACTGAAACTATTTTCTTATAGTTTTAATTCCGGATGAACTGTAACTTTCCGGAACAATTGACCTGAGTTGTCCGGGATAACTCTATTTTCTATCCGGATGAACTATAACCTTCCTGGTGAACTGAAACTATTTTTCTTATAGTTTTAATTCCGGATGAACTGTAACTTTCCGGAACAACTGACCTGAGTTGTCCGGAATAACTCTATTTTCTATCCGGATGAACTATTACCTTCCTGGTGAACTGAAACTATTTTTCTTATAGTTTTAATTCCGGATGAACTGTAACTTTCCGGAACAACTGACCTGAGTTGTCCGGAACAACTTTATTTTATTTTTGGAAGAGCTATAATCTTCCTATTCCTAATGAACTCTCCTGATGAACCTACTATGAATTTCAGGTTGAAAAGGAGATGGCGGAGTCCCCAGAAACTATATCAGAGACCGTTAGGTGGATTTCACATGGTCCGCACAGAAGCGTGAGGAAATATGAAGTATATGACATCAATGGCTATTCATTTCGTACAAAATCTCGAGACGGTAGGGTTTACCAGAACAGCGGGGTTGGTGTAGAGGTAAATGACATGCACATCTCTAACGAGGTCTTAACCTATGGAAAAAAACCTTACTATGGGGTTTTAAAAGAGATATGGCTACTAGATTACCATATTAAAACCATCCCTCTATTTATGTGCGACTGGGTTGAGAATACACAGGGGGTCAAAAAAGATAGTCTTGGTTACACTTTGGTCAACCTTAAAAGACTAGGTCACAAGGAGGACCCGTTCATTTTCGCGTCACAAGCACAACAGTTGTTTTACGTCAAAGACCAGCTGGATAAAAAACTGCATATTGTCTTTATGACACCTCCCAGAAATTACAGAGATTATTATGAAGACGATGCCAATGAAGAATTTAGTACGGTAGTTTTTCCTCACAACGATAATGTATTGCCATCCGTAGATGCACGTCACAATGTTTACCATAGAGCTGACTGTACTGGAATGATATTACGAAAAAACAACGGTTAATTGATCATCATTGTAATGTTTTTGAATCTTAGCAAACTACAGTATCAACAATATTTGTTTTTTTTTCTTTATGTATTCTGGAATATATATAATTATGGATCTTAATTTTGAGTCAAGTGTTTCCTTTTTTTTATTGTGCCTGCAGGTCTCCTCTCTTTGACCACCAGAGTCAATAAAAGTCAAAAATAAACAAACAAAATCAACTGCTGCTTTAACAAACACAATTACATACATAATCCAAAGGTTATGATTCCATTAATACATTGATCTATAAAATTACAACTGAAAAACTACTAACTTAAAATGGAGAAGAAGCGGCTGAAGAAAAATCCCTCTTTTGCTTTCTCACATGCACTTGCTTCTGATCAAGTGAAAAGAGAGAACAAGTCCCTCTTTGCTTTCTCACATGCACTTGCTTCTGATCAACTGAAAATGGTGAAGAAGTGGCGAAGAGAAATCGGGTTCATGGGGCCAAAAGGGAGAGAAGCACCTGAAAAATACAAGTCCTGCAAACCTCAACATGTGCCCTTACTGCTGACTGTTATAAAATTACACAATAACTTAAAATCTGCTCGCAGTAAAGCATTTGTATGAACCATTAGAGACTCCTCGTCTCCATGGTTTCCACAATAACTTAAAATCTGCTCGCAGGAGATACAGAGTGCAATCTTTCCCTGCACAAGATAAAATTACCAAATCTGAGACGAAAATTTCAATCGAATTTCAGTGGTGAAGATGATAACTTACCGTTTTCCACATACGCATGATGCCAATTCCACATTTTTTTGCCGTCGATGATGGACGAAAAACAGAGAGAGAAAGACTGGGAGAAAAGGGTCATGGTGGAGATGATGATGAAAACTGATACAGAGATAGTATATATCGATACTCGAGGGGCGTGGTAGATGGAGATTTGAAAGATAAAGTAAATGAAAAAGTAAATGAAATAATCATGATTACAAGCGCCGTGTCGACTGTTGGTATTCTTTTAGCCACCTAAAATTAATATACCGTGACCATTTGTCATAATTTGTCACGTAGCCAATGTTTTAATATGAGTGGCCATATCACAAGATAATCAAACATGATAAACATATATTATAACCATCATATATATATTATAACTACTAATATCATAACTAAATAAACATATAAACTATTGTTCTTAATTTGTTCATAATTAAACACAAACATCCATTAATTAATAATCCGGATCACTGCAATCTTCGGATATGTATGATCCTGATGAACTTGCATCGTCATCATCATGATCATCATCATCATCATCATCTTCTTCTTCTTCTTCTTCATCTTCTTCATCTGCTTCATCTGCTTCTTCATGATCTTCTTCATCATCTTCTTCATCTTCATCTTCTTCATCTTCTTCTTCATCTTCTTCTTCGGGTTCATTGAATTTTGTATCAAGGACACGAAATAATTTCGCTGTCTCAACATGGTAGGCAAAACAATCAGGAATCTTCTGCGCATATAGTTGCTTCAGGATGTTCTCATCGTTGTGTTTAATCACAGATTTGTGGGACTTGAAGGATCTTCTTCTCCTGTTACTGTAAACCAAAAAAATACGGTTATGCTTCACATACCAGTAATTAAGGGAGCGTTGATTATCGGCCATTTGATACAAGAATTGGTGTAAACGAATTGGTGTAGAGAATTTGAGAGAATTGGTGTAGAGAATTTGAGATCAAGAAAGGGATGGCGGTAAAAAGGAAAATAACAATGATGATGATATATAGGGTAGCAGATTTTAACCCGCTCGAATTAATGGTACAATTGAAAAAAGCGCGTTGTTTTAGAGGGAAACAAATCTTCTATTTTTCGCCACGCATTTAATATTTTACCGTGACCATAAAATACATTTTTGTCACTCACAACCTACCATTTAGTCACGGTTAATATATGTGGCCATAGGTAATAGATTTTTGTCACTCACAACCTACCGTGACCATTAGTCATCTAATATTTAGTCACACAACCTAATAACAGTGGCCATATGTACTAGCTTTTAGCCACATAACTAAGTAAAAAGCGTGGCCATTGCTCACATTTAGCCACGCATAAATAGTTTTGTTTTCTTTTAATTTACTAAGTAATAAAATCTACTCTTCCGTCACACAACATTATTTAAGCGTGGCCATACATTCCTTTTTGGTCACACGAATAAAAAATCATAAAAATTATGTGGCCGTTTGGTGCATTTCGCCACTCTTTTTTAAGTGTGACAAATAAGTGCCACATGTTTTTGTAAAACAGTGGCTAAAACCACTGCACCTGATTGTTGTTGTCACATAAACAAAAAAATACGTGGCTAAAAGGGTCCAAAGGCTATATATTTGGCCACGGGTACAAAATATGTGTGGCTAAAACGAGAATTTCTTACCTTTGGCCACGCTTTTTTCAAAACAGTGGCTATGCGTTATCAAAAAAACCGTGGCCAAAGCCACTTTTTGACGTAGTGGCTATTCATAACCAGGTTCTTTCTCACGCCGAATCCTTTAGCCATCGTAAATCTCGAGTTTTAAAGAAGCCGCCATCACAGCTACGTATCGATTCTTCGGACCACTCAGAGAGAGCAAATTGGTGTTCAAAGATGATCTTAAATCCAAAACCGGCGGTCAATTCACAGGTTTCCCCCCAATTTATTCATCCTCTCCATCATCTTTTCTCTCTCTCTGGCTTTGTCTCTCGCCATTCAACGATGTTGTTGCTATGGTGTTTTGGAGCTATCAACGGATTTGCAATCGTTGCCTTGAAATCTAATGGAGCGTATGTGTGCATGTATAGTCCTGCTCAGGTAAGAAGACGGTGCTATTTCATACAACTTTTGTTTTAATGATCTCATCTTTTTTGGCTCTAATTTTTGTTGACTTCATGTTTTACGATTCGACAGATATCGACTCTAATTGATACTGAAAGTGAAGCTGAAGAACGCAATGGGACGAAACGCAATGGTATTTGTGAACAAGGGAGGGAGATGATGCCATTTCATTCATCTGCTTCTGATAAACCTTAGATGCTCGATTGGAGGATAATTGAGGTATGAGAGTTCTACAAAAAGAAACTGTGTTCTCTTTTTCTAATTGATAGTGAAAGTGTTGTTGTCTCTTAGTCCATTTGAATTCGTAGTTCTGTTATATATCGATTATTGTTTGCTTTTCATTGACCCGTCTGCCTGTCCTAATTTGATAGAAGATGTAGAATCAAATTAATGTATCATAAACCAGAAATCAAATCGCAATGATTCTGACATCCAAACAACTAATGATTCTATTGTGTTTGGATTGTAATTCTTATTCATGACGTATATCTGTCATGGTTTTGTTGTTTGATGATTGCAGGTGTTTATTTCTGTCGAGATGGCACAAGGATTCTCCGTCTTTGGTGGTCGTGTTCTCCAACAAGTATGTGGGTTTCTTCATCTTCTTCATCTTTGTCCTAAATCCTCGATTTATGTATCAGATTAGTAATTTTTTCATGGAGACTCCTGATTTGTTGAATATAGATCAAATCTCAATGGTATGTTCCTCATTTCTTAACATCTTGAATCCAAAATTTGAGTTGTAATGTGGTAAACTTCTGGGTCTTGGGCAGCCATTTTGGTAATTTCATAAACATGGTTCTGGGTTTTCATAAATATCTTATTTGGCTCTATATTTTGAATGCAAATATTCTGATTTTAGTTCATGTTTTATTTTGATTTGATTCCAATGTTTTAATTCTTTTGCAGGTTTAGGGCTGCTACTTCATGTGGTTTTTTTTAGGGGTATGCATCCACTATGTCATTTTAAACTTTATTACCAGAGATCTTTAATTTTTTAAAATGTTATCGATTATTTTTCTGTTTTTGGATTCTGATTTCACGTTGTTAATGATTTTCCAGGATTCGTAAAGCTTATAACTTATTGTTCCTATCTTCAACATTCGATCTGAGTATGTACTCCTCCGTTTTATGTAACTATTGTATTGATTACAATATGATGATTAGAGCTGGTTGACGATTAGGATTCATAAATACAGAGGTTACTTACTGAGATTCTTGATTTTGTTTATGTTTTTATGGTTCTTTGTTTCTGTTTTTATAATTCTTTGATCTGTTTTTGAGTCCGTGGATTAACAAGTAGAATATAGCATCGATCTTGATAAAGTCGCCTACATTTGAGCATACTTGACATTTGGAATAACAAGTGGGTACATTTAATATTATAGAATCACTTAAAATGAATTTTATGAAACAAAAAGCAGGTACATTCCATGTGTTGAATATTTGAATCATATTTAGATTACATTTAGCTATTTATTATTCTACAGTTATTGGTTTGCTAATGTATATTCATGGTATTCATGTATCATTATCTGTTTAAGCATTCCATTTTAATGTTCTTTGTTGAACATTTGATTCATATTTTGATTATTTTTTTCTGTTTTCTTTTCCTTCCTTTTATTGCAGATCCTGGTAATTCTTGGTTTGCTAACTGAAGGTCTTTGTGTGGAAAAAAAGGGTGAGTGCAGGAACTTACAATCCCCTACTTTCACGAGCCCTAGCTCGGTAGGTAAAGAGACCTTTCTGATTTAGTTATATGTTTCTATGCGTTTTGACTCATATATACTTAATTTGCCATATTTTTATGAAGTTATCACAACACAAAACATGTGTTACTCATGTTTCATTAATGTTGGTTTTGAGGAAGAAGAACAACCTATATTTCTTTAATCAATTTCGATCCTTCTAAAGGTAAATGACTGGTGCATCCCATCTCTTTTGTTATTCAGCCCTAACAACAGACTGATTATTTTCTGATTCTAATTTTATGCAGCCATTTTGCAGATTGACAACGTTTGCATACGTATATTATTACAAATCATTCCATCAGAGCCACTTATAGGATTTTGCAAAAAAAAAATTTGAACGGTAGGATTTTGCAGTTGGTCATGTAGGTACCCAATGGTATAATACTCTCAAACTATTCCTCAGTGAACTAATATTGATCTGTATGTGCTTGATTGAAGTAGGTTCTATAAGGTCAAGAAAAAACCAGGTAGGTTCTGTACAAGGAGATGGCTCAAAGGGACTAACTTTCAATTACTGATGGTCATTTCATTATAAATTCTTATATTTATTTCATTATAAAGCCACATACTGATTGTCATTTCATTATAAATTCTTATATTTATTTCATTATAAAGCCACATACTGATTGTCATTTCATTATAAACTAATATTAACATGCTTGATTGACAGGGGGAGATATTGGATGAAACAGGTAAGAGATTAAACATCTCCAAATGCAGCATGTTATGTCAGGTCTAAAAGGGGATCTTATGAATGCACTTTGTTGGTGAATCTGATTTCATTATGGAATCTTAGCTTTTTTTTGTGGTGAAATTTCTTGAATCGATTTATTAGTAGTTAATTATTTTTAGTGGATCATATTATAGGTTGTGATTAGCATTTTAACTTCTGTGGAATAATGTGATTCAGGCCAATAAAGATGAAATGAACAGAGGATGTTATGCTGATGAAATGAACAGAGGATGTTATGCTGATATGACAAAATTCAAAAAACCTGGTGCAAAATTTGGTGAGTTTATTTTATGATATGTACTCTTTACATAGTTCTCAAATAACATAGTTCTCAAAATTTGGTGAGTTTCTTTGTATTGATTATATTTATGTAGGTATAATATGAACCCTTTTATGTAGGTCTGGGATGCAGTAACAGAGACAAAAAAAAATACATTTGAGGGCCATGAAGCACTTGTATATTATATATGTCCACATTTTAAGAAACTATTCAGGTAATTAACCATGTTCTCTGTTTGGCAGGCAAGTGCAGACGTGCATTCCGAACCCACAACTCTGCTGCCCAAGATATAACCTTTGACTTGTTTATAATGTGAGTCGAGTTCCAAGGGAAGTTGTTAAAGCAAAAACTGTGACAAGCTTGAACAATTAGTATTGTTTTCATATTTTTTATTACATCATGGCGTTACTTTTAGGCAGAAAGGGAACAACTCTTACTATTTTATGTTGGCAGGTAAAAGCAATGCTGATAGACTTGTGGTTTGGTTATTAGTATGTTTACTCAAGTGGCAATAATCATGTCAGTATCTTAAAATTGCATATTACTTTGTACTTCACTCATTTTAATCAAATTTGCTTAAGTTTACTCTCATACTTCACTTTTGGTGACATATTTCTCCAGGTCGTCATGTCGGATCTCCGAATACCAAGGAGCATGTTTTGTTGGTGATTAGGAATGATGAAGAACTTGGGAAATTACTTGGAAATTACTTGCTGGAGTTAGCATGGTTCATGGAATCACGGTGGTGTTCATTCGAATATTAACCCGGTTTTGTTGCCCATAACATGACACCAGTTGTGCCCTTTGACCTTTTACTAACAACAGTGATTAGAGAAGTCACAAGAATCAAAGAAGTTTTGTGGGTTTGCTACAAATCAGAAGTTTAGTGATGATCAACAGATAGTTTTCAAGCATTGAGTTCATCATTGGTGGGTAAGCCATTCTAACCCAAAAATCCATTGTTTATTTGATATCCTTTGTAAAATAGGGCATAATCAAAAGAATTAATGGGTATAGCAGGTTGAATCAAAAGTGCGGGAGGTTTGTGGAAATCCTACAGCAGAAATCTTCAACATTAAACCACTTGGTAAGTCATTACTACTAAATGTTCCAGGTTTGATTGATACAGGCAGATTATGGTGTATAAAGGTTTCTTAAGAGAAGAATGGATCATAAAAGTTTACAGCCATGTTTCTGTACTTTTTTGCAGCATGAGAAGATATAAGATTGTACTCATGCTTGGTGAGTTTTTAAGAAACCAATTAGTGATTACATATTGTGGTGAACCACCTATTTCATGTATTTTGGTTCTAACTAAATTTAGCTACTTTTTAACTATTTCACACACAATGATATACAACCTGATCCAAGGAGCAAAAGGTTTAAAGTTGATTAGCTATATATAATTAACATACAAAAAACAAAATTATTGATTAAAGTGTTATATGGTATTATGCTTATTTAAAAGACACTATAGTTTCATTTTTCTTATATGTTTAAGGGGTTATAATTGATAGCTAACCAACTTATATATATTTCATTTGTATAATCACCTCATGTATTCTCTCTTGCTTGCAGAAAAGCATTGTTTTTTACAGTTGACTTTTGTTTTAAACAGTCCAGAAAGAAGATCTAGCAAATGAAGCAAGTTGTTGTGATGATGATCTTGGTGGTTTTATTTTAGTAGATAACTCTCCCAGTAACTCAAAGTTAGTTGTATAGATCAATATCAATTAAGTTCCTTTGATGAATATTCAAATAAATACATGTAAAGATGGACAATAATTGTAAAAACCTTGAACGGATCTTTGTATATACGATCTGAGACATTGTGAGCTTGAACTTGATGACTCAAAGGTTAAGGAGTTTAAGTATTGAGAATAACTATTGGTTAGAATTTTTCATGGGTTGTTTTTATACATATGTTATTTAAGGAGTTTTACAAGTTACCCATAAGAGTATTGCTATATAGTCTAACGAGATTGAGTTTCCAATATTATTTTATATATGATCTTGTATAGTAGTATATTGAGGATGAAAACAAGACTCAAAATAGAAAAAGTGGTTTAGCATCCATCCTCGAAACAGGTAACAAAAACACCCATTTAGCAAACTAAAAAAAAATTGCTTCCAATTCTTAACAAGTATTTAAATGAATTTTTCCAGTTTCTTAACGTGATGTAATTGCTTCCAATTCTTGACAAAGATTTTAATATTAATATGGGTTCAAAATTCATACTCTTAAATAAAATAAATGAATTCTTTTTTACGAGTTGACAAAAACTGATCTCATCACAATAGAAGTAGTTGACACACGGATTTTAATTAGTTCATAATTATTTTGTTTATGACGTATAGTTTATTATTCTTGTGTTTGGATATTTATTTTTAAATTACTATGTTCATAACCAGTTGCCCAACTTTATTCGTGACAGGTATAGACAACACCGATGCTACGAATAAGAAACTAAAAGACGTACAATACAATGTATCACGAGAGGATGATAAACTAACGGAAAACAACTAATGTGTTGGTTAATTGTTGGTTAATTCGGGTGTTTGTTGTTATTTGTTTGAGTTCTAAAAACAGGAATATCTCGATGTAAATTGTCGTGCCGCCATAACAAGCGCACAAATGACGAATAACGCCCTATAAACCGTCACCGCCGCAACGCGCGGGCACACGGCTAGTATATATATATATATATATATATATATATATATATATATATATATAGGGTTAGGTTCAAATGAGAACTTTTTTCTTTGACAACTTTTGAGAACCATTCTGAGCCACTAATTTTCAGGGGGGAAGCATTCAAATTCATGGGGGGGTTTTCCATATATATAAACTAGTGGCTAAGATTAGTTCTTTTTAGTTCTCAAACCCAATTAGTTCTCAAATGATCCTCTCCCTATATATATATATATATATATATATATATATATATATATTATTAGGATAATACAAGTTGGTGAAAAATAATAACAATGTTTTATTATTACACTTATGCATTTATATATATATATATATATATATATATATATATATATATATATATATATATAGGAAGGAGATCAATGGAAAACCCATTACTTTTTGGAAAACCTGGAAAACCCTATCCAACCAATCACAAAATTCCATGGATTTTTATTTTTATTTTATAATAAGGGTAAGATTGTAACTTACCATATTCTATTTTTAGTAAAGAAGTTTTAATTTAATGATAATAACTAATATCCTATAATCATGGGATTTTTTTTTCCTGTAGGTTGTTCCTTTTCCTCTAACCCTAATCCATAACAATCGAACTCCATAATCATCCATCTGCGACCTCCATTTTTTCATAAAGTACAAACATAATCTTCTTTCCCCCACATAGATTTCTTTATCAATTTAATCATCCGTATTATACTCCTATTTCGATCCATAATCAATTTCATACATTGAAATTTTGATCCCCATCATGGTTTCTTCTTCACATTAGCTGTTATGGAATCTTCGGATATTACCGGAATTCAGCATGAAGGTTTGAATATCAATTCCGTAATTGTTACAATGATGTAACAAATCATCATCAGGTCATAGTATATAAGAAAATTTATCTGTTACACCGCTGTAACAACAACTACACATGTTATATGTTACATCGCTGTAACAGCAATTCATCATCATCAGGTCACAGTATACAAGAACAACAATTACAAGGGTGTAACAATTTGGTATACGTTGATTGTATGTCAGTGTTCTTACGTTACATTGTATGTAATCAGTAGACTATGTTACATACGTGTAACAAAGTTGTCGATTTTACTGAGTCATGGATGTAACAAAGTAGGTGTAATACATATAATATATTACACATGTGTAAAAGATATATTACACAATTGTAACAAAATTTGTATACATTGATTAGTTTACTATATTACATCTTTTGTTTCTTGTAAAGATGTTACATAGGGGTAACAAATTGGTACATGTTTCATGTTTCTCTTTTCAGTTTAGTATATTATATCTTTATTTTATGGAAAAGTTACATGAAGTTATTTGTTACAACAATGTAACAATCGTTACGCTGGTAAAAGTAGGTTTCATGTTTCATGTTACATAAGTGTAACAAATTGGTACATGTTTCATGTTGTTTATCAGCGGTTTTTTTTCTTTTTTTAAAAATAGGTTTGTTTTTTTTTCTCTAATTTTTGACCTGGAAATTTAAAACTAAATGAGAGAGAGAGAGAGATATAAATATTTTAAGAAATAGGAGATATGAGAGAGAAAATTAATTTAAACATTTATTAATAAAATTTTGGTATGTCTATTATGCCCTTCATTAAATGACACATTTTACAATCTTGCCCTCATTTAATCTCAACCATCAATTTTTAAATCAATGGTTAAAAGATGGTTTTTCCAAGTTTTCCAAAAAGGTGGGGTTTTCCATGGATCCCTACCCTATATATATATATATATATATATATATATATATATATATATATATATATATAGGGAGATGATCATTTGAGAACCAATTGGTTTTGAGAACTTTTGAGAACCATTCTGAGCCACTAGTTTATATATATGGAAAACCCCCCTCATGAATTATAGTGATCCCCACCTGAAATTAGAGGTTGAGATTTGTTTCTCAAAAGTTCTCAAAACAAAAAGTTCTTATTTGAACCTAACCCTATATATATATATATATATATATATATATATGTATATATATATATATATATATATATCTTTAGTTAAGGTTTATAATTATGGTCTAATAATTCTAAATAACTAAGTTAGTGAGTTTTAGTAATACATAAGTTTTATAACTCCTTAAATAATTATATGATAGAAAAATAAATATCTAAAGTTTATAACGTCGTAAAACGTTTACGTTTATTGTTTAATTATTTGATAACGCGTACACTTTTGATAAATATACGAATCAATTAGTTGCAAGTCAAAATATTTAGTGTTCTAGAGATAAATAGAAATCATTTTAATATTTTTTAACTAAAATATTTATTTCTGTTTTAGAAAGCGTAGTAACCCTTTTTGTTTTTAAAATGGTTTATATGACACTTGGGTTTTATAACTTTGCAAGTAAATGTTAAAATATATTTTCTAATCATTTAAAAGATCAAAATATAATGTTTGGTCGGTTTGACGTTAACTTGCAATTATTGCGTTTTAGTGCTCCATTTGATCACTTTGGTTCATCAAAAACACTAAAAATATTTATAAAAATGAGTCTAAACTCAGACTAGTCCAGATTGTATTTTTATAAAATTTTGATGTTGAAATCATGTTTTTAACTTATAATAATCATATTCTTGCACCTAGCCTTTTATGGAAGGTTTCAAAGTTTATAAACTTACTTTTTATGGTTAAAAATCTATATTTAAACCCAATGAATGTGTCATAAAGAATATTTTTTTTATTAATGCCGTTTTTACTATTTTTAGCAAAAATTATGTATATCCATTTTGGTCCACTAACAGAATTATGTGTTAGGATTTTGGTGTCATAATTTTCATAACAAGGTAAGTCATACATATATTTATCCATGATTAGTAAATAACAAGTTATGACTTTTTTATGAATTTATCCATGTCCAAATATATAGTTAATAACACTAGTTAGTCCTTTTGTTTATTTTCATAGTTAAATCATATTAACAAGTTATAATTTCTATTAATGTCCATAGCCATAATATTACTAGTAACAACTTATGATTTATAACATAAATGTGTTAGGACCAAAAACTTGATGTGTTCAGAATATACCTAAAAATAACTATTAAAATCTAGACCTAAACAAACCTAATTTTACCAAAAATCCTAAACTTAACCGAACCCTAAAGGAAAGTGTACCCGTCGGATTGCAAAATAGCCTATGGAAGACCGGGATTATCGAACCCTAGAGACACTATTCTAGCTAGACACAACCTAGGACCTAAGAATGAAAATTTGAGAATTTGATTTTGGTTTTTAAAAATTAAGTAACTAATTTAACGGACTAAAGCAAAGAAGAAACGAGAACAGAGAAACTTAGGACAAACTCAAGAATAGAAAAAGATACCACCTAGACTCGGAATCCTAATCACCACTAAAGACTTCAATTGGCTATGATTAATCTGATGGAGGCTAGTTCACCTTTTAAGTCCTTCCTAGACAAGAATTCTAATGCTCGAACATCAGTTCACCTTTTGAGTATGTCCTACCTCAACTAAACCTAACCACCCTCGAAACAATCTAAGGTACCCTAGGCTAGGAGGAGCTACCACTAACTACCATGAATGACACGGGATAACAAATTAGCCAATTTCCTAGGACAATTCCTTTTGAGATAATGCTACCCTATTTCGTTAACCAACCCAACTACCCGATAAATTTTTACCCTTTGAGTCTCAGAAGAGGCAGCACATTGCAATCAAATCCCTAACTAATAGTCAACACAATAGTTCAAGAATTACCCTAAACTACATTATTGCAATTAACCCTAAGTTAACTACTTTAGACAATTTACCTAAACCGAAAGACATTTGCGGGTAAATCATGCATTAATTATCAACTAGGAATCTGCTTAACAACACACATATGCAACATTTATAGCAATCAATGGAATGTAATAAAATTGCAACATCAATCAATTAATCTATGACGCCCATTTCCAGACTTAGCTATAGAAGGGGTCACGCATCAGAATTAGTCATGAACACAAGGTAATAACAGAGATAACTAAGCAGCGGAAATTTTAAACCTTTATTTATTTGCAAAGTACTACAAGTAAGTGAGATAATTTACATAAGGAAACACTAACTAGCACTACGTTTTGTTAGAGCATATTCCTATGTTGCAATGTATCTCGTGTATTGTATCTAGATGAGAGTGTTTGTGTGAGTCTTAGAGTCTGCGTACCATGATCCGTAACAATTGGTATGGAGCCAACGTACCAATGGTACGTTGGATGGTACGCTGGGCTAATTGGTTACTATAAATAGATCATGTTAGAGAGAGTTTAGACTTCTAGTTTTGTCATTTCTATCTTCTTAACTGTGTGTAAACTGAGTGTGTTTCTCTCTCTATATTTTGTAACCTCATCTTAGTGAAATCAATAAAGCAAAGCTTTATTTACCTTCGTGTTCATTGCGTTTGATCGAATCATGCAGTAGTAAGATCCGTCTGTGTACTTACAAGTGGTATCAGAGCAATCCAGGTTGCTCTACTGCTGTGTTGTGATCATTTTTGGATTTCTAGTGACAGAAAGTTTGGGTTTCATTGGTTTTTCATCAATTTTTCTCAAATCTGAGTGTTTCTTATGTCAAACCCGATTACAAAACATTCCTAGTGTATTTTTGTTGCTTACTATTACAAATTCCAGTCCAAACTGTCAAAAATCTCAAAACTTAGTTGATCTTAGAATGGTAGACTCAATGGTACGCCGGATGAATACTCTGGTACGCTCAATGATCCATTGGTACGCAGGAGTATCTTCATAGATCTTCTAGTATGCTGACGTTGGTACGGAAGGCAATCTTCATCGGTGGTACGCGACGGTTATTGTTTTGTCCGCAAGCAGTTACGCCGTACCAAGGTGATACGCTACTGTTCATTGGTACGCTGATTTGGTTTGGTCCATTTCTTGGTACGCTGAGTTCACTAGTACGCTGCTGGTAACTGGTACGCTGTTGGTACGGTGAAAATTATTGGTACGGAAGTCAATTCCTTGGTATGCTGAGACAGATTTAATCAAGATTTCAAAATGAGCGATTTTCACGCATTTTCAGCTGCTCAAACGTCAATGCAAATCATGATGAATTATGATAACAAAATAGGAACAACTCAGAAAGTTCCCAAGTTGCTAAGATTGAAAGATTACCATAATTAGAAGAAACGATGTGAATCATACATATTTTCTCAAGATGTTGATTGTTGGATTCTGATTGAAAAGGATATGAGTATCCAATTCTAAGTGCTAGAAAGCCAAAGATGATAAGTGATTTTGTTTCTGAAGAAAGAAAACTCTTTGCAAGAGAGAAGAAAACTTATAGTTTTTTTACAATGGCATTACCTAAAGATTTGATGCATTAGTTTAAGAATTATACAACTTCTAAGGAATTATGGGATGCTATTGCAGAAAGATGTGAGGGTAACGAGCAATATAAAAAGACTCGAAAGAAAGTTTTGAAGAAAGAATTTGATAATTTTGGACATTGTGAGAATGAGAAAATGCCAGACTTGATTGTAATATTTTCACATTTAATAAACGAACTTGAAGTTGTGGAAGTTACAAAAGAGAATGATGAATTGAAAGAGAAATTTCTGGAAGCTTTACCTAACAAATGGGAAAATTATGTTATGATGTTAACACATGATCCAAATTATTCAAGCTGAACATTCAATCAATTGACAAGCAAATTACAAGCTCGTGAAATGGAAATGATTGTGAAAAAGTCAGCACATCCTTCCATTCAGAATCCTGAATTGTATTTTGGAGAGAATTCTGCTACTGTGAATGCTAAGGCTAAGACAAATTCTAGTTCAAGTTTTAATCCTGCTTCAACAGCTTTTCTTGCTGGGAAGTATCAAAATCCTGGTTATTCTTCAGGTTGTAGTTTTACTATTCTTGAAAATTCAACAAACAATTATATTCTTCTCAAACAACTGAAGATCTTGCTGCATTGATATATTCTTTCATATCATTGTCTTCTGGATCAATTTTTTGTCAAATTAGTGAAGCTGGTGATGTGTTGTTTAGTGTATATGAAAAGTGGGGTCCTACACTATCAAATTTTAAATTTATAAACTGGTTATTCACCAGGGGACTATACCAACACACTAAGGCATGTATACCTGTCGTGCGTAGCACAGTATTGGTAAACACTGGGTTGTCGAACCTCAGGGACACGAACTTGTTGAAAACAGTCGAATTATAATTCAGCCGGTTATTTGTTTGTGTTTTGAAAATTGATTTTAATTTAGAAAACTGAAAATGGCAGTAATTAAAATGTTGTTTGGAAAACAGATATTTGGTAAAGGATCACTTAGGCATGGCTCCTCCAACTTAGGTTTGACAAGTGTATCGGTAATACGTTCTGACTTATCTCTGGGATGAACTAGGGTCCTAGACAAGGCTTACCTAGTTCCTATGGATAGGTTCACGTTTAGGGTTATAGACACGCCCTACGCGGTTACTACTGGTCCATGGTGAAGTATTGATAAGGTTGCGGTTTATGAAGTGCCCTAGGCTGGGTCGCGAGTTATCGGTGGCTCAACTCACAACTGGTCGAAGGGTTACGGTCCTATAGTAGTGAAGCGGTTACAATTGGGTTGACAGGTTGACCTAGTAGGTCCTAGACACGACTAAGCAAGAACAGACCCGAGTTATCCGTGAATGCTTGACTACTTGAAAATGGCGAGGGTATCTACTAGCTAAGGGTAAGGTGATTTCTCACTCAAACTCTATGGTGGACTCCTAATCGAATTCTAGGGTTTCCCTGATGATCGTGACTATTTCTAATTCACGTGTACGCTGCAGGTTCTGTTATTCGGCTATACAATGGTCTCCTAGCGATAGATGGCTTTGCAAGCTAGGGTTAGGGCTCCATAAGACCAGAGATTACTAGACACAATTAAAGTCAAACCTTGGTTGGATTCGCCTCGCCTAAGCAATACGATAAGTTTAGCCAACCATATTAATGTTCAAACATAAATAAATTAGATCTAAACAAGAATTTATGGCTAAATGTAAATACAATACCAAATAGAAGCCCGAAATGATGAAAAACGCTACTTTACGACTCGTCGAATGCTTCAAATCTTCAAATATTCAAAGGGATTCAACGAGGGCTTTCTTTGGCTTTTTCTTTGCTCTCCAAGGTGTTTTGAATGGTGGAAATGGCTCCTCTATTTATAGGGGTCAAATTCTGAAGTTTCTAAATGGGGAGCACCTGGTCACGGCCGTGACAGTGTCTCTCACGGCCTGGGCAGGCCGTGACGTGTCGTCTGGTCTGCTCTGATGTCGGTCACGGCTTGTAGGGGGTATCCTGAGTGTCGGTCACGGCTTGTAGGCCATGACAGGGGGTCTCACGGCCTTGCAGTGCTATCATGGCCATGACAGGGTCTTCATGGCTTGGCTTCAGTGCTCACAGCTTGGAGAGGGTGTGACAAGGGTCCTCACGGCCTAAGCCAGGCCATGACAGGGGGTCACACGGCCTGCAAGCCGTGAGGTTTTTCAGCTTCTTGAATTTTTCCGTTTCTTTCCTTGTTTTTCCGCATCAAGCTCGATTTCTCCTGCCAACTCATGATATTTATCAGAATTCCATATATTTTAGCATTTTCTACCTTAATTCGCTAATTTCGACCCCAAAACCCGTTATCATTTCGTGTCCAAAACGACACACATCAAACATCACCATACTTACACATTGCTTGTCCCCAAGCAATCATTTTTAATCTCGACACTACTACAACTCTATCTTAACCACATAGACATTTAAGTGTACATATTCGGTCCACAAGATTTACAATCAATACTAGGATTTACAACCTCGCAAGTTTAATTATTTTGAAAACTCACAAAATCTCTCAACCAAATAATGCGAACCATTTTTCTATCATTTTTTTCACTCAACTCACCAAATCACTCGACCTATGGGTGTAATATTTGAAGTGAACGCTCAGGTCAAGCATATCTGATTGTTTCTTGGGTTTATGTATACGATCGCGCCTCCGAGTTCGTTATAGGATCTGACCAAAAAATGGAGGGGGATACTCAAACGTTTGCTCACATATACAGGTGTATGAGCTAACACCCTAACGTATAACTTGGCGTATACTTACAGCCATGTCACAATTTTCAGTGTGATTTATTCATATATTTTTTTCTTTAGCTTGATTTAGGGTTTTGCAACCTTTCAATACAAGACTATTTTTTTTGATTTTTTCTATCTTGTTTTTTAATATTATACTGGAGTTATACAGAAAGTCCAGTATCTTCGGGCAATTGACGACCCGGAGAAGATCCATAACGACTCAAAGCGGTTAGTTAAACACGGTCTTAACATGAACCTAGAACATGTTTTAGACATACGATATCCCTCATAACTATGATGGGGGTTTTTTTGGTTCACAAAACTCGATCGAGAAACTTTGATCATGTGGTTTTATATGAAAACAACTTTCGAGGAAAACCTTTCTTGCGACCTGCAGACACGATAAGGCACAAGTAAATTATCTATGATTTGCGTTAAAAATGGTGTACTTTCGTGTCATGTGAGATTGGGATAAAATTTTTCTTAATTTGGGGGATTTTTAGACTTTTGATGTGGTGAGGGAGTTATATTCAATTTGCTTAGCCAACCCTTGCCATCCCCATACTTAGAATATTGCATTGTCCTCAATGCTGAAAAATAAAATCAAGCAAAAAGGGTTGGATAAAGTGAACTCCCTGATTGTTGTGATTGCCCATGATTCTCACTTCCACACACATGGAACACCTGGCACTTGCATCATTCCATGTCTTGAGCAGTCAAATTCCTAAAAATTAGAACACACACAAAAACAAAATTAAATTAAAAAGTAAAATAAACCATCGGGTTGCTCCCGGAAGCGCTTAATTTATTAACGAGTCTTTAGCTCGACTCGGCCCCTATGAGTCATTCAGGGGGCTTTTAGAAGCTCAGATCCTCCACAAAAGCTCTGCTGACGGGCCCTTCGATATATCATTTAAGTCTGTGCCTGTTAACTTTGAATGGGTTTCCGTCCTCGCCCACTATCTCCACTGTTTCGTATGAGAATACATGCGTGACCGTATACGGACCGCTCTACCTTGATCGCAGTTTTCCTGGAAACAACTTCAGACGCGAGTTGTATAGCAATACACGATCCCCATACATAAACTCTTTCTTCTCCTTGAGCTTTTGATCGTGTTTCCTTGCTATCTTGTTGTATCGTCTGGCACTCTCGTACGTTGCGTCTCTCAGTTCCTACAGCTCATTCAATTACAAGAGATGCTCCTCGCTTGATTTCATCATGTCAATGTTAACTGTGCGCATCGCCCAATAAGATTTGTGTTCTAGTTCTACGGGCAGATGACATGACTTTCCATAAACAAGCCTAAAGGGAGTTGTGCCGATCGGTGTTTTGTAGGCCGTGTGGAAAGCCCATAGTGCGTCATCAAGCTTCTCGGACCAGTCTTTCCGATGAACACTGCACGTCCTTTCTAAGATACGCTTTATTCCACTATTGGATATCTCGACTTGCCCACTAGTTTATGGGTGGTAGGGTGTTACGAGTCAATGGTTCACCCCGTATCTCTTCAAAAGCTTCTCCATCTGGGAATTGCAGAAATGAGTGCCTTGGTTGGTAGGGCTTGAGCAACTACCCATTTCGAGATGTAATCGAAAGCGACGAGTATATACTTGTTTCCATACGATGACGGAAACGGTCCCATGAAGTCGATTCCCCAGACATCAAATATATCACAGGCCTGAATGGGGTTCTCCGGCATCTCATTTATGGCTGAGATGTTTCCATCCCTCTGGCATGCGTCGCATCCTCTCACGAGTTCATGGGCGTCTTTGAAGATTGTGGGCCAATAAAAACCGAAGTCTAGAACTTTTCTTGTCGTATTATTGGCAGCATTGTGGCCTCTGGTTGGCCCGTCATGTCAATGACGTAGAATTCTATGCTCTTCCTCGCCGAAGACGCAACGACGGATGACTTGATCAGCTCTAGTGCGATAGAGAAATGGATCCTCCCAAATGTAGTATTTTACGTCCGTAAAGAATTTACAGCGTTACTGATGTGTCATGCCTTTTCTAACCACACCCCCAGCAAGATAGTTTGCGAAATCTGTGAACCATGGGGTTCCATTTTCTTTGGCGGGGCTTCCATGAACATAGATGGAAAATAAGGACTCGCAAGGGAAGTTTTCGTTGATTTTTGGTTCCTTGTTCTGGACTTCAGGATTCTCCAGACGGGATAGGTGGTCGGCAGGGACGTTTTTGGCCCCTTTCTTATCGATGATTTCGATATCAAATACCTGGAGCAGCAAGATCCACCTGATCAGACGTGGCTTTGCATCTTGCTTGTTAAATAGGTACTTGATCGCCGCGTGGTTAGTGAAGACTTTCTTCTTGGAGAGCACAAGGTAAGAGCGGAATTTATCAAACGCGTAGACCACAGCCAGTAGCTCCTTCTCAGTAGTGGTGTAGTTCTCAGGGCATCGTCAAGGGTTTTACTCGCGTAATAGATCGGATGGAAACGTTTATCCTTACGCTGCCCAAGGACTGCTTCGACGGCATGGTCGCTTGCGTCGCACATGAGCTCGAATGGCAATGACCAATCAGGCGCCATCATGATTGGAGCATTCACCAGTTTCTCTTTTATCAGATCGAAGGCATGAATGTAGTCAGCGGAGAAGTTGAAAGGAGTGTCTTTTTCGAGCAGTTGGGTCATGGGGCGCGTGATTTTTGAGAAATCTTTGATGAAGCGGCGATAGAATCCCGCATGACCCAGAAAGCTTCGAACGGCCTTGACATTGGTAGGATGAGGTAGTTTACTAATTGTTTCGATTTTGGCCCTATCCACCTCAATCCCCGGTTTGGAAATTTTGTGACCAAGCACGATGCCCTCAGTGACCATGAAATGGCACTTTTCCCAATTGAGCACTAGATTTGTTTCCTCGAACCTGGCCATCACTCTGTCAAGGTTTCTCAAGATGTGTCGAATGAGTCCCCATATACTGAGAAGTCATCCATGAAGACCTCCATGGAATCCTCGATCATTTCACTGAAGATTGCGACCATACAGCGTTGGAAGGTTGCAGGCACATTATAGAGCCCAAAGGGCATACGCCTATATGCAAAGGTTCCAACAGGGCATGTAAACGTTGTCTTTTCTTGATCCTCCGGAACGATGGGGATCTAAAAGTACCTTGAGAACCCGTTAAGAAAACAGTAGTACTGCTTCCCTGACAACCTTTCCAACATCTGGTAGATGAAGGGGAGGGGAAAGTGATCCTTGCGAGTAGCTTCGTTTAGTTTCCTGTAATCGATACATACTCGCCACCCAGTCACGGTGCGGGTGGGGACCAATTCGTTCTTTTCAATGGTGACAAGTGTCATCCCACCCTTTTTGGGTACGACTTGCACTCGACTCACCCAATTGGAGTCTGAGATCGGGTAAATGAGTCATGCATCCGTTAGCTTGATTACCTCCTTCTTTACGACTTCCTGCATGTTAGGGTTCAACCTCCGTTGATGCTATGCCACAGGTTTAACATTGTCCTCCATCAGAATTTTGTGAGTACAGAAGGCTGGATTAATACCTTTGATGTCGGATATCTTCCAGGCGATGGCCTGCTGATGCTTTTTCAGAACCCCTAGAAGATTTTGCTTTTGGTTGGCTTTGAGGTGGGAAGCTATAATCACAGGCTTCTTACCTTGGTCGTCTAGAAAGGCATATTCCAAATGCGATGGAAGTGGCTTTAGCTCAAGTGAAGCCTCTTGTAAGACCGTTTCTTTTTGCTCTTGCTCCGATCCTGCTTCCTTGTTGAAACTGACCGCTGCTACCATCTCCACTTCGTGATAAGTGCTATTGAGGGTCTGGGAGTCTTCTTGATCCTTACCGCATATGTTTTGTAGCATGCTGCCAACAGTGGTCATGATGAAGTCAAGGAAATAGCAGTTGTCATCCTGACTGGACGGGCGTTTCATAGAATCGTGGATGTTGAGAGTGTGAGCTTCCCATCATACACGTCGACTATGTCAAGAGAAGTGGCCAAAAATGGCCTTACTAATATTAGCGGAATGTGCTCATCCTTTTCCATATCCAGGATGACGAAGTCGACCGGGAAGACAAAATTGCCGACTTTCACTAACATGTTCTCCACTATGCCCCTGGGGTACTTCACTGATCGATCAGTGAGCTGAAGTGTCATGCGAGTAGGCGTGGGTTCTCCCAAGTCCAGTCTCTTGTAGACTGAATATCGCATTAGATTGATATTGGCTCCCAAATCAGCCAGGGCGTTACAAATTAATGTGTTATGTTACCTATTAGGCAGGGAATTGTGAAACTCCCTGGGTCTCGCATCTTTGCTGGTAACTTATGTTGGAGTACTGCGGAGCACTGTTCATCGAGAGTTACTGGGGATAGCCCTTCAAGTTTCTTCTTATTGCTAAGAAGATCTTTTAGGAACTTGGCATATTTAGGCATTGATGCCAGAGCTTCCATGAACGGAAGGTTGATGTGCAGCTGTTTGAATAACGAAAGAAATTTACCGTGCTGTTCCTCCATCTTTTCCTTCTCTAGACTCTCAGGATACGGTATCCTAGGCTTGTACTCCTTTTGCTTGGGCGTTGCTGTTGTGGCTTGTGTTTCTTCAGGTTCAGGAGTAGCTTTAGTGGCTTCCTTTGGGTCCTCTGTAGGCTTGTCTTGAGTCACTGGCGTTTCTTGAGTTGACTTCCCGCTTCACGTTGTGACTACATTAGCGAACCCCTTAGGGTTTCCTTCAGTGTTAGATGGCAGTCCTCCTTGTGGTCTCCCTGAGAGTGTTTGTGCTATTTGACCCACTTGACGCTCTAGTGCATTCTGGGATGCCAGTTGATTCTACAGTTGTTGGTTGATCTTTGCCATCTCCTGGTCGTGCTTTTGGAATTGAGAGTTGATTTCTTGATCCCTTTTCTTGGTGTAGGCGTACATTTCAGTCATCATCTCTCTCATTGTGGGTTCTCGTTCCTGCCCTTGGGGCTGCTGGTTCTTAGGTGCAAACCCCGGTGGGTTTGAGCTTCCTACCTGGTTCTTATAGCTAAACCCTGCGTGATTCTTCCAGGAGGAGTTGTAGCGATCCCCATAAACTGGACCTCTCTGTCCTTGACCCACAAAATCGACCGTCTCTGTGTTGTGCGGGCATCTGGCAGTACTATGCGCTTCTCCGCATATCTCGCAATCTTGTGGCTCCTTCTTCTGTGGTAAGACCACTTGGCAAAGAGTGTCGAACTTCTTTGATAACGCCTCAAGCTGGGCGGCCACCATTGTGTCTTGACTCACCTGATGCACCCCTGCTTTGAGTGGAACACTGCTTCTAATTGAGGGGTACTAGTAGTCATTCAGAGCAATTTCTTCTAGTAGTGTCTCGGTCTCTTCAACAGTCTTCTCGCCGAGTGCTCCTCTAGCAGTAATGTCCACCAACTGACGGGTTTATGGGGTGAGCCCATTGTAGAATGTTTGGATCTGCTGATATTGCTCCAATCCGTGGTTAGGACGTTTTCTTAGTAGTTCCTTGAAACGCTCCCAAGTTTCAAAGAATGATTCTCCGTGGTCCTGCTGATACGCGTATATCGTCAGTTGTAGCTTTGTTGTTTTGCCAGGAGGGAAGAATCGGTAGAGGAACTTTTCTGCTAGGTCGTTCCAGTTGGTGATCGAACCAGCAGATTGTCCATCGAGCCACGCCTTGGCTTTTGATCGGAGTGAGAATGGGAACATGCGTAGCTTGGCCGCGTCACCGCTCAGGCTTGGGAGCTTGAATATGTCACACACCTCAATGAAGGCCCTAATATGCGCGTTGGGGTCTTCGTCTATCTATCCCTCGAATTGGATTGAGTTCTTGATCATAGTGATGACCTGAGGTGGAATGGTGTACGACTCATTCCCAGCGGTTACTGCGATGCTCGGGCTTGCTCCCGCCAAGCCCGGCTTCGTGTAGGATGAAAGTGTTCTTCGTGGCGGATATGCGTCGCCCATCGTGTGCCTCTGCTGCTGACGTCTGCGTCGAAACTCTCGTTCAGGTTCGTCGAAAGGTATGAGTATCTTAGATTGAGAACTTCGTCACGTACACCAGCGCATTGCAGGATTAAATTTTTTTGGCTAAACTACAAATTTTGACTATTTAATACGTTACCGCGTCCCCGGCAACGACGCCAAAAACTTGATGTGTTGTTTAGTGTATATGAAAAGTGGGGTCCTACACTATCAAATTTTAAATTTATAAACTGGTTATTTACCAGGGGACTATACCAACACACTAAGGCAAGTATACCTGTCGTGTGTAGCACAGTATTGGTAAACACCGGGTTGTCGAACCTCAGGGACACAAACTTGTTGAAAACAATCGATTTATAATTCAGCCGGTTTTTTGTTGTGTTTTGAAAATTGATTTAATTTAGAAAACTAAAAATGACAGTAATTAAAATGTTGTTTGGAAAACAGCTATTTGGTAAAGGATCACTTAGGCATGGCTCCTCCAACTTAGGTTTGACAGGTGTATCGGTAATGCGTTCTGACTTATCTCTGGGATGAACTGGGGTCCTAAGACAAGGCTTACCTAGTTCCTATGGAGAGATTCACGTTTAGGGTTATAGACACGCCCTGCACGGTTACTACTGGTCCATGGGTCCCGAGTTATCGGTGGCTCAACTCACAACTGGTCAAAGGGTTAGGATAGGTATGGCCCTAACGGTCCTATAGTTGTGAAGCGGTTACAATTGGGTTGACAAGTTGACCTAGTAGGTCCTAGACACGACTAAGCAGGAACAGACCCGAGTTATCGGTGAATGCTTGACTACTTGACAATGGCGAGGGTATCTACTAGCTAAGGGTAAGGTGATTTCTCACTCAAACTCTATGGTGGACTCCTAATCAAATTCTAGGGTTTCCCTGATGATCGTGACTATTTCTAGTTCACTCGTACGCCGCAGGTTGTGTTATTCGGCTATACTGTGATCTCCTAGCGATAGATGGCTTTGCAAGCTAGGGTTAGGGCTCCACAAGACTAGAGATTACTAGACACAATTAAAGTTAAACCTTGGTTGGATTCGCCTCGCCTAAGCGATACGATAAGTTTAGCCAACCATATTAATGTTCAAACATAAATATATCAGATCTAAACAAGAATTCATGGCTAAATGTAAATACAATACCAAATAGAAGCCCAAAATGACGAAAAACGCTACTTTACGACTCGTCGAATGCTTCAAATATTCAAAGGGATTCAACGAGGGCTTTCTTTGGCTTTTTCTCGGTTCTCCAAGGTGTTTTGAATGGTGGAAATGGGTCCTCTATTTATAGGGGTCGAATTCTGAAGTTTCCAAATGGGGAGCACCTGGTCACGGCCATGACAATGTCTCTCACGGCCTGGGCAGGACGTGACGTGTCGTCTGGTCAGCTCTAATGTCGGTCACGGCTTGTAGGGGGTATCCTGAGTGTCGGTCACGGCTTGTAGGCCATGACAGGGGGTCTCACGGCCTTGCAGTGCTGTCATGGCCATGACAGGGTCTTCATGGCTTGGCTTCAGTGCTCACAGCTTGGACAGGGTGTGACAAGGGTCCTCACGGCCTAAGCCAGGCCATGACAGGGGGTCTCACGGCCTGCAAGCCGTGAGATTTTTCAGCTTCTTGAATTTTTCCGTTTCTTTCCTCGTTTTCCGCACCAAGCTCGATTTCTCCTGCCAAATCATGATATTTATCATAATTTCATATATTTTAGCATTTTCAACCTTAATTCGCTAATTTCGACCCCAAAACCCGTTATCATTTCGTGTCCAAAACCACACACATCAGCTGGTTTATTTGGAGACGACTTAGATTAGTTGGATGATGATCAATTGACTGAGTTAGATTTGACTTGGCAATTTGCAATGACAGTTGAAAGAGGTAGAAGATTCTTGAAGAAACATGGAAATAAATCTTTTAATCAAGGAGGGAAACTTGGGTTTGATAAGTCAAAGATTAAATGTTTCAAGTGTTCCAAATTTGGACATTTTGCTCGTGAATGTAATCAATCATCATCTAAAAAATGTAATTCAGATAAGCATGTTCACAATACAGAAACTAAGGCTATGGTAGCTAAGAAAGATTTTGATGAGTGGGCAATATTTGCAGCAGAAAATCTAGATTTAGCTGCTTTTGTTTGTCACTCTCAAGCAAATGATGCTAGAATGGAAACTATGTCTGAATCTAGTTTCACTGGTGATTCATATATTGTGTTGGTGGAAAATGTGCAAGTTACATCAAGTGATTTTGATTCTGAAGTAAGTGGTTATGAGTCTACATATGAATTATGTTCGCAAAAGGAAAGAAAGATTCGGGAATTGATTAAAGAAAAATATGTGTTGATTGTTGAAAACAAAAAGAATGAAGAAGAATTGAAATTTACAAGAAGAAATGTGTAGAATCTGGTGAACTTCTCAAGATGAATGAGCACTTAATCAAAGAAAAGAGTTTGTTGATGGAAGAGTTTTTCGAACTTCAGAAAAGATTTGAAGAAATGTGTGCTGAAGATAAAAAAACAGGTTTTGAAACTGCAAAATGAAAATACAGAGTTCGTTACACAAATTTTAACATTGATTGCTAACAAGGAAGATTTAGTCAAGAATGCTGAAAAATGGGAGAAAGAAACTAAGGACGACACAGAATATTTTAATGCTTTGTTTCTCAAATCAAAAGCAAAAATTGGATTTGCTTCAGAGGTCTTATGCTGAAATTCAGGAAGCTTATGATGAAGTTACTGCTTTGGAAAAGTATCATCAAGTGGCACATTCTGAATTGCAAGATAAGTTTGCAAGCTTGACAAAAGAAAACAATTTGTTGACAAGGAATATTGACATTTATCAAGAGTGGGTGAATAAAGTTACACAAGAAGTGTATGATGCACATGATAATATGCGAAGAGAAAAATCATTGTCGAACAGAGTTTCAGAGCAAGTAATTGATTCAGAAAAGGCATTGGGTGAAGTACAGAAGAAGATATCAGATTTAAATGTTGAAGTTCTAGATCTAAATCGACAATTGAATAATCTGAAGAATTCACATTCGTTTACGAGTTATTTGTGCAAAGATGAGAATTTTAAGAAAGTTTTTGGAGGTGAAGAACATAATCAAATTCTGCATCCGGTTATTCAAACAGGTCCGCTTGCTGATGTTCACACTTCTGGTGCAAAGCAAGATTATTCTAAATTTCTACTAAGAGATCTGACAAGAAGAAATCAAAGTCATCTGACAAGCAAGTGGAAAGTGAGAAAGATGAAGAGAAGGTGTCTGAAGACAAAGTGGTTGCTGAGTTGGTACAAGCTAACAATTTAAAGGGTATTAAAGCTTATTTTACTCAAATTGCTAAAGTTGGATCTTCTGGTTCTCAAGTGGAATTATCAAAGCTACCAGGTTACAAATGTTCAGGTTTAGGTAGTAATAATCAGATATTTGAGAAGAAAGACAAGAAGAGTATGCCAAAGAAGATTCCAAAAGAAAAGAAAGATACCAGTCTTGATCAAATTAATCATTTAGCTCAGGTTTTCATGTCTACAATGGAGAAAGGATTCAGGGGAAGGGGGGGTAAACAACAGAAGAAGAATTATTCTAAAAGTTCTTCCAGAGTTGGTCAACAATTCGAAGATTCTTCTTCATCTGAATCAAATTCTACTCCTCGAAGTCCTACTTCAAAATGGGTGCATGCTAACCGATTTCAAGCTTTTGATGATTTTTATGATACTTTTGATTCTGATGATGTGTGTCATGTATTACAGGACAAAATGAAATCAAAGCGACCATATCGCTTGTGCTATCAATGTCACCGAAAACGCCACATGGCACAAAATTGTCACGAAAGTGCAAAAGATCATTTTCTGATAAATCTGCCACTTTCATTGATGTATCTGGCAAAGTTTTTACTGAGTCAGCACCATCACAATTTAAATCTTAAAAGAAACAATTTTTTAAATGTGATTCAAGTGTTGGTGGTTCATCACCTGATGATGACTCGGTTCAAACTGAAAAAGCTAAAATGCAATGGCGACCTAAGTTGGTATGCAAGGTTGCAAATGATTTTACTGAAGACACTGGCCGACCAGAAGCTGTGAGCTTCAGGTCATTTGTAAGCGAATTTGTTTGACAAGTGTGCATGTACTTATAGAAGACCTATCGGTAATTGAAAAGTTGTTGATGGAGGAGTATTCTGCTGATCTAATTTAAATTCCAAGTGATATCAAATTTCATAAACTTAAATTTTTCTGAAAGCTAAAACTGAAAGGTATCCATGTCGAAAGGTCAGTTTTCTTTCTTTAATGCTTTTTGTTTGTAGCTTAGGGGGAGAAAATTGAAAACTGAAAATACCAAAAATCATGTCCTTGTGTTTTTGTTAAAATCAAAAATCAAAAAATAGAGTTTTCATTTTAAGGGGGAGATTGAAGTAATTTTTACAAGTGGATCTTGAAGTTGAAAGATTGTTCAAGTTCTGAACCAGCCGTGCAGGCTCTAGTGCTGACAAGAAATTTCAAGTTAAAGATCGAATGCAGCAATGCAGAATATTGAAGACTGAATTTTAGTTAGCATAGATGCACTACACGTTAAGGGGGAGTTTGTTAGAGCATATTCCTATGCTGCAATGTGTCTCGTGTATTGTATCTAGATCAGAGTGTTTATGTGAGTCTTAGAGTCTGCGTACCATGATCCGTACCAGTTGGTATGGAGCCAACGTACCAATGGTACGATGGATGGTACGTTGGGCTAACTGGTTACTATAAATAGATCGTGTTAGAGAGAGTTCAGGACTTCTAGTTCTGTCATTTCTATCTTCTTAACTATGTGTAAACTGAGTGTGTTTCTTTCTCTAGATCTTGTAACCTCATCTTAGTGAAATCAATAAAGAAAAGCTTTATTTACCTTCATGTTCATTGCGTTTGATCGAATCATGCAGTAGTAAGTTTTGATGGAATCATGTAGTAGTAAGATCCGTCCATGTACTTACACGTTTATTACTTTATCTATGCCAGCTTGTCAAAACCCTCCTTCTGTCCAATAGCTTGCCCGTCTAATCCCTAATCACAAGGGTCTTCTCATAACTAGTCGAAGCCTCATCCTGACTTGACATACATACATTTTTGGAAAAGGTCAGCTTACGCTGGTGAGTACTAGGTCATTTATAAACTAATGTGTTTGACTAGTGTGCAGGTACTTCTAAAAGACCTATCGGTGATTGAAAAGTTGTTGATGGAAGAGTATTCTACTGATCTAATTTAAATTCCAAGTGATATCAAATTTCAAAAACTGATTTTTTTTCTAAAAGCTAAAACTGAAAGGTATCAATGTCGAATGGTCAATTTTCTTTCTTTAATGCTTTTTGTTTGTAGCTTAGGGGGAGAAAATAGAAAATTGAAAATACCAAAAATCGTGTCTTTGTGTTTTTGTTAAAATGAAAAATCCAAAAATAGAGTTTTCATTTTAAGGGCGAGAAAAACAGAAAAATACAAAAACATTGAAAACATGAGAAATTGTATCCGACATAATTGGAAAATGATGGTACACTGGCTTACGTGTCTGGCTCATGGATAAAATAGATGAAAAAGCCATAAGATCATTACTCGATTTGCTTGGTAGGCTCAGTAAATTAGAAAGTATTCAGATGTGATATATATTAAATACTAATGCTTGACCAAGTGGACAACATCTTGAAGCGTATTTCAAGATATCAAGAAAAAGATATGTGAAAAGAAAATGAGAAGTCACTATGTATACATGTGTTCATTTTGCAAAGATGTAAACTTGTTTGATTTTCTTTACTTTCTTAAATGATTGGACTATCTCTGCGTATCCACAAGATCGACGTGATAGTTGTTCATTTAAGGTTTTGCTTTATTTTCTTTGGTGTTTCGTATAATTCATCGGACTTTCTCTGCGTGTCCACAAGACCGACCTCATTGTTGTTGAATTATACAATTTCAACTTGTTTTTATTTTCTTATTTTTTTAAATCTGAGGCCTTATCTGCATATCGAAAGATCGACCTTAAGGTAGACAATTTAACGTTCTTATTTCTTTTTGCATGGAACACAGTTTACTATATCATGAATACAATCACTATGTGTTAAATCACAAGTGAAGTCACATAGTGTGATAAGAAAATGTATATCTGAGAATGTCTGATAGTGTGGGGTACACTGGTCAAAGAAATCTAATCAATACAATAACTTAAAAAAATCAAAAACTTTTTTGATGTGTTTTGATGTAAAGTTTCAAAAAGCAAAAAATATTTTGTTTCTTATTTGTTTTCGACTGATTAATACACGATAAAAAATTATGTTTTCAAAATTATATCTTGGATTCTTGAAGAGATGCGCCAAGATTAAATTATTTTTTCATAAAAAAAAAGAAAGTCGCGTTTCTGTCTTCTGAAATTGCAGGTTCTATGTGACAAGACTTAAGCATGGTGAAAGGGGGAGATTGAAGTATTTTTCACAAGTGGATCTTGAAGTTCAAAGATTATTCAAATTCTGATCTAGCCATGCAAGCTCTAGTGCTGACAAGAAATTTCAAGTTGAAGATCAGATGCAGCAATGCTGAAGATTGAAGACTGAAGTTTAGTTAGCATAGATACACTACACGTTAAGGGGGAGTTTGTTAGTGCGTATTTGTGGCAACCCTAAAACTTTTGCTTTCTTTCTCCAGCAACGACAGCAACGACGACAGCTGATGCTGCGAACGCTACAACGCTAGAATAATTTTCGGGACGAAAATTCCAATTTCAAGGGGATGATGTGACACCCGAGAATTCCAAGGTTAACTTCCGTTAGACAATCTCCGTTAGTTACGTCATAAGTGTTAACTTAAGTAACTAATGCATAACTAGGCCGAATACGTCCACGACCTTTGGTTGATCACCGAACCCGCCCATATGTGTTATGTGCTTATTTATTGTCCTTATGTGCAATGTGATTTAAATACATGACTTAGTATTGTGAATCGCATGACAAATTGTAAATACTTGATTATGTGGAAAACTTGTCTTTTTGGTCGCCAGCGAAACTACCGGGCGAAACTGTAGTGTCGCCCGGTAGCCAGCTGAACTACTCGATCAACATGTGACCAGAGCTAGTTTCGCCTGGCCAGCGAAACTGCCAGCGAAACTAGCCTCTGATATAAATAATCTTAATAAACCCTAATAGCCTCATTTGCTAAAACCACACAACAAACACACACACACACACTCTCCTCTCTGATTTCGGCCAAGGCAAAGAGGTCACCAAGGAATCGATTTCCAGTCCCTGAATCATCATCCATCATCATCTAAATCATCCCGTGAGTCCCAAACCTTGAGTTCTTATGTTTGCTTTAGGTTTTTATTAAAAAGCATGCTAGAATCTTCATGTTAACGCTTGAAATTGAATCTGAGATGTTGTACATGTTAGATCTATCAGAAAGTCATCAACTTTACGTCCCATAATCATCCATGCTATAGATCTAGGTAAATTAGGTCATTTATGTGATTTTTGCCAAAACTGAGATTTGATGATGATATGTATGTTATGAGCCGATAAAAATGTTTGTTTTATGCCTAGGAATGATTATCTATGCCTAGTTATAACGTATGTGCATTACAGAGGCCAACAGATTGATTTTTAGGCTGGAAAACCCTTTTTTTCGCGACTAGCGAAACTGCATGATCATCTAGCGAAACTAAGGCAATCTTCAACCAGCGAAACTGTATAAACTATTTGAAATCGTATGCGGCGAAACTACTAGCGAAACTAGTAGTGTCGCCGTGAATTTTTGTGCATGATTTACTTGCGAAATTGCTTGCGAAACTAGACCTTGACCAATGTCCCTGAACGAAAGTTCAAATCAGTTTCGAGAGAAACTAGCTAGCGAAACTATGCCAGTTTCGAGAGAAACTAGCTAGCGACACTATGCCGATTTCCAGCGAAACTAACTAGCGAAACTGAGCCATCAGTTTCGGAGAAACTAGTTAGCGAAACTGTGCTAGTCCGAGCCTCACTAGTTCCGGGCGAAACTAGCTTAGCGAAACTGTTATGTGCCTAGCGAAACTGCTGCCTGTTTGTATAGAATTTGCTAAGTGTTGCACCATGCTAAGTGTTATATGCTATGCCATGACTTATATGATTATGCTATGATGGAACATGTTATGATTTCTGTAATATGTGAACCCTTGTTTATGATCAACCATTGGTGCCGCGTGTCGTTATGTCGTGTCATAGTTCCAACGTGCTATGTTATGGGCCATAGTGGCGTTAAGTTAAAGAATAGACACAACCTAATACTTAAGACCTTAATGTGATTATTAGGTCTTCGTTAGCAAAACATAATCTGGATTATTGAAGTGTAAGCCGAGCAACCTAAGGTGAGTTTCACAAACCCTTTAATTGTGAGCCCGTTTGGGTCACAACGAACATACTAAACAGAAAACAACGATGACAATTTGAGGTATTGCCAAACGAGATACTTGTTATGGAAGTTGGAGTGTTTTATGGGGAGCACTTGCAATTGTCCATCCTTGGGGTTCCGATTGAAACCCGGAAACAACTTTTGTGACACTTAAACTCTTTTTGGGATTTCGGATGAAATCCAGAATAAACGTTTTAAATATGACTAGTGTAGGTTAAAGTCTAAACCAAATGATATCACATGATTTCTAAGGAATGCTTTAAAACTTGAAATCCTCAACTTAGTATAGATGATCTGGAAAGCGAGGGGATGTTGGGTAGATCTACTGAGGGTTTGACAAACCCTGCTCCGCGGTACACTATTGTGTAGCCAACCGGCCGGGGGCCGAACGGAGTGCAATATCAGCCTGTGTTTGGTTGTGTGGGACACAACTGGAGGTACCAACCATCGGCTATTGCCGAACTCTGTTACGTCAGCTTTCAGCCCTAGTACGACTTCCTTAGTGCATGGAAACCGGATTAGCTACCCGCGATATCGGTTGACTGCTTTAACTTTTACTTAACTAGTGCATATTCAGTAATCAAACTCTTGGTAATGTTTTGCAAAACCATACTACTTATATATATTGATGAACATGATTACGAGACCGGGCCAATGCATGTCATGCCCACCGTGAACTCACCAACCGTTAGGTTGACACTTGTGTGGTTTTCACTTTTGCAGATCGTTGAGGAGTATCCACCTGGGGATTGGCATGGCACGAGAAGACATTTTCTTACATTAAACTTAATTGAGAATTTGAATTTTGGATCAATGATTTGTAAAGCACGTGGTTAGTGCTAAGATACTATCGATTACTTTTCCGCTGCGTACTTTAAACTGTTTTATAATGGACACTTGGACTTTACTCTGATTCGTTTAGTATTTGTAACTATGGTTGTGGATCCTGGTTTGCTCACACCCCTCGACGGTATAAACTCCGTCAGTGGCTAAATTGAGGGTGTGACAGATTGGTATCAGAGCCATAAGTTGCAGAGAACTGGAATCATTTTTGAAAACGATTTGGAAACTGCAACTTGAAACCTTAGTTACAAACAAACAAACAAATTCCCAAAACAAAATTTTCACGTGCCAACCTGGGATACTCGCTCTGCTGTGTAAGTAAATACTTCATATGTATATATATACGTATAGATATATATATAGACCGTGTCTAGGAAGTCTAACGGAAAAACCTTAGGGAATTTTCACACGAATACGAAACGTAAACGTTAATACACACTACTTCGGGGGAAAGCGACAACGAAACGATGCTACGCGCTACGTCCTGATTTCTGCTACGATGACTACGCCGACGGTGACTTTTATGGGGAAGCCGACTTTCGACGATAGTACTTATGACGATCTCCGACGACGCCTCGATTTTGCACGAAAATTTTTCTGGACTAATATTGGGATAACGGGAAATGGATAATATACATATTATGGGATATGTATAGAATATAACTGTGATTGAACACTGGCTACTTTAACTGTCCAGAAAATGTCTGGAGGAGATGGAAGGAACAACATTACCCTGACGCCTGCAGAACTACAAGCGATGATAAACGCACACGTACAAGCCGCAGTGGCAGCCGTCCATGCTACAATCGCCGCACAGCAAGCCATCCATTTGGCTCAACAGCTTACTGAACAGGAGAATGAGGGAGGTACACTTCCTGCAAGAGCCTCTGAGAATATTGCCTTAAGTAACAAGAGAAAGGCTGATGAAGAAACTCCTGGAAACTCAATGAACAAACGGAGTGTTGGAAACTACAAGGGTAAAGCTCCGTTGTGTAGCAAGTGCGGGAAGCTTCACGCTGGTATTTGTAGGAGGAGTTTGAACTGTGAAAGGCGTGGCAAGAAAAGCCATGAAGCAAAGGACTGTTGGGCAATTCTTCCTAAGCCACGAAACATTCCAAGGCGAAACAACAGCCACAACCGCCAGGGCGGTAATGGAAACTATAAGGGTAAAGCTCCGTTCTGTAACAAGTGTGGGAAGCACCACAGGGGTATGTGCACCAAGGGTCTGGAGTGTGGAAGATGTGGTAAACTGGGGCATGAAGCCAACAACTGCTGGACCAACTTGCAAAAGTTAAACAACAAAGGTCAGAACCGTAACAACAACAATGAAGCTCCCAGAGGAAATGGTAACAACGGGTATGGTGGAAATGATGGAGGAAGAGTTTTTGTCGTGGGTCAAGGTGAAGCTCGCAACGACGACAACGTGATTAACGGTAAATTTATTCTTAATGGTTTCTTTGCTACCGTATTATTTGATTCTGGTGTTGAAAGAAGCTTTATTTCCACTAAACTTGCTAGACTAATTAATGCTAAACCGACTGCCTTAGATGCTACGTATGTGGTGGAACTAGCTAATGGTAAATTTCATGATACAACTCAAATAGTGAAGGACTGTAAGTTAGAACTAGCTGGCCATACGTTAGGAATCGATCTTATGCCCTTCCCGATTGGTAGTTTTGACGTGATAGTAGGAATGGACTGGTTATCTGAAAATCGAGCCGAAATCCTGTGTCAAGAAAAAGTGGTCCGTATTCCACTCGAAGGCGGTGAGGTGTTAACAGTCCAAGGTGAAAAGGGTGGAACAGTGACCGGAATTATCTCATATCTCAAAGCTCAAAAGTGCCTTCGTAAAGGTCACTTCGCGATTCTTGCAAACGTCACTGACTCGACACTTCCCGAGCGCAGAATTGACGACTACCCGATAGTCCGCGACCTTCCAGATGTATTTCCTGAAGAACTGCCTGGTTTGCCACCATTTCGACAAGTAGAGTTTGGTATCGACTTAGCTCCTGGAGCCGCTTAGATAGCACGCGCTCCATATCGTTTAGCCGTGAGCGAACTCAACGAACTATCTGCACAACTTCAAGAGCTACTCGACAAGGGATTTATCCGTCCAAGTTCATCTCCGTGGGGAGCTCCGGTATTATTTGTAAAGAAGAAAGATGGAACGTTCCGGATGTGCATCAACTACCGAGAACTTAACAAAGTTACGATCAAGAATCGGTACCCATTACCTCGAATCGACGATCTTTTCGACCAGCTGCAAGGTTCGAGCTACTACTCAAAGATTGATCTGCGGTCAGGTTATCATCAACTTCGTGTTCGAGAAGAAGACGTCCCCAAGACTGCCTTTAGAACTCGGTATGGACACTATGAGTTCCTGGTTATGCCGTTCGGGCTAACCAATGCGCCTGCTGTGTTTATGGACCTGATGAATCGAGTGTGCAAGCCGTACCTCGATAAGTTTGTAATAGTCTTCATTGATGATATTTTGATCTACTCCAAGTCAAAGGAAGAGCACGAGGAGCATCTGCGACTCATCCTGGAATTACTCCGCAAGGAACAGCTTTATGCCAAGTTTTCGAAATGCGATTTTTGGATTCGCGAAGTCCAGCTTCTTGGACACATTGTCGACAAGAATGGAATTCAGGTCGACCCAGCCAAAGTGGAAGCTATTCAAAATTGGTCTACTCCGAGAGCGCCGACTGAAATTCGACAATTTTTGGGACTTGCCGGATACTACCGAAGGTTTATCAAGGGTTTCTCACAAATAGCTCAACCCTTGACAGCTTTAACGCACAAAGGAGTGTAATATAGATGGGGTGAAAAGGAAGAACGAGCGTTTCAGACTCTCAAGGATATGTTATGTTCAGCTCCGATTCTTGCATTACCCGATGGGGTTGACGACTTTGTGGTTTATTGTGACGCATCCATTCAAGGACTTGGTTGCGTGTTGATGCAACGAGACAAGGTAATTGCCTATGGGTCCAGGCAACTGAAGGATACTGAGAAGAATTACACGACTCATGATTTGGAATTAGGAGCCGTTGTTCATGCACTCAAGATTTGGAGACATTACCTGTACGGAACGAAGTGCACGATATTTACCGACCACAAGAGCTTGCAACACATCTTCGAACAAAAGGACCTTAACATGCGACAACGACGATGGGTCGAGTTACTGAATGATTATGATTTGGCGATTAAGTATCATCCCGGAAAAGCCAACGTTGTGGCTGATGCCTTGAGTCGGAAAGAGTATGAAAAGCCTCGACGAGTGCGAGCGCTGCAACTGACCATTCACACGGGATTGCCGGATCGAATCCGCGATGCTCAAACAGAAGCTTTAAAAGAAAGAAAATTTCGCAGCTGAAGCACTGCGAGGAGTAGATGGTAAGTCTGAAGTTAAGTCCGACGGACTCTGGCATTACAACAATAGAATTTGGGTTCCTCTACTCGGAAATCTCCGTGAGCTTGTAATGGGTGAAGCTCACGAATCAAAGTATTCGGTGCACCCTGGATCGGATAAAATGTACCAAGATTTGAAGGGTTTGTATTGGTGGCCGAACATGAAGGCCGACATCGCGCGATAGGTGGCTAAGTGTCTAACATGCTCAAGAGTGAAGATTGAATACCAAAAGCCTTCTGGGCTACTGCAACAACCAAAGATCCCAGAATGGAAATGGGAGGATATCTCCATGGATTTTGTAACGGGACTGCCTCATCGATCGAATCGACCGGATGCGATTTGGGTTATCATTGATCGTTTAACCAAGGCTGCACATTTTATTCCAATGAAGGAAAACGACAATATGGACAAATTAACTAAGCTGTATATCGACCGAATTGTGGCATGCCACGGTGTGCCTAAGACTATCATTTCTGATCGAGATCCTCGATTTACTTCCCGGCTATGGCAATCAATGCAAGAAGCGTTGGGAACCCGATTAGATATGAGTACAGCCTACCACCCACAAACAGGTGGTCAATCGGAACGAACCATTCAAACCTTAGAAGATATGCTCCGAGCTTGCGTTCTTGACTTCGGTAAAGACTGGGAAGCTCATCTTCCATTGGTGGAGTTCTCTTACAACAATAGCTATCATTCAAGCATCGGTGCAGCACCTTTTGAATCACTTTATGGCAGAAAATGTAGATCGCCCGTGTGTTGGGCTGAAACGGGTGAGAAAGGACTCACTGGACCGGAAGTTATCCATGATATGACCGAGCGAATTATTCAAATCAGGCAACGGCTAGCTGCAGCGCGTGATCGACAAAAGAGTTATGCCGACAAACGCCGAAAACCTCTAAAGTTCGAGGTGGGCGACAAAGTATTACTGAAGGTATCTCCTTGGAAAGGAGTGATACGCTTCGGAAAGCGTGGAAAGTTAAATCCTCGCTATATAGGTCCGTTTGAAATCATTGGGAAAGTAGGCCCGGTAGCCTACCGATTGAAACTCCCTACAGAACTCGATGGGGTTCACAACGTGTTTCACATGTCTAATCTCAAGAAATGCCTGACTGAAGAAACTGAGATAATTCCCTTGGAGGAATTGGTAATCGATGAACATCTAAGATTCATCGAGCAACCGGTAGAAATCATGGGACGCGAGGAGAAGACCCTCAAACGTAGCAAGATTCCGATCGTCAAGGTGCGGTGGAACTCAAAGCGTGGACCAGAATATACGTGGGAACGAGAGGATCAGATGAAGAAAAAGTATCCTCACCTGTTCGAACAAACATCCACAGAAACTCAAGGTATGATTTAATTTTGGGGACCAAAATTCCTTTAACAGGAGGAGGATGTGGCAACCCTAAAACTTTTGCTTTCTTTCTCCAGCAACGACAGCAACGACGACAGCTGATGCTGCGAACGCTACAACGCTAGAATAATTTTCGGGACGAAAATTCCAATTTCAAGGGGATGATGTGACACCCGAGAATTCCAAGGTTAACTTCCGTTAGACAATCTCCGTTAGTTACGTCATAAGTGTTAACTTAAGTAACTAATGCATAACTAGGCCGAATACGTCCACGACCTTTGGTTGATCACCGAACCCGCCCATATGTGTTATGTGCTTATTTATTGTCCTTATGTGCAATGTGATTTAAATACATGACTTAGTATTGTGAATCGCATGACAAATTGTAAATACTTGATTATGTGGAAAACTTGTCTTTTTGGTCGCCAGCGAAACTACCGGGCGAAACTGTAGTGTCGCCCGGTAGCCAGCTGAACTACTCGATCAACATGTGACCAGAGCTAGTTTCGCCTGGCCAGCGAAACTGCCAGCGAAACTAGCCTCTGATATAAATAATCTTAATAAACCCTAATAGCCTCATTTGCTAAAACCACACAACAAACACACACACACACACTCTCCTCTCTGATTTCGGCCAAGGCAAAGAGGTCACCAAGGAATCGATTTCCAGTCCCTGAATCATCATCCATCATCATCTAAATCATCCCGTGAGTCCCAAACCTTGAGTTCTTATGTTTGCTTTAGGTTTTTATTAAAAAGCATGCTAGAATCTTCATGTTAACGCTTGAAATTGAATCTGAGATGTTGTACATGTTAGATCTATCAGAAAGTCATCAACTTTACGTCCCATAATCATCCATGCTATAGATCTAGGTAAATTAGGTCATTTATGTGATTTTTGCCAAAACTGAGATTTGATGATGATATGTATGTTATGAGCCGATAAAAATGTTTGTTTTATGCCTAGGAATGATTATCTATGCCTAGTTATAACGTATGTGCATTACAGAGGCCAACAGATTGATTTTTAGGCTGGAAAACCCTTTTTTTCGCGACTAGCGAAACTGCATGATCATCTAGCGAAACTAAGGCAATCTTCAACCAGCGAAACTGTATAAACTATTTGAAATTAGTAGTGTCGCCGTGAATTTTTGTGCATGATTTACTTGCGAAATTGCTTGCGAAACTAGACCTTGACCAATGTCCCTGAACGAAAGTTCAAATCAGTTTCGAGAGAAACTAGCTAGCGAAACTATGCCAGTTTCGAGAGAAACTAGCTAGCGACACTATGCCGATTTCCAGCGAAACTAACTAGCGAAACTGAGCCATCAGTTTCGGAGAAACTAGTTAGCGAAACTGTGCTAGTCCGAGCCTCACTAGTTCCGGGCGAAACTAGCTTAGCGAAACTGTTATGTGCCTCGCGAAACTGCTGCCTGTTTGTATAGAATTTGCTAAGTGTTGCACCATGCTAAGTGTTATATGCTATGCCATGACTTATATGATTATGCTATGATGGAACATGTTATGATTTCTGTAATATGTGAACCCTTGTTTATGATCAACCATTGGTGTCGCGTGTCGTTATGTCGTGTCATAGTTCCAACGTGCTATGTTATGGGCCATAGTGGCGTTAAGTTAAAGAATAGACACAACCTAATACTTAAGACCTTAATGTGATTATTAGGTCTTCGTTAGCAAAACATAATCTGGATTATTGAAGTGTAAGCCGAGCAACCTAAGGTGAGTTTCACAAACCCTTTAATTGTGAGCCCGTTTGGGTCACAACGAACATACTAAACAGAAAACAACGATGACAATTTGAGGTATTGCCAAACGAGATACTTGTTATGGAAGTTGGAGTGTTTTATGGGGAGCACTTGCAATTGTCCATCCTTGGGGTTCCGATTGAAACCCGGAAACAACTTTTGTGACACTTAAACTCTTTTTGGGATTTCGGATGAAATCCAGAATAAACGTTTTAAATATGACTAGTGTAGGTTAAAGTCTAAACCAAATGATATCACATGATTTCTAAGGAATGCTTTAAAACTTGAAATCCTCAACTTAGTACTGATGATCTGGAAAGCGAGGGGATGTTGGGTAGATCTACTGAGGGTTTGACAAACCCTGCTCCGCGGTACACTATTGTGTAGCCAACCGGCCGGGGGCCGAACGGAGTGCAATATCAGCCTGTGTTTGGTTGTGTGGGACACAACTGGAGGTACCAACCATCGGCTATTGCCGAACTCTGTTACGTCAGCTTTCAGCCCTAGTACGACTTCCTTAGTGCATGGAAACCGGATTAGCTACCCGCGATATCGGTTGACTGCTTTAACTTTTACTTAACTAGTGCATATTCAGTAATCAAACTCTTGGTAATGTTTTGCAAAACCATACTACTTATATATATTGATGAACATGATTACGAGACCGGGCCAATGCATGTCATGCCCACCGTGAACTCACCAACCGTTAGGTTGACACTTGTGTGGTTTTCACTTTTGCAGATCGTTGAGGAGTATCCACCTGGGGATTGGCATGGCACGAGAAGACATTTTCTTACATTAAACTTAATTGAGAATTTGAATTTTGGATCAATGATTTGTAAAGCACGTGGTTAGTGCTAAGATACTATCGATTACTTTTCCGCTGCGTACTTTAAACTGTTTTATAATGGACACTTGGACTTTACTCTGATTCGTTTAGTATTTGTAACTATGGTTGTGGATCCTGGTTTGCTCACACCCCTCGACGGTATAAACTCCGTCAGTGGCTAAATTGAGGGTGTGACAGTATTCCTATGTTGCAATGTCTCTCGTGTATTGTATCTAGATCAGAGTGTTTGTGTGAGTCTTAGAGTCTGCGTACCATGATCCGTACTAGTTGGTATGGAGCCAACATACCAATGGTACGTTGGATGGTACGCTGGGCTAATTGGTTACTATAAATAGATCGTGTTAGAGAGTTCAGGACTTCTAGTTCTGTCATTTCTATCTTCTTAACTGTGTGTAAACTGAGGGTGTGTTTCTCTCTTTAGATCTTGTAACCTCATCTTAGTGAAATTAATAAAGCAAAGCTTTATTTACCTCCGTGTTCATTGCGTTTTGATCGAATCATGCAGTAGTAAGTTTTGATCGAATCATGCAGTAGTAAGATCCGTCCATGTACTTACACGTTTATTACTTTATCTATGCCAGCTTGTCAAAACCCTCCTTCCGTCTAATAGCTTGCCCGTCTAATCCCTAATCACAAGGGTCTTCTCATAACTAGTCGAAGTCTCATCCTGACTTGACATACATACATTTTTGGAAAAGGTCAGCTTACGCTAGTGAGTACTATATTTTAAAAACTTTACCTCGGCGTGAGGTTTAAAACCTTTGGACCTGCAAGATCCATTTTTCACAAACAGTATAACACATAACCGAATCATACAAACCATAACAGTTATATGTAACTAGGCACATATTTTAATAGCAGGTATCTACCCCGCTATACTTACTAACCCTTTGATTACTTCATAGTCTATAATTCCACCTGCTAATTTATTAGCAGAGACTAAGCTATACTTTCTCTACTAAGTTCCATCCGCCATTTATCAGTAGAGACCTATCTTCCATCCGCTATTTTCTAAGCAGAGATCTACCTTCCATCTGCTATAAGCAGAGATCTATCTTCCATCCGCTATAAGCAGAGATCTACCTTCCATCTGCTATAAGCAGAGATCCATCTTCCATCCGCTATAAGTAGAGATCTATCTTCCATTTGCTATTTTATAAGCAGGAATATGTTCTATAACAATTCCAACTCCCCTAGTACTACTAGCCGCCCCTAGTTAAATACCCAAGTGACTTAGGGTTATTAGTAAACATCGATATGGTCTTCATATACCGCAACAAGTGGACACCCCCAATTTACCATTGGTGTATGTATACAGGATGTACCAGCGGCGTATTCTCCACACAACTAATATACCGGGTAACTAATAAAGCAAATGCATATATATATATATATATATATATATATATATAAATATATATACATAGGAAGTACCAACGGCATATCCACCACATAATAATAAAGCAAATGCATCACCTGTTCTCATATAATCATACATATTCACTATAACATTTACTAATAATTCTTTTATCACTCGACTATTTAAGTTCAAAGCAAGCATATCACATATCATATCACAGTCATTATAATTACGTTATAACACTTATAAATGATTTAACATCATTTTCATAACATATATATATCTATATATATCTATATTTATCTATATATTATCCCAAAAGCCTTTCTAACAGTTTATCAATTTCAAGATATTTCACGTATATGCATTTCCGTAACAGTTCACCTATATATATCAATCCAACAACAATTTAACAGTTTAATATATATTCATCTAACAATGAACACCTTAACAGTTAATATATATATCCACTCAAAGGTAATTTAACATTTTGACATGCTAATAGTTCAAATAGGTAACATTTCAGTTATAAATCATTTGAATGCATTTTATAACATTTATATGTATATCAGCCCAAAAGCATTTAAAGCATTTAAAAGTAGGCTCATATAACTCACCTTATATCTTTAACTCGTTTACCCGGACGGAACTCCTGCTACGATTCCTGATTTAACCTAATTTGCGTATCGTATGACGTTAACGCAAGGTTTTATACAATAAACACTTCCTATGTTTATTTTATGTTTTCCTTTTAAAGGTCAAAATAACCAAAATGCCCTTTAAGCAGTTATCCTTTCCTTTTAACAATAATACGAAGACACGTAATAAGTAAATGCTCACCCCGGGATCGCCAAGTGAGGTATGCCAGGTCCCAGTTGGGATTTATGCGACACCCCCACTTTGCCAGAAACCCCAGAGTACATGCGCTTACCCTTCCGGTCCGCACGAACTTCTAAATATCCGATTAACTCGGTATCTTTATTACTTTATTATTTATCCATTTTAAACTCATATATACTTATTATTATATATAAACATGTTACTATACCCAAAATCAAGTCCCCATACCCTCCGGATTATTTTATATTAAATAATTTTATTTCGAAACCCTAATTTCCCATTTTTATCGTTTCTTTATCAAAATTCAATTTTTATTTCAAACCAACTTAGGGTATTATATATTATAATATTTTATAACATGCTTTAAAATATCAAAGCTTAGTTCAACACCGTTTAATCAATTTGGGCAGAACTACATTACGAAAACCCTAATTTTGACCCGTTAACAAAACCTTTACCAAACCTTTTCCAATTTTGAAATAAACTTAGGGCTTTCTTAAAATACATTATTTTAGGATTACCTATAAAAATTCAGACCCTAATTCCCACCCGATCACCTAAATTTTAGCAAAACAAGCTCAAGAACCCTAGTTTTTATACATTTCTAGAAAGCATACTTAGAAGATATATTATCAAAATCTGAAAGAGTTTATTGTTAAGCATACAAAATAATGTAGGACTGCAAAATTTCAGATCTAAATTCTTCACCGTTTGAGAGAATTGCTCCGACGAAGTTCTGGGTTCGTTTTTGGGTTCGATTTTTGTGAATTGGTGCAGATTTCTATCTAATTGAAGGTGTTATATATAGCCATTAGAGGCGCCTTAAGGTCCTAACACGTTACCTAGTGACTAATAACTGAAATCTACCACGAATCCAACCAATCTTTCTCTTCAAGTTCCAAAAACGTGGCCACTTTGTAACCTAATCTCGAATTTGCACAGATTGGTGGGTCGCGTATCGCGAAAGCTTCTCGGGAGGGCTTCACGACCCGTGAGCTAGGTTGGTGAATTGGCAGTTTTGGTCCCTCTAGTTTATTTTACATTTGAGCCCCTGAACTTCTATCTTTCTATCATTTTATGCATTAAAACTTTATGGGACATAATTATAAAGGTTTCTAAGGCTCGGGACACGCACGATGATATACGTATACATATGTATATATATATATATATATATATATATATATATATATATTTATATATATATATATGTTTCAATAATTTACACATTAGCCCCTTTAACTTTTATATCTTTATTATTTTATGTTCCGAATCACTTTAGGATATTTTTATAATACTTTCTAAGCGTCGGGATAATTGTAATAATTATAAACACGTATAATATTCGCAAGTGTTTATAACTTTACATAAATTAGACTTTTAGCCCTTTTACTTTCCCGTTAACTATTTAACGTGCATTTTCACACGTTTAACTAATTAAACACGTATTTTCACTTATATATTCATCAAATGAATATTTCACACACATTTATGCTATTCAAACACACTTTTACAAACGTATATAATATAATGTAATCACGTAAAGGCATCTTCTCCCGGTTATCCTTTATTTCTATCATATTAATGTTTAACTATGTTTTTCATGCTAACATCACATATATGAATTATCTTTGATATAAAACATGTATCTATCTTATCTCATTTTATCAATCAACATGTATATTATTATCTCTTATCAATTTATTACCTGGTAATGGGTAAACATGCATTTTCTATCCATTTTCTCATGTTTAGCTATCTAACACATACATCATATGTATCTATCACATTAGTCACGTATTCTTTACGAGTTTATCAAATTTTGGGATGTTACATAATCAAACGCCGAATTAAAATCATCAATAGTAACAAGTCATCACAATGAGTCTAGGTGGCTCTAAAAAATCTAGCCAACAATCATGTCAAACACAGAAATCATAAATAACGTTACGTTTTTGAATTCAACCATGATCAAGTCTATAAATTGACAAGAATAGAAGAAGAAATCGATGAACCGGATAATGATTCGGGATGAAGATTGGATCCACCGATGAATTCCCCTTGATTCCTAGCCTTCTCTCTTCTCAAATCGCCCTCTGGAACCTCTGGATTCATCTGCATGTCGAGTTATTCAAAGTGAACCCTAAAAATTGAATTTATACACGCTCGGCTCTTTTTTCAGGTTTTTAACTCCCACGTGTATCGCGTACAAGAGTGAATCCCCTAGGCAATACGCCTGGGGCTCATATGCGACAAAATAGTCAGGCGGAGCCGAATTTGACTTTCTTTGACTTCTCTTCACGGCACGTATCGCGCAAGATATCAATGGGTCTAGGCGTATCGCATAGACCATCTTCTTCATCTCTCTTTTCTTGTTTTCTCTCTGTTTTCTTCTCCAACTCTCTCGTGGCCTCGGAAATTCATTAGTCACCTATAAAAACATATAAAACACCTAAATAACGACTCAATAATAGAAAATGATTCAAAACACTTAAAATGACGTAAGTTTGACTCGAAACTGACTCAATTAATGTACAATTTACACGGAATTATAAGATGTGTTTGCAACACATCAAACATCCCCACACTTACCCATTTTTCATCCCGGAAAAAATACCGCAAATAGGATCATAAACAGGGCATTCAATTCCTAACTTATCAGATTATTGAACTTCAGATTTCAATTTACTTTAGCATTAGCCTAGCTCAATTACCGGTATTTTTGTCCGACTTAACGTAACCACCGATCCTTAGCCCCAAATGCATCAATTAGTATTATTTTTTATTTATTTTATGGCATCAGTTAACCTAATGGGTACCACACTTAATCATCACAACTTTACCCTAATCCCGTCATAAGATTTCAAGGCCCAGGTAAAACCATTTAGATTTTTCTACCATATTACTTAAATTTATATATGTCTAAAAATGATGGAATAATGGATGAATGGTCTGTTAGGATGAGCTATATATATATATATATATATATATATATATATATATATATATATATATATATCTTCATTATCAGAGCTTTGGTTCATGGATGCAGCCACTGAGTACTATCCCGATGGGTAGCATGTAAATCTAAATCCTACCTAACCTAGAGGCATATCCTTCAAGTCACGATCCCAAAGGGAAACACATAAGCTTCAGCGATTACTTACATTATATAAAGCTTAAGTAGATATGGAAATGGAATATGGAATTTCAAGCGCCACCAAAATCGGATTTATTCTCATAAAAAGACAAAGGTGTGCTTTATATTTAATTGGCATATATACTTTTAATTACTAAGGTACCTATATCATAATTTTGACAATTTCGGTCATATTGATCAAATTAAGGCGGGAACCCACTAAAAGTATCCTGATTTATTAAAGATTCAATTTTTATATTCAACAATAAATACATAAGGAGTTTTAAACTTAAAAGATCGATTGGGCCTACCAATATATCGAAACTAGCTAAGAACTTACAATCACAACTATTTAATATATATCAATTAAGCACAACTAATTAGAAAATTGAACCCCAGTTGTACTATCATTTCCCATTATGTTGTAGAAAAAATCAGGAACAGTTTTTCAATTTTTCAATCTTTTTTGGATTTTTGGAATTTTCCACTTTTTTAAGACACTAAAAATAAAAATAAACACACACAAGATGCAAGGCTTCGCATCCTACACTTAAATGACACATTGTCCCCAATATGTGACGAGAATAAAAATAAAATAGATTTAAAAATAAACACAGGAAAAATAAAAATAAAAATGCAAACGTAAAATAAAAATAAAAATAAAAAGGTAAATTGGAACAAACTCCCCTGATTATTGATTTGGATGAATGAAATGTGAGGTTGGCTTCACAGGTTCTCTATTTAATTTCATGAGCGTCCACATGTGAATATCATTAAATTTTGCCACATAAAAACAAAACACACTCGACTCGACCAAAACATTAGTAAAACTTTCGAAAAGTAAAATCAAAAAAGTAAGAAAATAAGGGCGAAGGAAATAAAAGAAAAATAAAATTGAAATGGTGTTTACCTAGAAAACCGAAAGCTCATGAACCAGTTCCAACAAAATAAAACTTTTAAAAATTAAACATTTGCCTGGTCTGACCATCCGTCGCGTATCGCCACGAACTTCAGCGAAAACTCACATATCGCAAAGAGACCAACAAACCGGCGGTTCGTTCCTGGTTCACGCGTATCGCTTCCTCCTCTAACCACCCTAGGCGATACGCCTAGAGCAAAAATTCCAGGAAATTTTTGGGATTTGACCCCCAAAATTTTCTATCTCTTTTTGTTCCTTCATAGCTCCTTTGGTCGAATTTTTTTTTATCAAAACCTGCACTTTTAACCTAGAAAAATTCTTGGAAATCTTTGTAACCACTTTCCCTCATTTTTGAGCCTCTCGAATCACCTGCAAACACCGAAAAACACAAAATCACACACCGAAAAATGCATGAAAAGTAAATATTACAGAAATTTACATACTATACAACCCGGGCACTTTAACATTTCTGCTCAAAACAGCAAACCAACCTCCACACCCATCCGGAGGCTTTGATTTCACATCCTTCATCACAAAAATACCGGCTTTCACCTGGTTTCTATCAGCACAACTACCAACTAATTTCCTAACCCATGACGGACCAAACTTTATTAACTCCAACAAGTTCTTAACCTTCCAATGCTTATAGCGACCCAGAAGGAACTTAATTTTTTTCTAGAAAACTAATGGCCGGGTCATTTTCACTAACTACCACCACTAACCTCCCCACACTTGGTCTTAACTTTATCTCACCACCAAAACTACCTAAGTCACCAAGTTGGGCTTTCCTACCATCAATCCTCAACTACCAATAGCTAATCAACTACCATCGCACCCCTGAGTTCTTTTAATGGGTCAAAGTCTTCAACTTTTCCAATTAAATCACCTATCCCTCCGTGGTCTTCCCCACATTTATACTTAACTACCGGTTCACCTTCCAACCTATTACCTACTACCACTAGGTCCTCACTGGTGACATAACTAAAACAACTATCTACATAAGAAAATGAATGATCCTAGAAAATACACGGATTCATTGTTCTTGTCACTCGACCTAGCAACTCTAAACTGAACCGATTCATCTCCCATCCTCAAAGTGAAAGTACCCGCAAACACATCAAGTTACGCTCGGGCAGTCCTAAGGAAAGGTCTACCAAAAATAAACGGGCACCTCACATGATAGTCACTATCAACTACCACAAAGTCTATAGGGAATAAACATTTGTCTATTTTAACTAGCACATTCTCCACTATTCCTTTGGGTTTAACTACCGATCTATCAGCCAAAGATATTGTCATTCTAGTCGTGACTAATTCTCATAGCCCTAGGTGTTGAAAAAACAGAACATGTCATTACATTTATAGAAGCACCTAAATCAGCTAATGCAAAAGTCACATATGAACTACCAAAAATATAGGGAATAGTAAAAGTCCCTGGGTCATTTAACTTCTCGGGAAATCTATTCTGGACTACAGCTGAACAATTAGTATCAAGGGTTATGTCAGACAATGATTCAAGTTTCTTTTTACTAGAGAGCATATCTTTCAAAAAAATTTACATACTTAGGCATTTTAATTAAAACTTCACTAAAGGGTAATGTAATCCTATGTTGCCTAAGAATATCAAGAAACTGACCATATTCGTATACATTTTTTTGTTGGATTAATCGCTCAGGATACGACACACGCTTCAGGTCCTCTGCTGTGATCGGCTGACTAGCAAATCTCACTCTTTTCTTCTCCTTTGTTGTCTCCCACTTCATCTGCTTCTCTCTAGATGGTGCATCCTTAACTCCCTCGGCCTCGACGTTTAGTGCGGTACTTGTTGGCTTCACGCTCGGATGCACCCTCCCATTGGGGGTCTCTAACTCTATCTCCTCATCAACCGGCTCGTCCTCAACTACCGTTGGTGATGGACTCTCAACAACTCAACCACTTTGTGTGGTAAGCGCATTAACCAAAGCATTGGGGGGTTTTTGTAGGTACTACTAGAAAATTGACCCTCTCCGGAATTTAGCTCCTTCAACTGCTTCGCAATGTCTCCTACCGAATGCTGTATATCTAAAAAAGAAGGTTGCTAATTTCGTAGTAACATGTCATGCTTCGCTAGCTTATTCTAGGTAACCTCGTCTCTTGCGTTCATCTGCATCTGGATCTGATTCTGGTTGGCAATCAGCTCTCTCATCTCTCTCATGTCAGACCCGTTATCTACTTTCTCGCCCTAGTTGTTCCTTGCATGAAACCCCGGTGGGTTACCTTTATCTCGCCAACCTGAATTTTGGCCACTCCTCCACCCGGACTGAAAAGAATTACCGAACTCGTTTCGGTTTCCAATATAATTTAACTGCTCTGCAGAGGTGAGGGGGCAGTCTCGGATGTCGTGAGTGCCTCGACACAGCTCACATTTGGCTTTGATATGGAGTTTAATTTCTTCTAAAGCCCTACAGATGTTCTTAAGCTCCTTAGGAGTCATGGTCTCTGAGCAAATGTGATTAACACCCCGGGAAGATGTAGACGGAGCAAGTGATCTAGTCGGGGCCACGGTGGCTCTCCAATCTCCGGGTGTCTGCTATTCAGCAATTGCGAAGCTCTCAAATAATTGTTTACATTCGTCAACGGTGAGCTTCTACATCATGTCACCATTAGCTGAAATGTTAAACTCCTTTTGAACAGAGTAAGGAAGTCCATTGTAGAACTTTTCTATTATAGCCCAGTCCGTCAACCCATGTTGTGAACATTTGCTCAGAAGTGAGTTAAATCAAACGTATCTAACAGAATAAGGTTCATTGGGGTCCATTCTAAAGGAGTGGATTTCCTCTCGAGTACTTGTAGCCTTAGGTGGAGGATGATATTTCTTCAAGACTTTTTGTTTCAGATCATCCTAGGTGGCGATTGAATTAGGAGGCATAGTCTCGAGCCAAACGGTAGCCCGAGAGGCAAGTGAAAATGGGAACAACTGGATATTGATAATATCATTCGCAGTTCTCGTGAGTCTGAATGTATTGCATATTCGAATGAAGCGAGAAATATGCGTCGGAGCATCTTCATCGTCACGTCCATGGAATTGAATCGAATTAGTGAGCGCATTTATGACGTGCGACGGAACTTGCCAATTTACGATGTTGGAAATGGTTGTTTGTGCAATCGCAAACCGAGCGTCGTTCTCGCCGGTGGTGGCTTGCTCGTGGACGGTGACACGGGTTGCCATGGTGGATAGATCAGGGAATGGAATGGATGAGGTGTCACGTGTGATTTGTGCAGAGGTGGAAGGTTTAGAATGGGTGGTTGAAAGGATGGATGCTTCTAGTTCCGCGTGAAGGACGCGAAAATGTTCACGAATGTCACGCTCGGGATCGGGAAGTGGTAAATGTTCAAGCGGACCTTGTGAACGGGTGTGTGGCATAAACTGGGAAAAATAAATAAAAATAAAAATTAGAAAAATAAAAACCGAAAATCTAGACTCGAGAAATAAAAATCCTAAGACACTAGACACGGAAAAACCTAAAAAGACTCAAAATTTCCTATACACAACCTAAGTTAATCGTGCTATTGCCAAGTGTCCTCGGCGACGGCACCAAAAAATTGATGTGTTCGGAATGTACCTAAAAATAACTGTTAAAACCTAGACCTAGAGACACCTAATTTTACCGAAAATCCTAAACTTAACCGAATTCTAAAGACAAGTGTACCTGTCAGATTGCTAAATAGCCTATGGAATACCGAGATTATCAAACCCTAGAGACACTATTCTAGCTAGACATAACTTAGGACCTAAGAATGAAAATTTGAGAATTTGATTTTGGTTTTAATGAATTAAGTAACTAATTTAACGTACTAAAGTAACTAGCAAGCGAGAACAGAGAAACTTAGGACAAACTCAAAAATAGAGAAAGACACCACCTAGACTCGGAATCCTAATCACCACTAATGACTTCAATCGGATATGATTAATCTAATGGAGGCTAGTTCACCTTTTAAGTCCTTCCTAGACAACAATTCTAATGCCCGAACAGGAGTTCACCTTTTGAGTATGTCCTACCTCAACTAAACCTAATCACCCTCGAAACAATGTAAGGTACCCTAGGCAAGCAAGAGCTACCACTAACTACCATGAATGACACAGGATAACAAATTAGCCAATTTCCTAGGACACTTCCTTTTGAGATAATGCTACCCTAGTTCGTTAACCAACCCAACTACCCGAAAATTCTTTACCTTTTGAGTCTCAGAAGAGGCAAAACATTGCAATCAAATCCCTAACTAACAATCTACAAAATAGTTCAAGAATTACCCTAAACTACACTATTGCAATTAACCCTAAAGTTAACTACTTTAGACAATTTACCTAAACTGAAAGGCATTTGCGGGTAAATCAAGCATCAATTATCAATTAGGAATCTGCTTAACAACACAAATATGCAACATTCATAGCAATCAATGGAATGGAATAATATTGCAACATCAATCAATTAATCAAAAGCCGAATTAAAATCATCAATAGTAACAAGTCATCACAATGAGTCTAGGTGGCTCTAAAAATCTAGCCAAGAATCATGTCAAACACAGAAATCATAAATAAAGTTATGTCTTTGAATCCAACCATGATCAAGTCTAGAAATTGACAAGAATAGAAGAAAAATCGATGAATCGGTTAATGATTCGGGGTGAAGATTGGATCCACTGATGAATTCCCCTAGATTCCTAGCCTTCTCTCTTCTCAAAATCGCCTTCTTGAACCTCTGGATTCGTCTGCAAGTCGAGTTATTCTTAGTGAACCCTAAAAATTGAATTTATACATGCTTGGCTCTTTTTCCGGGTTTTTAACTCCCACGCGTATCACGTACAAGAGTGAATCCCCCAGGCGATACGCCTGGGGCTCATATGCGACAAAATAGTCGGGCAGAGCCGACATTGACTTTCTTTGATTTCCCTTCACGTCGCGTATCACGCAGGACATCAATGGGTCTAGGCGATACGCCTAGACCATCTTCTTCAGCATTCTTTTCTTGTTTTCTCTTTGTTTTCTTCTCCAACTCTCTCGTGGCCTCGGGAATTCATTAGTCACTTACAAAAAAACATAAAAAACACCTAAACAACGACTCAATAATAGAAAATGACTCAAAACACTTAAATGACGCAACTTTAACTCGAAACCGACTCGATTAATTTACAATTTACACAGAATTATAAGATGTGTTGGCAAGACATCATCAATATAAATCAAAACATAAATCGTAGGTTAACACCCATGATCCATTATGTTATTTTAACCCAGTCGTTGTAAAATAAAAATTTAGATCTAAAATGAATATCCACTATCACTTGTGCTAGGAGTTATTTAGATGATGATTTGTAGGTAGATTATTCAAGAAACATGGCTATTTTCATGAGCTCTTAGACATAGTCTTTAGGGTATGTTCTTGATCATCAAAATAGACAACAAACATAAGATGAAGATCAAAGTGTACATCAATGCTCCACTTTATTTCTTGATGTATTTCACCTATACTTTTCGTAGTTATAAGTCCCAAAGACACCAAAAGCATGTTTAGATCAAAGTATAAATTTATTAGTTTATTTCATATTTAGAAATGTAGAGATTTAAAAGGATTTTATAAAGACTTGTTAGGTTTTCTTGGGTGTTAAAACATGTAGAAAAATACAGGGAAAATCGGGTATAGATGGAATCACAAGGAGGTGTGAGTGAACCGGAGAGAAGAGGAGGAGGAGGATAGTGACAGGGGGTGGTTCGGCGGTAGTAGGGAGGAGAGGGGCTGGGTTTGGCCGAAATGCAAAGGGAGAAGGATAGAGTTTGTGTGGTGAAATGGTGAGGGAGCTAGTGTTCTTATGGTTCAAGTCTTCGTTAATAGCTCACAGACTTTTCGTGGGACCAAGGTTTGTAGTACTATGCCAACTAATCCTAGTGATTAGAATGGCGTCTCTTTCAGTTAGGCTTGTGTGCATTTTTTTTAATAAAAATTAAAAGACAACTTCTTCTAGTAAGTTTGTAGGTGATTGTTTTTATAAAAGTGTTGTGTAGTAGGAGATCTTTTTAAACTATAAACTACAATAGGTGGTGATGGGTTAATAGCCATAATTTTTATAAAAATCAAGTATGGTGATGTTTTATATAAAAAAAAATACAAGGTAGTGGGTTTAGTTTATAAAACTAACCCAAAGTAATTGGTTTTGGAGCTTGGGCCGAAAACACAAAGAGGGAAAGGAGTGGGCCACGAAATCCGTTTGGGCCGAAGGGAAAGGGCGGTGGTTTCGGCCGGTCGGGCCGTGGGTTGGTTCAACGGATTGGGTCGGGTCCTTGGTAGGTTGGGTTGGGTTAGCGGGTTAAGTCACGGGTTCGGTGTTAGTTTTTTGGGCTTGTTGGGCCGAATTGGGCCCGAACAGGGTTACGGTTTCGGTTTTAATTATCGTTTAGTGAAACGGTTTTATTCGAACAAGCCTTGACAATTGTTGTGTTTTAATATGTTCGAGTTGAATAATAATGATATATTGAGTCGTTTATTTCGTTTACATAATGTTATTATGCAATAAGGTTTTAAAATATGCGAGTGTTAAACCAAAGTAGTTACGTTTGTTCGCGTGATTTTTAAGCTCGACTATCGCGAATATTAAAAACCAAGTCATTTTAAATAAATAATCACTTAAAAGTTTGATGTGTCGTTAAAGTTATTCCGTGACACCGGCTTTTAAAAAAAATATAAAAAGTTATATATATCTTTTTTATTATTAAAGTTCCATAAATTATTATATAAAAAATCTTGTATGTTACGGGTATGTATTTCCCATACAAACCGATGAACTAATTACGTTGGATCTATCAGTCGTAATCAGTAATTATCAGATAAACTAATTAAGTGATGCACGTAATTAACATAATTAAAAGTCAAAGTAAAGGGTTTGACTTGGATTTTTAGACGAGGTGTCACATTCTTCCCCAGTTAGAAGAATTTCGTCCCGAAATTCTGTTCTGAGTACTGGTGGATGCAATGTTTCCAAAAAGACGAGGGTAATTCTGATGCAACTAGTCCTCGCGTTCCCAAGTGTACTCTAGACCTTGTCGTGAGTTCCATCGCACCTTGACAATGGGAATGCGTCTATGTTTCAGTCTCTTGATTTCTCGATCAAGTATCTCGACGGGTTCTTCTACAAAGTGAAGTGTCTCCTCGACTTGTATTTCATCAAGTGGAACGATAAGTGTTTCGTCGGATAAGCACTTCTTTAGGTTACAGAAATGAAATACATCATGAACGCTACTTAGTTTTGTAGGTAAGCCTAGTCTGTAAGCTACTAGGCCAATCATTTCAATGATTTTGAAAGGACTGATGTAAAGAGGGTTGAGCTTTCATCGTTTACCGAATCTGATGACGCCTTTCCAAGGTGATACTTTTAGCATGATGCGGTCACCCTTTTCAAATGCTAATGTATTACGACGATTATCCGCGTAGCTCTTTTTCCTATCTCTGGCAGATTTCAAACAATTCTTGACTTGGGATATAGTCTCAGTTGTTTCAAAGATTAGCTCAGGACCAGTCAACTGACTGTCACCAATTTCTGTCCAACAAAGCGGTGATCTGCACTTTCTCCTGTAAAGTGCTTCGAAAGGGCAGCCTAAATGCTGGTGTGATAATTGTTATTATAGGAGAACTTGGGAAGTTGTAAATTTTCATCCCAGTTGGGTCTGAAGTCAATCACACAGGCTTTAGAATATCTTCAAGTGTCTAAATATTCTCTCACTTTGGCCATCTTTCTGTGGATGGTAGGCAGTACTCAAGTCGATGCGAGTACCCAAAGATTTATGGAGAGATTTTAAATAATTAGCAGTGAAACGACTATCGCGATCATAGATGATTGATACAGGCACTCCGTGGCGTGATACGACTTCTTTCATGTAAATCTTGGTTCGTTTCTCCAGGCCGTCAGTTTCCTTGATTGGCAAGAAATTTGCGGACTTTGTTAGTGATCTACTATTACCCAAATAACATCACATCCAAATCTTGCTTTAGGCAACTTAGTGACAATGTCCATAGATATCTCTTCCAATTTCCATTGGGGAATCTTTGGTTAAGTCAACAGTCCAGACGGCTTCTGGTATTTGGCTTTGACCTTTGAGCATGTTAGGCACTTGCCTACATACGTGGCTACCTCGGCCTTCATGTTAGGCCACCATAATTGTTCCTTTTGACTGTGATGCATCTTGTCTGATCCTGGATGAATGGAGTATCTTGACTTGTGGGCTTCAACAAGCACTAGCTTTCTTATGCTTCCATAGCTAGGTACCCATAGCCTGTTTATCAAATTTCTGGTTCCATCAGGCTTCTCTATCAGTTGCTTTTCCATTCGCGCACACATTCTTCCTTTAGGTTCTTTGGTTTGAGCGCTTCAATTTGAGCATCACGAACTTGTGATATGATATTCGAGCATATGGTCATAATTAATGCTCGAAATCGAAGCGGTTTGACGCGTTCTTTTCTACTTAAGACATCAGCTACAATGTTAGCCTTGCCTGGGTGATAATGAATCTCACATTCGTAATCGTTTAGAAGTTAAACCCAATGACATCGCCTCATATTCAATTCTTTCTGATAAAAGATGTGATGGAGGCTCTTATGATCAGTGAATATGGTGCATTACGTCCCGTAGAGATAAGTCTCCAGATTTTAAGATCAAAGACCACAGCTCCAAGCTCTAGGCCATAGGTTGTATAATTCTTCTCATGAATCTTCAGTTGTCTAGAAGCATATGCGATAACTTTCTCTCGTTACATCAGTACACAACCCAAACCTTGATGCGAAGCATCATAGTATACAACAAAATCCTTGATTCCGTCAGGTAAGGATAGGATTGGGGTGTTGCAAAGTTTCTGCTTCAACAACTAGAAGGCTTCTTTGGTCTTGGCAACCCAAATTAACTTCTTATCCATTCAAGTCAGTGTGGTGAGGGGCTGCGCTATCTTTCAGAAATTCTCAATGAATCGGCAATAATAGCCATTGAGACCTAAGAATTGTCGAATCTCAGTTGGAGTCGTGGGAGCACTCCAATCCTTGATTGCTTTAATTTTTGCTGGATCAACATGAATACCTCGGTCGTTGATCGCATGACCCAAAAAGTGTACTTCGGAAATCCAAAAGTTGCATTTGAAAATTTTCTCCCACTGTTCTTCTTTCTTTAGCAATTCCAGGATAAGTCTCAAATTTTCTTTGTGTTCTTCTTTGTTACCTGAGTAGATGAGAATGTCGTCGATGAACACGATAACAAATTTATTCAAGTATGGTTTGCATACGTGGTTCATTAAATCTATGAACACTGCTGGTGATTTAGTCAAAACCACATGGCATAACGAGGAACTCATAATGACCATAGTGTGTTCTGAACGTTGTCTTCGAAGCGTCTTCGTCTCTAACTCAGAGTTGGTGGTATCCTGATCCTAGATCGATCTTTGAGTAGTAACTTGATCCTTGAAGCTTATCGAATAGATCGTCGATTATCGGGAGCAGGTAGCGGTTCTTTACTATTAACTTCAATTCCCTGTAGTCCATACACATTCGAAACGTTTCGTCTTTCTTTTTGAAAAATAACATGGGAGCACCCCACGGGGAGTCGCTTCGACGAATAAATCCTTTATCTTGCATCTCCGATGGCGCGAGACAGTATGGCGATGTGGCAACAGGGGCGGCTTAGGGTGTTAAGTCGATATGAAACTCTACTTTTCGTGCTAGGGGTAAACCTGGTAAGTATCTGGGGAAAGACTTCTGGGTATTCACAGACAGTTGGAACATCTTCGATACACTTCTCCTTGGGCTTCTTCTCCATGACATTAGCTAAAATGGCCTTGCATCGTTTAGAAGGAATCTTCATGCTTTCATAAAAGATATGAGGTTTATCTTGGCTCTACACTTTTCTCTTTACACGTTAAGAGTGCTGCTGTCTACAAGTGGACCTCTAACCATTTTCTCATGACAGACAATTTTTGCATGGTTCTTTGCTAACCAATCTATTCCAATGATTACGTCGAAACTTCCTAGCTCAACGAGCATAAGATCTATGCTAAATGAATGATCGGAGAGTTCTAGTGAAAAATCATGGTAGATTACTCCAGTTCCTATTAATTATCCATGCGCTAATACTACTGTAAACTTAGCTTCTAAGGCAACAGGGGCAATTTCAAATAATTGGCTAAGATCGGTAGACACAAAGCTTCCATCGGCACCAGTATCGAATAAAACAGAAGCATAATGGTTATTGAGTAGAAATGTACATGTCACTGTGTTGGGGTCACAGCGGGCTTCTCCAGCGTTGATCACAAAGGCTCTTCCTCTAGTCTGATTAGCGTTCTGATCATTTTCCTTCGGGCAATCCTTCTTGAAATGACCATTAGTCCCGCAACCATAGCATGTGGGATTTGGGCAATCGCGTGCTTTGTGTCCCTTGGCCTTGTAGTGGCCAAAAAAGACGTTTCCACCATTGAGGGTGTGGTGGAGGTTGCATTTGTTACACATAGGTGCATTACCGGTGTAACCGGTCTTCTTAGGAGCATGAATTGGGGCATAGCAGCATAAACCTTCATAGGTTTTGGTTCCTTGGCAGGAGCTTTCTTAGAGTTCTTCTCATTTCTGTTTTTCCAGAAACTGCGCTTCCGTTTGTTTTCGGACTTCTTGCTTGATGATGGGTGGTACTGGCATCAGAGGGCTTGACTTTATACGGTTTCTTGCCAATGTTAACACCTTGACTGTTAGCTTGGTACACTAGGTTGTGTGCCAGTCGCACAACATCCTGAAAGGTCTATGGGTTTGATGAAAGGACATTCCCCTGAATATGTGGTGCAAGTCCCCAGATGTACCCTTCAATCTTCTTATAAGGTAGAGTCACCATTGTCGGACAAAGGTGAGCAAGTTCGCAGAACCTCTTAGTGTAGTTGGCAACATCGGCACCGTTCATGGATAGATTCCAAGATTCTGCTTCTAGCTTCTACAGTTCCTCCCTAGGGTAGTATTCATCACGTAACAGTTATTTGATATCATCCCAGATCACGGTATAAGCCAAGTCAGTTCCCATAGCGTCGACATGAGAGTTCCACCAGGTTAGTGCACCGTTAGTGAACCTGCACGTTGAATACTTGACCCTGTACTGCTCAAGGCAGTTGCTTATGCGAAAGACTGACTCCATCTTCTCGAACTCAATCCAACTTCGCCTTTAGAACCCTTCAAACTGGTGGGTTTGCAATTCATAAATTCCTTATATGAACATTCGCGCGGGCCACATGCTCCTTCGTCGTTGTTTAGTTGGGCTTCAGCAACAGCGATGGTTTCGGCAACACGATACGCAATCATCTCCTCGATTTCAGCGACGCTAATAGGAGGGGTGGGAGGAGTGTTTCTGATGTTTTGGCGTCCAGGTAGCATGATTTTGCTTTAAGTTATCAATGTCAACATAAAGAAAATTTTAAATGTAAATGGGGTTATTACATGTACAAGAATAACTGCCACGACATACATCAAATATTACCACATCATGATACGCACAACACAACCAAGAAACATAAGATAGAATGGATAACATACGCAAATGAACAACACAACATAATAATTCTAAATACGATTCCGGTTTACGTGTAAAACATACAGAGATGATTAAAATACAAAAGTTTGTCTTTGGGTGCGTAGTCCCATCAAAATACAACATGTGTTAACACTAAAATGGTGGTTCAAAAGCTAATCCTTCTAAGATCTATCTAGAAATGGGGATGTCATGGGGGCATGGTCAAGGTGGTGGTGATCTGAGACATCATCATCAGGAAGGTAAGGAGGCGTCATACCATTCCCTCCAGGGTGACAACCCTCATCTGCAGTGCCTCGTTTGACAGGAGAAGGTTAGTAATGGCCATGCTGACTCTGTCATGTGGGCATGAAGTGAGTACATGGTGACATGAGTGGCGGCCATGTGCCCATCAATCCCGTCCACCCTGGTCTCAAGAGCACCCAAGTCTGATACGGCGGGTAGCCTAGCGATCTCTCCCTCGAGGATCTCTAAACCTTCCTCATATCGTTGCATGCGAGCGACTAGTAACGTAATAGTGTCCGATACCGGCTCGTCAGTGAATGGGGAGATGCCGACAAGAGGTCGGCAGGAGGAGCCATGGATGGAAGACTTACCCTACTCGTAGCAACTGGGCATGCCCTCGCACCTATGCCATGCACGGACGTGATCTGATATCCATGCAAGGTGTGGAAGCTGAAAGGGATTGAGTCACTTGGACTTGGGCTCCTCTTAGTGGTCATTGGCGTCGCGGCGGCAAGGTGGAAGACCAGTAGTCCTCCCCAGTGTGAAGCCTCGCCTACCGCCGTCAGGAACAAGATGGTAGGTATAGACATATCGCTCTCTGTAAGCGAAAGGGCCAGTATCAAGCGGTGATCCCGCAACTGCAGTAGCCGCACCACTAGCAGTAGCGGTGGGGTCAGGGTGGTCAATATGCGAGTCTTCGGAGAATCAAGGATAGAGGAACCGGGATGGAGAAATAGCAGGTATGATGACACCCACAGTAACTGGCATCTCTGACTCTGGGCTCGAAGGGATGTAATCCTTGGGCATGGGTGTATACTGCTGCGACTGAGGCTCGTGATCACCCTCAGAATCTGAGATGCAAATGACCTCATGAGAAGCCATCTCTGCGATAACAAAATTCCAAGAGAGAGCAGAGTTAGTAACAATTCTAATAGCATTTAAATTAAAAAATAAATGCACACGTACAAAAATAAGATAGCATGTATATCAAATAAGTTAACATAAGACAATATGTTAGAGAAGTGGTTTTGCATGCAAATGGTAGCTTCATAGCGGGTTATAGTCCAGGTTTGGTTTTTGTTTGTTTGTTTAACCTAGTTCATTATAACCATGGCGGTGATACCAATCTGTCACACCCTGAACATGGAGGCGTGTGAACGAATGGAATCATAGTCGTAGATACACCAAACGACTTCTACGTTATCCAAATTATTGTAAGAAAAATGACATATCAGTAATTGCAGCGGAAAAGGTTGTGGTGACATGATAAAGTCTTACATTATGAATAATAAAGTCTTAATTGATAACTAAAAATACTAAGTGTTTATTTAGGGATAGTTAGGGACTATTAGTTTGGATCTTGCAGGTCCGATAGTTATAAGAAAGCCCCATTCTCATGTCTTCGTTATAGCTCATTTACCTGAGAAATACATGAGTTTAAAAAGGTCAACACAAAGTTGGTGAGGTTCACAGGTTTATGACTCTACAAATAAATTTGTAACATATTTTATGGCATACTTGAATATTAAATTGGTCTACCGTTGATGTTGTATGATCTCACATGAAACTTGATTTCAAATACTAACAAATTTACCCACTCATGGTATCTCGCCCAAGAAATACCGAATGGAACAGAATAACTGGCATGTACTTATTGATTAAAAATATGGAGCCAGGATTGGAGCGACCAATCGTAAGTAGGTTTGTCAACCCAAATAGATCTATTCACTAGCTATCATTTATACCAAAACTAAATGAAATAATCTAATAGTGGGAATTTGTTTACAAACGTTATGTAATGAAATGTACTTTAGTTTGGGCAGCAAAAGAACATGTAATCATACTTCTAACAGATAAGCCATAATATCAAGTAAAAAGGTTTTATTGTCCATGATTTCTCCCCCAAGTATTTAAAATAGTTTAAAAGAAAGGGGCAGTGAAACTCACTTGATCAAGGTGAAGTGGAGAAATGAGATAAGCTGGATACTGAAGCTAGCAAGTAACGTCCTAATAATATATATTTAAGACAATTGCATAAGGGTCCTTGATCATTTGAGTAACAATTGTTAGCTAAGTGATACCGGTCAAGTCTTGATGTATAATCCCATTTGTATTCGTTTGGGAAAACTCGATCGTTAGTATTTATTGTTCAAATAAATACGTATGTGCAATATTTATATTTATGTTTAAATAAATATAAAAGAAGTGTCATAAAATGTAAACATTTATCTAAGGAAATATATAAATAAATTTTTGAACATTGGATCAAACATTCATATTTATTATTATTATTTTTATTGTTCGATTGAATATATATAAATATGTTTTTTAGTTATAATTTCCAACTAGGTCAATTTATAAAATAATCATTGGTTATTGAAAACTTAGGTTATAATTATTTGTTAAATAATTATGTCTACCCTGCAAGAATAATTATGGCAAACTATTTCAAGTTACAAATGTTTTATATATATATATATATATATATATATATATATATATATATATATATTTAGTTAAGGTTTATAATTATTGTCTAATAATTATAAATAACTAAGTTGGTGAGTTTTAGTAATCCATAAGTTTTAGAACTCCTTAAATAATTATATGATAGAATAATAATTATCTAAAGTTTATAACGTCGTAAAACGTTTACGTTTATTGTTTAGTCATTCGAAAACGCATACACTTTTGATAAATATACGAAACGATTAGTTTCGAGTCAAAATATTTAGTATTCTAGAGATAAATAGAAATCGTTTTAATATTTTATAACTAAAATATTTATTTCTACTTTTAGAAAGTGTAGTAACCGTTTTTGTTTTTAAAATGCTTTATATGACACTTGGATTTTATAACTTGGGCAAGTAAATGTTAAAATAGATTTTTTAATTATTTGAAAGATCAAAATATAATGTTTGTTCGGTTTGACGTTAACTTGCAATTATTGCGTTAACAGCGTTGCGTATATTGCCGTATTGATCCCGATTTTCTTCCTACGCAACGTTCCTTTATTTTGATCACTTTGGTTAATTAAAAACACTAAATGATATTTATAAAGAAGTGTCTAAACTCAGATGTGGTCCAGTTTGTATTTTTATAAAATTTTGATGTTGAAAATCATGTTTTTAACTTATATATATCATATTCTTGCACCTAGTTTTTTATGGAAGGTTCCAAAGTTTATAAACTTACTTTTTATGGTTAAAAATCTATATTTAAACCCAAGGAATATGTCATAAAAAATATTTGTCTTAAATGTCATTTTTACTAGTTTTAGCCAAAACTATATATATCCATTTTGGTGTCGTTGCCTATTTGGCGCAATGGCATCCCAATGAAGGTTAGGGCATGTGCAACTCTCTTTTGAGAGACCCGGGTTCGAACCTGAGGGGGAGGGGGTTTTACCGGTGGCTGCTCGCAGGCCGGGTTTCCCCTGAACTGGGGCAAGGAGGTGGTGTCCTGACTCGCTCGCACCCGCAGACCGAGGCACGGTTAAGACACTCGGGTCATCGTGGTGGGCTGAGCATCAGGTTCGACTGAGAAATCGTTGTTCAAAAAAAAATATATATATATATATATATATATATATCCATTTTGTTCTTTCATCTGTTAAATCCACTAATACAATTATGTCTTAGGATTTGGTGTCATAATTTTCATAACAAGGTAAGTCTTATATATATTTATCCATGATAAGTAAATAGCAAGTTAAGACTTTTTATGAATTTATCTATGTGCAAATATATAGTTAATAACACTAGTTATTCCTTTTGTTTATTTCCATAGTTAAATCATATTAACAATTTATAATTTCTATTAATGTCCATAGCGATACTATTACTAGTAACAACTTATGATTTATAACAATGCCCAAGATTAATATATATCTAATAACACAAATGTGTTAGGACTAAATCAACATAAATTGTAGGTTAACACCCATGATCCAATATGTTACTTTAACTAGTCATTGTAACATAAAAATTTAGATCTTAAATAAATATCCACTAACACTAGTGTTAGGATTTGTTTAGATGATGACTTGTAGGTAGATGATTCAAGAAACATGGCTCATTTCATGAGCTCTTAGACATAGTCTTTAGGGTATGTTCTTGATCATCAAAATAGACAACAAACATAAGATGAAGATCAAAGTGTACATCAATACTGCACTTGATTTCTTGATGTATTTCACCCATACTTTTGGTAGTTTAAAGTCTCAAAGACACCAAAAGTACGTTTAGATTAAAGAGTAATAAAGCACAAATTTATTAGTTTATTTCATCTTTAGAAATGTAGTGATTTAGACGGATTTTATCAAGACTTGTTGGGTTTTCTTAGGTGTTAGAACCTGTAAAAAAATATAGGAAAAATGTGGTTTAGATGAACTCACAAAAAGGTGTCAGTGAGCCCGAGAGAAGAAGAAGAGGAGGAGGACGGCGGCAGGGGGTGGTCCGTCGGTGGTTCCAGCTGCGGCAGGGGCTGATAACAACGGTGCTGGGGTGGTGGTTCGGCGGCGGCAGGGAGGAGAGGGGCTGGGTTCGGCCGAAAATGCAAAGGGAGAGGGAGAGACTTTTTCTGGTGAAGTGGCGAGGGAGCTAGTGTTCTTATTGTTCAAGTCTTAGTTAATAGCTTATAGACTTTTCCTTTGACCAAGGGTTTATAGTACTATGCCACTAATCCTAGTGATTAGAAAGACATCTCTTTTAATTAGGCTTGTGTTAATTTTTTTTTTATAAAAATTGAAAGACAACTTCTACTAGTAAGGTTGTACGTGATTGTTTTTATAAAAGTGTTGTGTAGTAGGAGGTCTTTATAAAATATAAACTACAATAGGTGGTGATGGATTAATAGCCATAATTTTTATAAAAACCAAGTATGGCGACATTGTATAAAAAAGAAATACAAAGGTGGTGGGTTTAGTTTATAAAACTAACCCAAAGTAATAGGGTTTGGAGGTTGGGGCGAAAACACAAAGAGGAAAAGGAGTGGGCCACGAAATCGGTTTTATTCGAAGGGAAAGGGCGGCGGTTTTGGTTGGTCGGGCCGTGGGTTGGGTCAGCGGATTGGGTCGGGTCCTCGGTAGGTTGGGTTGGGTTATCGGGTTAAGTCACGGGTTCGGTTTTAATGTTTTGGGCTTGTTGGGCCGAATTGGGCCCGAACAGGGTTACGGTTTCTGCTTTAATTATCGTTTAGTGAAACGGTTTTATTCGAACAAGTCTTGACAATTGTTGTGTTTTAATATGTTAGAGTTGAATAACAATGATATATTGAGTCGTTTATTTCATTTACATAATGTTATTATGCAATATGGTTTTTAAATACGCGAGTGTTAAACCAAAGTAGTTACGTTTGTTCGCGTGACTTTTAACTCGTAAATAGCAAATATAAAACCAAGTCGTTTTAAATAAATAATCGCTTAAAAGTATGGTGTGTCGTTGAAGTTATTCCGTGACACCAGTTTTTAAGAAAAATATAAATAGTACATTTTTATTTTTATTTTCTTATTATTAAAGTTCCATATATTATTTTATGAAAACTCTTGTATGTTACGGGTATATGTTTCCAATAAAAACGCGAGAATTATTTACGTTGAATTTATCATTCGTAATCAGTAATTGTCAGATAAACTAAGCAAGTAATGCACGTAATTAACATAATTAAAAGTCAAAGTAACGGTTTTGACCTGGATTTTTGGACGAGGTGTCACAATAACCAATCATACAACAAACGATAGCAAAAGTAATACAACAATACATTAACATAGATAAATATTCGGTTTAACAAGCAGATTCAATGTGCAATACAAATATTATTACAAGGAGCGCAATAACTTACCAAAATACAGGTTCAAACTTTTTTTACATCATATGCTAGGGGCACACTTGCAGCATGTAGGTAGTATAACTAAACCTGGTCTTGTGGGGGATAAGGCCAATAATCTATGCAATGACAACAATGAATGCGTGAAACAACATCAAACATTCTTCGACATCAGCAAGACGACATGCAAATGACTTAGTCATCAATTGTGTGGCACATGACATGCCACAAACATCAAACCTATGATCATGCAATGAATCCATAGCATAACCCGCAACATCAGCACGATCCTCCAGTGCTGAAACACGAGAGTGATGAATCTGAGCAGAAAGGCGGCTGAGTGAATCATCATGACTCGACAGACGAGTCAGAATCAGGGATCTGGACTCTGGAGTGAAGTATCTCGGAGGAATATGAATACCCTCGAGAAAAACAGATGATCGGAAACGAGCAGCGACAGATGCGGAAGATTCTCCATTCTCATGAACACTAGGCTTTCTAAGTGTCTTCGACGAACATTTCCGCTTGGGAGTGTGCTCATCCTTAGGGGCTGCTAAGGCCAGTTGGCGGCGGCGATGAGGAATCAAATACTTATCCTAGGTCCATGGGGCATACGACGAAAAGATCTGAATGATGGTACGCGTGCAGAAAAGGGTTCCACAGATGGAGTCTATAGGATTGAGGAGTTATCAAGTTAAATAACTTTAAACAAGACTCACTAACACAAGACTTAACCAGCGGAAATAAGTTACTCTTCACTCTTATACACTTATGAAATATGATTGTTTGACATGAAGCATAAATAAGCAAATGAACACAAGAATATGAACAATTTTCAGAACTATATTGTATTACTTGATAAATCGTATCAAAGTGTATGTAAATAGAGGATACAAGTAAACTATATATTTAGTGCCTAAGAAATCAAGGAAAGCCCTTGATTTCTACTACGATCATCTTCACCGCAAGTAAGATAGATGTACTGAAATGATTACAAAGAAATTTAAAGTAATCTAAGAGGCATTTTGGCGGCTTCAGAAGGTGGGAAATAGAACAAGTTGAATCTCTAACATCTGATATGATCTTGTTAGGCCAAGTGGTAAGTCAATTGTCCGAGGTAACTCTCCTTATCGAGATAAATCAAGTAACCGATACAAGTGCTTCACTCGAGATAACTTCTGTTCTTTTGAGATAAGTTGCATCCAAGATAACTTAGTTACTGTTGGAACTAAAATCTATGTGACTGACGCCATCAAATCTGTTTATCGAAGCATTCAGTTGAAGAATGCATTGTGATTTGATTTAGAGACTGAGTTGTGATGATCGAGGCTTGCAAGTTTGGACTGAAGACGTTTTCTGGAAAAGTCAATCGTTCGGGTCAACGGTCAATGTAAAAGTCAACGGAAGATCGGTTCGAGCGAGTCAAGCTTCATATTGTTAAATCAACTTTGAATTAATTAATATTATGTTATTTGTTTTTATTTTTATTTTGCTCATGTAATTTGTGTTCACTAGTTAGCCGGTTAGTGAGCACAAGGGCTCTCACTATTAATATGAGTGTTAGCCCTCATTTGTACGTAGACGAATCTTTGAGAGTGAGTGAGCACCACTTCTAGAGAGAGAGTCTCATCTTGGGTTTGAGCTCAACCCAAGATGGCCATGCATTTCTTATGATGAGATTGTAAGCATTTGACTCGTTGTGATCATTTGACTATTAATGAATCGATTTGCTTTGTCATGTTTTGTTGTTTGATTTCCTAGATTCTCGTTTATCCCATCTCACCATCTTTTCGAGCTCTCGGTTGAACATGATCCAGGTGTAGGAGGTTCCAATTGGTCCTAACAGTTACTCCAGACCATTTATGTCTTCTGAGATAACTAGTTAATCCGACTCTTTTACTCTTCCAAGATAACTAATATTCAGCCGAGATAAACATCAGAACTTAGAGGATACTATTCCTAAAAATCTCCCCCTAAGATGATGCTACCAAAAATATTTCTATGACTTTCTTTGTAACTGAACAACTCAAAATCAAAAAAATTTGCAGAATCTCATCATCATTTTGATGAACTATCACCCTTCATCTTTGCTTTAGCCTCACTACCTTTGTATATAGAAAATAACCTCTTTCTAATCATTATCTGCACAATTCTGAATCTGTCTGAGCTGCTCCAATCAGCAGGATCAATCTGGCCATGTCTTGTGAAGGATCCATCAGCTCTGTAAACAAGGATTTTTCCATGTTTTTTTATCTATTTCAATCCTTTGAACATGGCAGTTAACATTTAGAGGTGTGGCATTTGAGATTTCCCTAAAACATTTATCAAAGAACATCTTAATCTTTAGCATCAGAGTCTGTTCTTGAGTACACATGGTATTTAAGCCACCAGGTAGGCTTCTCACATCACCCAGCTCTAGCTTAGAAAGGCTTCTAAGTGCTTCATCAACAGCATATCTTAGCTATTCATTTGTGCTAGTGGTGAACATGTATAATTTAGAACAAGATATAACAGAAGATCTCTTTCTTTTATACATTGTTTTTCTTCTCTTTAAAGGACCTACTGGAGAATTTGGTTTCTTGACTGGGGAATCAGTTTGGGTAGGATTCTTTGGTAAAGAAGGTGGTGATTGAGGTTTTGGATTTTGTAGCTGCGTAGGAGTTTGTTGATTTCTGGTGGATATGGGACATGTAGTGTATCAGTGGTTTGATATAAGGGTTCAATAGGAACAAAGTTATCATCAGAGAATTTTGGATTTTGTAGGTTTTGGCTTTTTGGCAGGTGGATGCCTTTTTTATTCTGAGAGGGTTCTTTCTGGTTGGTTGGATAGTGTGAATGGTGGTGCATGATTGTGTAAAAGGTGCAGAAATTAGAAGTGAAACAATTAAACTATGAGGTTGAGAAGAAAGTGACTACGTACTTAAGAATGCACCAGGAGGCCTAGGAATGCCTATTTGTCCAACTATTATTGATTGCTCCTTTTTGATCTCAGAGTATTTGTTCCTCAAGGTGTTCAAAGAACAATGGTATCAGAGCCATTCTTCTTCCTGTTCTTGAGTTTTCACAAAAACTTGAAGAATCTCTCATTCAAGTCATCAAATCTAGTTGTTTGTGAGATTCCTTGATCAATTTTGAATGAAATTTCACAAGGAATCTAATGGAATGTTTAAAACCATGGGGAGGATCTTACTACTGCTAGATTTGGTAATTGAAGAACACAAACAAGTAAATAAAGCTTGGCTTTATTGATTCACTTAGAGGTCACAATGTAGAGAGAAAACACCTTGGAAACACACAGTTAAGAGATAGCAAATGACAGAACCCCTGAACTCTCTCTAACACGAACTATTTACAATGCACAACATACTACTGGCAAACCATCGAACGTACCATTGGTACGCCCGTACCAATGGTACGGCGGACCAAGTGGTACGGCCACTTTGGTATGTTGCCATTAAGACTCACAAACTTGCTCTAGATTAGATACAATACACGAGACACAACGTAGCATAAGAATATGCTCTAACAAACTCCCCCTTAATGTGTAGTGTATCTATGTATCTATCTATCTAACAAAACTTCAATCTTCAATCTTCAGCATTGCTGCATCGGATCTTCAACTAGAAATCTTATCAGAAATAAAGCTTGCATGGCTGGATCAATCTTGAAAATCTCTGACCTTCAAGATCCACTTGTGAAATATTACATACTCCCCATTTCACCATGCTTGAGTCTTGTCTCACAGAACCTGCAATTTCAGAAGACAAAAATGCGGCTTTCTTTTTCTTTTGAAAAAATTAATTTACTCTTGGCGCAAAACTTCTCTTCGAGAATCCAAGATATAGTTTTGAAATCAGAAATTTTGTATCTTGTATCTGTAGAAACACGATACGATCTTACTACTGCATGATTCGGTAATCAGAGAATGAACACAATGTAAATAAAGCTTTGCTTTATTGATTCACTTAGAGATACAATGTAGAGAGAGAAAACACCTTAAGAACACACAGTTAAGAGATATGAAAATGACAGAACTAGTTGACTCTCTCTAACACAAACTATTTATAGTAGACACATGCTAGCTGGCGGACCACTAGCGTACCATTTGGTGCGCCCTGACCAAATGAACTGCGGACCATTTGGTCCGGCCATCTTAGCATATAGCCACTACAACTCACACAGATGCTCTTATCTAGATACAATACACGAGACACAACGTTAGCATAGGAATATGCTTCTACAAACTCCCCCTTAACGTGTAGTGTATCTAGCGATCTATCCATCTAACAAAACTTCAGTCTTCAATCTTCAGCAGCAGTGCATCTGATGTTCAACTTGAAATCTTGTCAGAAATAGAGCTTGCATGGCTGGATCAATCTTGAAAAAACTTTGAACTTCAAGATCCACTTGTGAAAGATATAACATACTCCCCCTTTCACCATGCTTGAGTCTTGTCACACAGAAACCTGCAATTTCAGAAGACAGAAACGCGGCTTTCTTTTTCTTTTGAAAAATAATTTAATCTTGGCGCAAAACTTCTCTTTGAGAATCCAAGATGTAAATTTGAATTTTTTTAAATTTTGTAACATGTATCGATCGGTCGAAAACAAATAAGAAACAAAATCTTTTTTGGCTTTTTGAAACTTTATATTAAAACACACCGAAAATCTTTTTGGATTTTTCTAAGTTTATGCTAAAACACATCTAAAATCTTTTTGAATTTTTCAGATATGAAACATAAATGCAATACAGAAATGAAATACTGAATCACACACTATTTTTGTCTTTTGCGAGAAAGATCACAACTTGGGATCATATTGGTCATAACATGCTAAACTACACTTCAATTTCAATTACTTCAGCACACAAGTCATGTCGACTACTGGTATAATTTGTCCATCTTAAACTCAGGCACAATCATACTCATACCATCTGGATATGTTATTGTATTGATTAGATTTGCATTGACCAGTGTACCCCACACTATCAGACATACTCAGATATACTTTTGCTTTTTATATCACACTTTGTGATTTCATTTGTGATTTAATCACATAATGATTGTATTCATTAATCAGTCAACTGTGTTCCATGCAAAAAGAAATAAGAACGTTAAATCGTCTACCTTAAGGTCGATCTTTCGGTACGCAGATAAGGCCTCGGATTTAACAAAATAAGAAAATAAAACAAGTTGAAATTGTATAACCCAACAACAATCAGGTCGGTACTCCCGTACACGCAGAGAAAGTCCGATGAGTTATAAGAAACACCAAAGAAAATAAAGCAGAACGTCAAACGAACAACAATCAGGTCGATCTTTCGATACGCAAAGAAAGTCCGATCGTTTGATAAAATAAAGAAAATCAAACAAGTTTAAATCTTTGCAAAATGAACACATGTATACACAGTGACTTCTCATTTCTCTTTCACATATTTGTTTCTTGATATCATGAGATATGCATCAAGATGTTGTCCACTTGGTCAAACATTAATATTTAATGTGTTTATCACATCTGAATACTTTCTGATTTAATGCCGAGCCTACCAAGTACATCGAACAATGATCTTATGGCTTTTTCATCTATTTTATCCATAAGTCAGACACGTAAGCCAATGTACCATCATTTCCCAAATATGTCGGATACAATTTCTCATTTTTTAATGTTTTTTGTATTTTTCTGTTTTTCAATGTTTTTGTATTTTTTCCATTTTCTCCCCCTTAAAATGAAAACTCTATTTTTGGATTTTCATTTTAACAAAAACACAAACACACTATTTTTGGTTTTTCAATTTCCTCCCCCTAAACTACAAACAAAATGCATTAAAGAAAGAAAATTGACCAATCGATACTGATACCTTTTCAGGTTAAACTTTTTAGAAAATCTTTCAGTTTTGAAAAATGAATCATTCAATTTAAGTTAAGAACGCAGAATACTCCTCCATCAGCAACTTTGCAATCACCAACGGGTCTTCTAGGAATACCTGCACACTGGTTTTTAAAGATTAGTACGCAAATGACCCGAAGCACACAGCTTCTGGTCGACCAATGTCTTCCACAAAATCAGTTGCAGCATTGGTAACCAACTTAGGTCGCCACTGCATTCTTGCTTTTTCATTTTTAACTGAGTCATCATCACGAGATGAACCACCAACACTTGAATCAAATTTAAAAAATTGTTTCTTTTTAGCCTTAGTGTTGGACGGTGTGGACTCAGTAAAAATTCTGCCTGATTCATCAATTAGTTTGGCAGATTTGTTTGAAAATGATCTTTTACCAGTTTCAGGACAATCCTTTGCCATGTGTCCCTTTCGGCGACACTGATAGCACAAACGATAAGATCTTTGAGAATGTGATTTGTCCTGAACTGATGAACACCTCTCAAAGGGCTCAGAAACATCAGAAATATCATCAAAAATTTGAAATCGGTTAGAATGTACCCATTTTGATGTAGGACTTCGAGGTGTGGAATTTGATCCAAATGATGACGAAACTTTCACTGTTTGAACTTCACCAGAAGAACTTGTAGATGAAGCCTTCTTTTGGATCTTCCCTCCGAACCCGTTTTCCATTGTAGACATGAAGACTTGAGCCAAATAATAAATTTGTTCCAAGCTTGTGTCTTTCTTTACTTTTAGAGCTTTCTTGGGCATATTTTTCTTGACATTCTTTGCAACCTTCTTACCTTCACTACCCAAACCACAACGTTTGTAACCCGGTAGCGTAGTTAAATCGACTTCAGAACATGAAGAACCCGCTTTAGCAGCTTGATTAAAAGAAGCTTTAATATCCTTTAGTTTGTTAGCTTCAACCAGCTTAGCAGCAAACTTTTCTTCATGCAACTGCTTTTCATCCTTCTCCGCTTCTTTTCCAACAGTATCAACTCCCTTTTCTGAAATAAAACCACCCGAAACAAACTTTGTTGGGAATTTATCAACCAAAACCACCTCTTTCATCTTTGATTTTTGTGATTTCTTCAATTCAGACTTCTTAGCAACAAATTCAGAATAATCACCAGTTATGCCAGAAACTTGAATATCAGCAAGAGCATCAGATTCAATAACTGGATGCGGAATCTGATTATACTCCTCGCTTCCAAAAACCTTTTTGAAATTCTCGTCTTTGCATAAGTAACTGGTAAAAGAATGTGAATTCTTCAAATTATTCAACTGCCTCTTAAGATCCAGCACCTCAACATTCAAATCAGATATTTTCTTTTGAGCTTCACCCAATGCTTTTTCAGAATCAATTAATTGCTCTGAAGCTGTATTAAACCGAAACTTTTCCTGTCGCATCTGATCATGGGCATCACACACTTCTTGAGTAAATTTCTTGACACGGCCTTCATGAATCTCAATATTTCGTTTCAACAACTGATTGTAATGTGTCAAAGTTGTGACTTTATCAAGTAATATTGAATGTTCCATTTGACGATCATTTTCCTTAGCAGTAATTTCATCAAACTCTTTATTGAGATCATCATAAGCTTTCTTCAGCAAATCTACTCTTGCAGTTGATTTCTCAAACAAATTATCAAAATCATTAATCGCATCTTTTGCTTCACTTTCCCATTTCTCAACATTTTTAACCAACTCTTCATTCTCACTTTGCAACTTCAAAATTTGTTCTTTATCGGCACTAATGAACTTATTCAATCTTGAACTGCCATCAACTCTTCCTTCAAAACATTCTTTTCGGCGATTAATTTCTCATTTATCTTGCAAATCTTATCAGAATTTTCAACTTTCTTCTTGAAACTTTCTGATTCTGTTTCCTTCAGTTTCCTCTTAACCATTAACCCTTCCTTTTCTTGAACCAATTCACGAATTTTTCTATCCTTTTCAGCACAAAATTCACATGTTGACTCATACCCACTACCTTCAGAATCACTTGTTTCAGATGAAGTGATCTCAGACATATATCCACTTGATTCAACTTCGACATTTGCCATTAAAGCCACAGATTGACCGTTGATATAACAAAATTCATCTGGTTCTGCACAAGTATCTTGAATAGCAGTCAAAGCAATAGGTGATTTGTCAAATTGTTTTGACCATTCATCAAATTCTTTATCTGCTTGAGCTTGAGCCATCATAGCTTTTGCGTCATGCTTATCAGATTTACCTTTATCAGATGATGATTGAGAACACTCACGAGCAAAATGTCCAACCTTGGAACAATTGTAACATTTTACTTTAGATTTATCCAAACCCAGTTTTCTACTTCCTGGAACAAAGGAACTCTTCCCATGTTTCTTGATAAATCGTCTTCCTTTTTCAACCATCATTGCAAATTGCCAATGCAGATCTAATTCAGCTAATTGATCATCATCCAGTTGTTCTAACTCAGTTCCACTTAAACCAGCATCACTAACTTGACCAAAAATCGATCCAGACGATGAAGATATAAAAGCAGATAATAATGCAGCCAATTCTTCAGTTGATTGAGCAGGATGCGAATTATTTGTTGATCTATCGGGAATGGTAAAACGAAACCCTTGAGAATAACCAGAATTTTCAGAATGCCCAGCAAGAAAAGCTGTTACCGGTGGATTACTGCTTGAAATAGCATGTGACTTTGCCTTAGCATGAACGGTAGCGTTATTTTCCCCAAAGTACAATTCAGGGTTTTGAACTGTAGGATGTGTAGATTTCTTCACCAGCAATTCCATCTCACGAGCTTGTAATTTGCTAGTTATTTGGTTGAAAGTCCAATTTGAATAATTTGGATCATTTGTCAACATCATCACATAATTTTCCCAGTTTTTGGGTAAAGCTTCCAGAATTTTCTCTTTCAATTCATCACTATCTTTCTTGACTCCTACAACATCAAGTTCATTTATCAAATGGGAAAACCGAGCAATCAAATCTGGAATTTTCTCATTCTCGCAGTGCCTGAAATTATCAAACTCTTTCTTCAAAACTTTCTTTCGAGTGTTTTTGTATTGATCATTACCCGTACATCTCTCTTCAATAGCATCCCACAATTCCTTAGCCGTTGTATATTGCTTAAATTGATGCATTAGATCTTTTGGTAAGGCCATAGTAAGATAACTATATGTTTTCTTTTCTCGAGCAAACAATTTCCGTTCATCAGCATCGAAACTACTAATCATCTTTGGTTTGTTGTGTCACACCCCACTCCGCGGCCGCCACCGCGGGGAGGGTGTGTGACCGGATGCCCGTATCAGAACACGCGGAAGCAAACAGATACCTTATCTTAGAACGGGCTGACCAGTCCAAACAATGAAACGACGGGACATACCCAAGCGTCAACCACCTATGAGGGGGTTACTTATATTCAATCTCATTGGTGCACTATTGTATTCTCTGCGTTTCATTGGGCCCAGGTTCTCTAAGACTGGTACAACACCGTAGACCGCGAACTTAGGCTACCCCAACTGCTAGGTCTTGCACACATCAAGTCTAGCCCATCCCCGCCTATCCTTCGGATCAACCCAGTAGTTACTTACCTGCATATGAACCAAAAACACGTCAACAACAAACGTTGTTGGTGAGTCGTAGCAGTTGACTCCAAAATAGTCTGAAAACATTTCCAATACATAGTGCCTGTGATAAATACCATTAGGGTCAAACCAGCAATCAGAGGAAACTCGGAGCGACTTTCCCGAGCCCCTCCTCATGTTTCAAACATATACGACATCACCCGTTCAACCAACACAAGTAACCAAAAGGGGCCCAAAACAACGGGTATGCGACACCTTGATCTACCTACACAGCTGTGAGGATACGCATATGCCTCGTGGCCTTGCTCCTCAATTCCAGGAACAAAACAAGAACGGCCTAAATTGACCCTACGCTTCCCAAACGCGGTAACACCGCAGGTACCGAAACATAAACGCGGTGGGATTCCGCCGGCACCTCAAGTCACGATATATAACACAGCACAGTATTGAACACAAAAACAATGTTTAGACACAGTTCATATGCACCCCAAAAACATGATAAGTTAAAAAGGGGAAACTACAACTCACAGTTGGTCCAGCATACAAATTGAAGGTTAGGCAACTCGAAAATGCATCAAGCTCGGAGAATCTGAGGACCTAAACAAACATAGGTACCTTTAATTTAACACAGCAATAATACTGGTTAGGCTCGGTTGTGCTCCGCGCCTAAAATATACGATGCGTCCGTAGGTTGAAGTTCCGATACGACCGGATGTCCCAATACAGTCATACGGCTTAACCCGGATGCAATCGCATTTATCTGTCTATTTCTAAATAGGCAGTTTCTGTCTGACAAGGTGGTATTGCCCTTAGTGGCAATACGACCGTGTGGCTTGATGACAGATTATTTATTCTAACGAAACTCTCGGATCTCGAACGATTACATTTTATTATCCTTAGAATATTCCCTGAAGTCATAACTTAAATATCTATACATAGATACTTATTCAATTACATTTCTCATGATGTTACGACTTTTGTAAAGGTGAAAGCGTAGCTTTTGTCCACATAAAATCATAAATTTGCTTACATAAAAATGATAACTTTTGTTGCATAAAATCATTGGTTTTGCTCAACATAAAATCATAACTCGTATAGAGTTTTCAAACCGGATAATATATATGTAAATAACTCGTCTTTATCTGGTTTTTATGTTTTATAAAACTTTATAGAGTTTTACATAAAATGATATAAGTTTTCCAATTTATTATTCACATAAAATCATACATTTTATTACATGAAATCATACATTTCATTATCATAAAATGATACATTTTATTCACATAACTCCATAACTTTTATTGTTATAAAAACCATAATTTTTGTTAAATAAAATGATAACTTTATTATCATATATCATATGATTTTTACTTAACATAAAATGATAACAAAACTTATATATATATATCCTTTACTTATTTATTTTTATATTAATAACATAATACTTTTGGGTTTACAATCATTCCTCACACGACGCGTATACAAAGTTACTAATGTGATAACCAAGTAACGAACATGGTTATACCTTCCGGTCGGTTTGCAAACCCGGACCCGGTTAACCGTAAAATGCGTAACACATCCGAATCAAACTCATGAGTAGTCCATCTCGATTAGTTTTTCGCCACGAACAAGAATATGAGGTCGGTTTCTGCGTTTGACTTCATTTGACCTGAGATAATTGTTGACCAGATTCGTTTACCGAGTCGACTCGGTTGACTCGGTACCGAGTTAACCCTTTCTTGTACAAAATGCATCCAAACTCAACCCAAACACATTTCTAGCCAAACACTACTCACCACCATCATCTACAACCATTTCCGGCCCTGACACGGCGGCCGGAGGCCATGGCCGCTGCCGTTTGACTTCCCACAGTCATGAACCATCATCCTCTTGCTCAGATCTAGCCATGCATGTTTAAATCGGGACTTTGAAGGAGTAACAAACACAAAATAAAACAATATACAGGTCGGAATCTCCATCTCGAGCTTACCTTAGCTGGAATCGCGACACATGGAGGTCGCCGGAGTCGCGAGATGGGTAGAAAAAGGGGCGCCGGAGCTGCAAAACAAGGCAGCGCCGCTGCCGCTGGGCTGAGCCCTAGCCGCCGCCGGTTACAGCCGGAAAAACGAAAAGGAGAACAAGGGGAAGAGGCGCCGCCGCGAGCTAGGCGGAACCCTAGCCGCCGCTTGTCGGAAATCGCGGCTGTAGCCGCTTCTGCCGCCGATCGGGACCAAGGAACGACCTAGTGGGTCTCGGTTTACACGCGGGAGAAAGAGAGGAGAAGATTTGGGGGTCGAAACCCTAGTGCCGCCATGGCGCCGCCGCGTCTCCGCCGGAGACCGTCGCTGTCGGCCGAAATGGTCGCCGGAAAACCGGGGGAAGCCCCCTCTTGGCTGCACTCTCTCTCGACACACACACAAGTGTGTTTGTTGATTTTTGTTCAAATGAAGAAAATAGGGTAAAAGAACCCTTTTATAGCTAGGTTTTTAAGTGAAGAAAGTAATTAAATAAACTGGTATTATACCGCGTTATCTGACCACGTTAAACAGTAAACGTCACGTAAATTATCCATGATAATTCCGACATGACTGAAATATTATAAAAGCCTCGTAATCTTTCTCAGAATATTTAAAACGTCAGATTAAATATAATCTAGTGAACGTTCGGTTAAATGCGCGGTATAAAGCGCGTAGATGACGCGTGTACCGTTTACCTTCGTTTCGCGAACCAAATATATCGTCACGACTGTAATTCTCAATAAACACTTAGAAAAATATCTATAACCTCACAGGGTCGTTAAAACATCTTAAGCAATTAAACTATCAAATTCGGTTATTCTCGCGTAACCGAACGGTTCACCAATTTCACCGTTTCTCGCACCGTTTCCTACGATTATCCTTTCTAACGATCAAAACATCAATGTTTAAGTGTCTGGCACTTCCAGATACTCTAATACGGCCTCAGTGACCGCTCCGTCACTGCCGGTGACTTACGCGCGTTAAGTGTCGTTTATCATTTCCGTTCGCATAGACCACATGTAAACATCTGAATTGACTTTCTGACAAATATTAACGTCCATGTTATATATCCATTCTCATAATCACTCGAACCAACGTACTTACATTAACATTCGGTTATCCGGCATGTTTACCGATTAGACAACGTACTTAGCCGGTTTACACCGAATTCAGCTTTTATCGCTCCACAACATTTCTAATTGCATAACAATCACCCAGAATACTTCTTACAACTTATCCGGACATCAGTTATTTGAATTGGGCCTTTGCTGGGCCGTAAATCTCTAAATGGGCCTAACGGGCCTAACTGGACTCAACAATCCAGTTCATTAATCGGAAAAATTTCCCTCTGATTTACCGGAATTAACCAGGTGTTACATGTTGGGACATATCATCGGATATTCATATTCTTTCTCAATTGGAATCCAACTCTCAATATCTTGCGAATAAATGTAAGATTCAAACCGACTTCTCCAATTGTGATAATCTTCAAGCCTTAGCAATTTAGGAACTTTTTGAGTTGTTCCTATCTCGTTATCATAGTTCAACATGGCTTGAACTGATGTTTGAGCAGCAGTCATTGCATAGAAATCACTCATTTTGATGTTAAACCTTAAACTCCAAAACTTTGAACTCAAAAACGAGGGTCTTCCAAGCGGATTTTGGGGGTCAAACTGGGGGTGCAGACCTTTTAGGTTAGTACACGTCTAGATCTCGGAAATACGAACGTTTTGGCTGGTATTGGGTTCCGTAACTCCAAACGGTTTGCAAGTTACGTCAATTTTAGTGAAGGTCACTATTTTGCCAGCGGACCAAAACAAATCGGCGGATCAAAATACTACCAGCGGATCAGATTTGTACCTGCGGACCAAATTTGGATCAGATTTCGTCCGGCGGACCAGATTTCGTACGTCGGACCAGATGATACGCTGAAATAACTGCCGCGGATCAGATGGTACGCTGAAACTGCCACGGATAAAAAATATGAAGATTGCCTACGCGGACCAGATTAGCGGACCAGAATGCTGATGAAGATACACGGGCGGACCAACCAGCGGACCAGAAAATTCATCCGGCGGACCAGAAATTCATCCGGCGAACCAGCTGATTTCGAGGCTGATTTCACTAATTTTCATGAAATTTGACGTTTGGAGCTGAAAATTGCTTTAGTATGATGCGAAAACACTCCAGCAACACTCAGAAATCATTTTCCATCGTTGAAACACTCGGAATTGTGGAAATTTGATGAAAAATGAAGAAAACCCAAACTTTCTCTCTCTAAAAATCTAAAAATTGCCAAAATTACAGCAGTAGAGCAACCAAATGCTCTGATACCACTTGTAGAAACACGATACGATATTACTACTGCATGATTCGGTAATCAGAGAATGAACACAATGTAAATAAAGCTTTGCTTTATTGATTCACTTAGAGATACAATGTAGAGAGAGAAAACACCTTAAGAAAACACAGTTAAGAGATATGAAAATGACAGAACTAGTTGACTCTCTCTAACACAAACTATTTATAGTAGACACATGCTAGCTGGCGGACCACTAGCATACCATTTGGTACTCCCGGACCAAATGAACTGCGGACCATTTGGTCCGGCCATCTTAGCATATAGCCACTACAACTCACACAGATGCTCTTGTCTAGATACAATACACGAGACACAACGTTAGCATAGGAATATACTTCTACAGTATCGATTGGTCGAAAACAAATAAGAAACAAAATCTTTTTGGGTTTTGAAACTTTACATCAAAACACACCAAAAATCTTTTGACTTTTCTAAGTTTATGCTAAAACACACCTAAAATCTTTTTGTATTTTTCAGATATAAAACATAAATGCAATATTGAATCAGACACTTTTTTTGTCTTTTGCGAGAAAGATCACTACTTGGGATCATATTGGTCATGACATGCTGAACATTACTTCAATTTCAATTACCTCAGCACACAAGTCATGTTAATTGCTGGTATAATTTGTCCATCTTAAACTCATGCACACTCATACTCATAACATATGGATATGTTATTGTATTGATTTAGGTAGTGTTTGTTTTTTGTAAGAAGATCTTCCTGACCACTTTTGTCTTCGCCACGCAGACTACGGGAAGACATTGGGCTCTGAAGACTGTTTGTTTTCTCGCAGACGTTTCATTAAAAAACTTCTGCAAGAGGTCTTCCTCGCGAAGATGTGGACTTAGGTCTTCTCAATTTTATTTTCCTCTTCCTGAAAAACATCCAGACCCTCGCCTCCTCTTTTTCTCCTAAACACAAGAAACCCTAGCGCAGCTCTCTCTCGTCACTCTCGTCTCAGGCCGCCTGCGTGACTTCTCCACCGCCAGCCGCCTTCGCAAACCTTCGTCAGTCGCCTTCAGCAGCCTCGCTTTCCACGGCGGCGCTCTCCTCCTATCTCAGGCCTTCGCTATCCTTCGGCCTCGTCTCAGACTCTCAGGCCGCCGGCTGTTGATTACTCGCACTCGGACCTCCATTTCGAACTCCGACCTCCATTTCGAACTCCGACCAGGTATGAATTTTCGTTCTCCAACAGTTCTCCTCTATTTTTTTTTTAAGAATCCGACCAGTTCTCCTCTATTTTTTTTTTTGAATTTCCGTTCTCCAAGTCTCTCACTACATGACAATCGGTCCTAATTACAGATTTGATGATGAAATTATTTTTTTTCAACATATTTGAATAGTGTAATGTTAATATGATTTGATAATTCAAATGCTAGTTGTTTTAACAGTTTTGATGTTGATATAATTTGATGAATGTGTTAATTTGTTGGTATCATTTGATAAAATGCTAGTTGATATAACAGATTTGATGAATGTTTGCTCAAAAATGTGTTATTTTGCTCAAATGCTAGTTGGTATCATTTGATAAAATGTGCTATATTGAGGATAGATTTTTTACAAATGCAATTAGATTATAATTTGGTTGTGTTGTTGATTATTAGAAATGGGAGAAAAACAACAATGGTCAATTGAGCAACAAAAATGTTTATTGAAATGTTGCATTGAGGAAGTAACTACCGTGGGTAGAAAGGGAATGAGTTTGCAAAAGACATGATAGCACCAACTTCTTTCAATCCAAATCCAAACATTCCGGGACATAACAACAGGCTACGAAAGGTTTTTATAGGAGCGGTCGGTGCACTAGATGGAACTTTAATACACGTTGTTGTCCCCGCTTCGAAACAAGATTTATATAGAGGAAGGGGAAAAGGGGATTGTTACCAAAATGTTTTAGCAATTTGTGACTTCAACATGATTTTTACGTTCATTGTGGCTGGTTGGGAAGGGGTAGCACATGATTCTAGAATACTTTCAGAAGCATTATCGGATCCGGATGCACCATTCCCCTTTCCACCACCAGGTACGTTCATGGTTTGTTAAATGTCTATCTTATTTTGAAATTATAATTTATTTTTTTATATTTGTACAGATAAATATTATCTTTGTGATGCCGCGTATGCACACACACGAGGATTTATGGCTCCATATCGTAATGTACGGTATTGGCTTGGGGATTTTCGTCGAAGACGTGCGTTGACCAATAAAGAAAAATTTAACCATGCACATGCAAAACTTCGAAACGTCATTGAGCGTTCTTTTGGTGTCTTGAAAGCACGATTCCCTATATTGAAGAGGATGGCACCATTTCCATTGACTACACAAAGGAATATTTCCATTGCATGTTTCGCGCTACATAATTTTATAAGGAAAGAGGGTTTGAGCGACGACTTCTTTGAACAATACGATCAACCCAATGTTTCATTAGGAAATAGTCATGTGCAGGTTGGTACGGATGGAGTCAAAGGTGAAGCACATGGTACTGCATCGGATCGGGAATTTATGACTCAGTTACGAGATCAAATCGCTGAGCAGTTAATGCAAAATGCTGAATGAATGAGTGATCTTAAAAAAATGTTATTGTTGTTTTATGAATGTTAGTTAAATATTGTATAACTATTAGTTGAATTGTAATGTTTAAAGACTCTTTTTAAGTTAAAAAACAGTTTATTTAAAATTCAGTTTATTTTAGCAGTCTGCTGACGTTAAAAAACAAACAGTCTTCTTCTGGCAGACTGCAGACGTTTGGTCCACCTCTTCTTCTGCAGATGTCTGCAGATGTGGTCTGCAGACTGCAGACCTTTTACCTCTTCAAAACAAACAGCACCTTAGTTTGCTTTGACCAGTGTAACCCACACTATCAGACATACTCAGATATGCATTTCTTTATCACACTATTTCATTTGTGAGTTAACACATAATGATTGTATTCATGATCTAGTCAACTGTGTTCCATGAAAAAAGAAATAAGACCGTTAAATCGTCTACCTTAAGGTCGATCTTTCGATACGCAGATAAGGCCTCGGATTAAAAAAAATCAGAAAACAAAAACAAGTTGAAATTGTATAACCCAACAACAATCGGGTCGGTATTCAGGTTGATCTTTCGATACGCAAAGAAAGTCCGATGAGTTATACGAAACACCAAAGAAAATAAACCAGAACGTCAAACGAACAACAATCATGTCGATCTTTCGATACGTAAAGAAAGTCCGATCGTTTGATAAAATAAAGAATATCCAACAAGTTTAAATCTTTGCAAAATAAACACATGTATACACAGTGACTTTTCATTTTCTTTTTCACATATATATTTCCTTGATATCATGAGATATGCATCAAGATGTTGTCCACCAGGTCAAGCATTAGTATTTTAATGTATATCACATTTAAATACTTTCTGATTTAATGCCGAGCCTACCATGCAAGCACATCAAGCAATGATCTTATGGCTTTTTCATCTATTTTATCCATGAGTCAGACACGTAAGCCAATGTACCATCATTTCCCAAATATGTCGGATACAAATTTCTCATTTTACAATGTTTTTGCATTTTTCTATTTTTCCATGTTTTTGTATTTTTCCTTTTGCTCCCCCTTAAAATGAAAACTCTATTTTTGGATTTTTAGTTTTAACAAATACACAAAAACACTATTTTTGGTTTTTTAATTTTCTCCCCCTAAACTACATACGAAATGTAAAAGAAAGAAAATTGACCAATCGATACTGATACCTTCCAGTTTAAGCTTGCAGAAAAACTTTCAATTTTGAAATATGAAGCATTCAATTTAAGTTAAGCAGGACACTCCACTATCAGCAACTGTTTGAAGCTTTGAACTTCACAATCACCAACAAGTCTTCTTGAAGTACCTGCACATTAAATTTAAAGATTAGACTTCAAACGATCCGAAGCACACAGCTTCTGGTCGACCAATGTCTTCCATAAAATCAGTTGCAGCTGAGCTAACCATTTTCGGTCGCCACTACATTTTTGCCGTTTCAGTTTTAACTGAGTCATCATCATATGATGAACCACCAACACTTGAGTCAAATTTGAAAAATTGTTTCATTTAAGATTATGATTTGGAAGGTGGTGTCTCAGTAAAAATTATGCCTGATTCATCGATAAATGTGGCAGATTTGTTAGAAAATGATCTTTTTTGCCATTTCAGGACAATCCTTTGCCATGTGTCCCTTTCGAAGACACTGGTAGCACAATCCATATGATCTTTGAGATTGTGGTTTTTCCTGAAATGAAGGACATTTATCATTGGATTCAAAAGAATCAAAAGAATCAAAAGAATCATCAAATATTTCAAACCGATTAGCATGTACCCATTTGGAAGTAGGACTTCGAGGTGTTGAATTCGATCCAGATGATGAAAATTATTTTGAAGAACTTTCAGGTGAATTTTTCTTCTTTTGTTTACCTCTGAATCGCTTTTCTATAATGGAAATGAATACTTGAGCCAAATGGTAGATTTGTTCCAAACTGGTATCCTTCTTTTCTTTTGGAGTCTTGGGCATATTCTTCTTTGTATTCTTCTCAAATCTCTGATTTTTATTACCCAAACCAGAACGTTTGTAACCGGGTAATTTGGACAACTCGATCTGAGACTTTGAAGATCCATCTTGAGCAACTTGAGTAAATTTAGCTTTAATACCCTTCAAGTTATTAGCTTCTACCAACTCAATAGCCAGTTGTTCATTAGACACCGTCATTTCATCTTTTTCTTCGAATGTCTAATTTGAGTAACTTGGATCATTAGTTTACATCATCACATAATTTTCCCACATTTTGGCTAGCGCTTCCAAAAACTTCTCTTTTAATTCATCACTCTCTTTCTTGACACCGACAATGTCAAGTTCATTGATCAAGTGTGAAAACCTTGCGATCAAGTCCGACACGTTTTCATTATCATAATGAGCAAAATTATCAAATTACTTCTCTAAAACTTTCTTCCGAGTCTTCTTGTATTGCTCATTACCCTCACATCTTTCAGCAGTAGCATCCCACAATTCCTTACAAGTTGTGTAATTCTTAAACTGATGCATCAAGTCTTTAGGTAAAGCCATTGTAAGAAAGCTATAGGTTTTCTTCTCTCTAGCAAAAAATTTCTTTTCATCAGCATCAAAGTCACTTATCATCTTTGGCTTTCTCGGGCTTATCATCGGATACTCATATTCTTTTTCAATTGGGATCCAAGAATCAACATCTTGAGAAAATATGTATGATTCAAACCGTTTCTTCCAATTGTGATAATCTTCCAATTAGGAACCTTTTGAGTTGTTCCTATCTCGTTATCATAATTCATCATTAATTGCAACGACATTTGAGCAGCCGAAAACGCTTGAAAATCACTCATCTTGAAGTTAAAAATCGAATGTCAAAACTTCGAACTCAAAAATGGAGGTCTTCCAAGCGGATTTTGGGGGTCAAACCGGAGAGTACTAGTCGTTAGGCCAGTAAAAGTATAGATCTCGTCAAGACAAACATTTTGGCTGGTATTAGCTCCCGTACCTCTTAATGCTTCTCAAGTTACGTCAGTTTTAGTGAACACAACTATTCTGCCAACGTACCAAAACTAGTCTCAGCGTACCAAACTATCCACTTCCATACCAACTGAAAAATCAGCGTACCAGATTAAGCGTACCAATTTGGTACGGTGAAATTACGAGTTTTCGAACAAATTTTTTTTTTAGTTTCGTCTCAATTTTTAAAGTTTTCATCATATTTTGAGTTTTCGGACTGGGCCGAACCGAGAACTTTGTACGAAACTCCATGTGCCTAACCGAGAACACCGTCCGAAAACTCCCTAGGCCGAACCAAGATCTCCTCTGGCCGAACCGAAAACTCGCTGACCAGACCGAAAACTCCATAGTCCGAACCGAAAACTCGCTTAACCGAACCGAAAACTCGTTGTTCGAACCGAAAACTCGCTTAACCGAACCAAAAACTCGCTTAACCGAACCGAAAACTCTCTTTTCAAACCGAAAACTCTCTTTTCGAACCAAAAACTCCCTCTTCAATCGGGTACCCTCAGGAAAAAAAAACCGGGGCTCCCGCCCCGAATCCCGGGGTTTCATATTAAAATTTGTTTTGTTTAAAACCTTATATGCTTATGTTTTACAAGACCTAACAATAATTTAGATTAGTTCCTTAACTTGTATTAGTTATTGACATGTAGTAATTCTGGCCAAAGCTGATTTGCTACATTAATCTATGTCATCATTATTTCTAATACTAGTTAACTTATTTGAATTAAACTAAGTTATTCGCTTAACTTGATAACATTTTAAAACCCCGATTCTGGCCAAAGCTGATTCGTTGTTCATACAATGATTATCTACTAAAATTAAGCATTCGCCTCACTTATACAAGTGTTTCTCTTCTAGTCAAAGCTGATGAGTTATGCTTGTATTCAGCGAAACTAATTTGTACATAAAACTTAGATGCATCATTTCTGGCCAAAGCTGTTGTGATACATCACTTTATGCATATACCTTTTATTTTGTTCATAATGCTTAGATGATAGGCAAGTAACCAAAGCGAAAGCTGACTCATTTAAGTAGAACCTTAATTTCGTCTATTAATTTTGGTGATTGTAATAGAGTATTATCACAACTTCGTTGCTTCATAACTATGGTCCTTATCTATGCATGTTTATTAATATTATTATTATTAATGTTATATTATTATTATTATTATTATTAATATCCAGTTAATCACTATTACATTCTTTACTAAGTATCTTATTATTCTCTCTCTCGTCCACTCTAAGCCTCAACTTTCGGAGTTGAAACCTTAACCAGAACAAATTTTGCTGCTTGGAAGGATTCTGTGAATTTGGTTCTCGGCATATTAGGCTTCGATCATGCACTCCTAACCAATGCTCCTGCTGCCCTCACTAGTTTGAGCACTACTGAAGAGAAGACTGCTCATGAGAAATGGGTCAAGTGCAACAAGATGTGTCTTTTGATCATGAAGAAATCCATTGACATTGCCATCAGGGGGCCATACCAGATTCTGACAATGCCAAAACTTACCTGGAGTCCGTGGAGGAGTACTACAAAGGAACCTCAAAAGTGCATTCTGGCAACCTTCTTCTCAAATTGCTGACTACTAAGTATGATGGAAAGGGCGGTATTCGTAAGCACCTGATGATGATGAACGACATCGCCAACAAGCTTAAGGCTTTAGACATGCCGATTGGCGAGACGTTTCTGGTTCACTTCATTATAACATCTCTTCCTGCGTCTTTCGAAACCTTCAAAGTCAACTACAATGCTCAGAAGGACAAATGGAAAATGAGCGAGCTGATTGAGATGTGCGTGCAAGAGGAAGAACGTCAGAAGCTTGACAAACCAGAAGTTGCTAACCTCGTGACTGCTAACTCCAACAACAAGATGACGGCCAATTTTCCACAAAGGGAGTACCCTAAAGTTCAGAAGAAGGATGAAGGTACATCATCCGGCTCTAACAACTCCAAGAACAAACCTTACTGCAAGTTCTGTCGCAAGCTTGGACATAAACAGAAGGACTGCAAGGGTTTCAAGGAGTGGCTGGCTAAGAAAGGTAATCATCTAAATATGATAATTGGGTCCTTTAATTTAAATTTTCCAACTAATTCATGGTGGTTTGGTTCTGGTTCTATGGTTCATGTAACTAATTTACTCAGGGCTTCCATACAATCCAGATGCTGGAAAGAAACCAAAGAACGCTTAAGCTAGGGAATGGAAAAGACGTGGGAAACTTAGATTTAATAATGAAAACTGGTTTATGTATTAAACTTTATGATACCTTATATATTCCTGAGATTACTCAGAATCTTGAATCAAGACCAAAGTTAGACATATACGGTTTTAATGTTTCTCATGGTCATGGCAAACTTACTATCTATTTTAATTCTCAAGTATTTGGTTTTGGTTATTTGGATGGTGGTCTTTATAGATTAGAACTGGATGATGTATTCTCTAATTCTTTGTTGTCATATAATATTAATAAACCATCAACAAAGAGAAAACCCAAAAGAGACTTAGAAACTTCATCTAAGTTATGGCATCAACGTTTAGGCCATATCTCATGTGATCGTTTATCGAGACTCATGAAAGATGAAATTTTACCATCTCTTGACTTCAATGATTTTGGAACATGTGTCGAATGCATTAAAGGCAAAATGACATCGATCAATAAGAAGGGCACCACTAGGAGTTCTAAATTATTAGACATCATTCATACTGACATGTAACACCTTGTAAATTCCGCTAAAATCGGAGGGAAATTTTCGTGGATATGAATTGGATCCAGTAAGCCCAGCTAGGCCTAACAGGCCCATTAAGGAATTCGTGGCCCAACAAAAGCCCAATCACTATAAACAATATTCGGGTAAGTTGATTTACTGACCCTGTGGGGTTATAAATATTTTTCTGAGTATTTACAAAGAATTACAGTCGTAGAAATGTGCTCGTTTCGCAAAACTGGAATATACGGAATTCGGATCTGATGTACGCTTTATACCGAGTGTTTTACTAAATATTCACCAGATTATATTTAATCTGACGATTTAAGTATTCCGAGAATATTTACGAGACATTTATAATATTCCAGTCACTCAGGATTTATCATGAATCATTGACTCGATGTTCAGTATTTATCGTGTTCAGAGATCGCGGTATAATACCCGTTTTATTAATTTTATTCCACAACTTATCTCTAAAAATAAAAGAGGGTTTTTAACCCTTTTTCTTTTCAATAAAATTCATCCCCAAACACACTTATGTGTGTGCTCGAGAGAAATCAGCCACAAAGGGGGGATCCCTGTTTTTTCGGCCGTTCAGCGGCGGTGTTCCGCCGAAGTGGCGGCGGCGACCACCTTTCTCGTCCCTCTTTCTTCCTCCTTCCTCCCTGGTTCCATCCCAGCTGTTCCCGAGTTCGGGTTCTGTTTTGAGCGCCACCAGAAGCAACGACGGACGCGAAGGCGGCTAGGGCTTAGCTCAGCGGCGGCGGCGCCGCCCCTCCCTCGTTTTCTCCGGCAACGATAAGGGTTTTAACCCTCGTATTCTTTTGATTTTTCCAGTGTATAATCATCCTAAAACTCTGATTCATACATGCATGAACAGATCTGTGAATGTTGTTGACATTTGGGTGGTGTTTCGCGGCTGTAAAGAGCCGACCGGCGGCGGCCATGGCCTCCGGCCGCCGGAAATGGTTCAAATGATGATGATGGATGATGATTTTGGGTCTAGAAAACCATTGGGGAATGTTTGGATCTGATTTGGGGACTAAGTTAGGTGAAATGAGTTAACTCGGTACCGAGTCAACTGAGTCGACTCAGTAAACAGTTCTGGTCAACAGTTTCGGAGGGTCAAACGAAGTCAAATCTGGAAACCGAGCGCAGATTATTATTCTTGACGAAATTCTAAGCGGAATGGACTATTTGCTCATCAGATTCGGAAACTTTTGGAGCTACGGTTAACCGGGTTCAAGTCGCGTACCGACCGGAAGGTATACCGTGTTCTGTTATCTCATAATTAATATGATAACCTTGTACACAATAAAAAACCCCTTTTTTTTTAAAGAACAGACGACATCTGAAAGGCTAACGGATAATTTAAAGATGTAAATTAAATGACATTTACGTGAAGTCCAAAGCTAAAATAATTATACATGTTTAGTGTTGCATTATGCAACAAGTCCAAAAACAGCAAAATTCGAGTTCAATAAAACTTGAAGCAGTTCATGACACACACTTTTCCAGAAAATGATTAAACACTTCTCGCAAATCACGAATATCAGAAAACTTAGTATTGCATCATGCAACATTAGTATTGCATTATGCAACATTAGTAGTGCATTATGCAACAGTTTAGAAACAGAATATATCAGAACAGAATTGACACATAATGTCATAAACAATAATGATTATAAATATTTGTTCTAGGTTGCTTTGCTAGTAACGCTATTGCTGCAAATATACCATCAAGTCGAGCTTGCCATATTAATCATGTGAGTTCCGTTTACCTTGCCTTAACTGTTTTAAAAGCTTTTGGGCTTCAAAGAAAGAATGCATAGCCAGATCTATGCTATAAAATTGATTGCATTATTGTCTACATAGTGAAAGATGGCTGGTATGTGAAAAATACTACAGATAGTATGCTAGAAATCTTTTGGTGCATGTGTTGTACCCCGTGACTTATATATATGATTACTGGTTGATTACTAGTCATTACCATGCGTGACAGTTTTATGTAGCAATAAATGCAATGTGACAGAAAGTTAAACAGGTACGGCTCACCAACAACTTCATAGTTGTTGATACAAGTTGATTCACCATTTTGCAGGAAATCAGTACAGATCCTCCAAGTAGGTGACTCTACAGGAAAAAGCGAACAAGTTCAAATAGTTATCAAGAACCTTCGGGCCCAGTGACCTAGTATTATGTTTAGATGCTAGAAACAAACCTTATTATTATTATTATTATCAAGTGATTGTAAAACTTATCAGGCTGTCTGTAAATAATCTATTGTTGGTTGTTTAAAATACATCATCTGTTGCTTCCGCGTGCGTTTGATATTGACAGTCTGTTTTCCACAACACCTCCCCCGTGCCTGACTGGGTGACAGGTGCGGGCGGGGTGTGACAGGTTGGTATCAGAGCCACAGGTTCCAGCAGATTAGGTGTTCTTGTAGAGCCCCTAAGCTCGAACCTAGATCGGACTTTAAGACCAAATCCCGTTGTTAAGCCTTGACTTAGGCTGAGATTTATGCATTAGGAAGCTATCGAAGTTTAGTGTAAGGTCGGTAGTAGTTTCAGCCTGGCCAACTGCAATTACTACCCACAGGTGCACTAAAGTTCGGTGAACCCTAGTGGGCACATTAAAGCTGATAGTCTTCCTCAATATGTGTTAAAGCTCTAAGTTGTGACCATTCTTGTGTAAGTAGGGTTCTGTACCCTAGGCTTTCATTGGAAGTTTGATATCCTAGTTATATACTAACATTGTTTTAAGCATGCACCCAACACAAACATTTGGATCTGGCAAGTCTCCTTCTGCAAATAGCAAAGGCCGCAGTTGATGTGATAACAAACGTTGACAAGAATTCTCAAGAGGAGAAACCTGAAAAGGAGAAGTCAAAAGTCTTGAGCGCGCGTCTGTGATAGGTATTTCAGAAATATTCAGCTGAACTAGAGATAATGAAGACAACGATTGATACAACAAAAGACAACAAGGAAGAGCCTCAAAATGAGGAGGATGTCTTACAACCACAACGATCACCAAAGCGTGTTAAGGAAGTAATGTCAGCTTGGGCACACTGGTAACTACCCCTCCGAATGTCATTCACATCACGTCTACGCATCATCAGCTTAAGCAGGCATTAAAGGTGGAACGGATGAGTCAACTCATATGCAACTGAAACTAGGGACCAATTTACCATAGATGGGTAACTTCATAGATGTGATGGTTGACGATCAAATCACTGTTTTAGCTGACAACCTCATGAATATTTATCATTCACTACGATTCTTATGCCGAATATGGACGACAGGTGTCTAACAGTTACAGTTTTCAATGTCCACAAGGAATCAACAATTTGCATATTTCATCAAATTCCCTACTTATTTGAATCGTATATGATTGGTCTAATATCTTAACCACATCAGTCTCATCAGCAACAGTCACACCAGTTCAGCCACTTCATCATTTTCAACCACAACTATTACACCCTATTCAACCACAACAATATACTTTCATCATAATCACCATATATGGAACGACCTTACCTCTCATCATTCTCTGGTCTTAGCCCACTGAATTCATGCATTCTTTACAAGGAACCGGTAGGACCTAGTACAAAACCTCTAGTTGCGAGTGCGCTAATGGAGGAAAACTACGTGTTGACAAGTAATGTAATAGAGTACAAGAAGAAGAAAAGAAAAATGGCGAAGGCACGCAAGAAGACAGTATATACATTGGTGAATTGGCTCTAATTGAGAAGAGCCAAAAAGCTTTGATAGGGCGATACATTCATGATGGGAAAGGAAAATTTGCTATAGGCTTATGACTAATCATTTCATGTTTCACATTTGCCTGTTTGCATCTTATTTGATAAATGTGCTATGTGAGGCTATATTTGTCCTCCCAATATCTACATTATGTGAAACTATCTCTTTAACCATAGTTAGTTATGACCAAAGTTAATATTGTTATAGTAACTATGAGGTTGCAAATAGGTGCCAAAATATGCATTTAAACACATATTATGTATATATAATTGAAGTCTAGACATAGATTGTGGCCTTAGGAGCCTAACTGATTGCCTGAAATTAGGATCCAATTAAAATTTCGCACGCTTGTGCGTTTATATTCATAATAATTGTCTTGTGCAAACCGGCATAAGACCGGCACGACAAGTCAATTTTGAAAAATAACACAAAGAACACATAATCCTTACAACAGTGATAAGGAAAATTACGGTCTACATCTGAGATGCAAGAAAACAATTTCTGATAAATATTCCAAACATTGTTCGCCATTGTGGCAAATTGCTTAACTCTCCACTGGAGACAAAAAGTTATGACAAATAAACATAATTATTAAAAAAAAAAAACCATTTAGTACAAATAAGAATTCAATTTATGAACAATTACGTCAGAAGACGGAGGCTGGTGGCAGTTGTAAGACTGGTAACAGCTGTACTAGCTGCGGCGACAGTTTCTAAACTTTAGGCCAAGGAGAAAGAAGCAGAGCAAGACTCATGATGAATTCGAGAAATCAAGTTGTATGAGTGCAATCAGAATTAGTATTAGCCACTAGAAGAAAGTTATTATAAAGCATTACTCTCATCCTACTAAATATACTGCCAGCTTTAGGAGCAAGACTAGAAAAGTCTATCAAAGTTGAGGCTCTCGGCAACGTTCTGAGGATTCTGACTGGAAGGAAAAGAGTTGATTGAATAAAGAAAAGAGTAGCCGCAAGAAGGAATGCTCGCACAAAGCATTCATTGCTTGCATACCTGGTATTTTCAGGGATGGAGTGAGTGAATCCTAATTCAATCAAGTCCAACACAATCAGATATTATTTTCAGGGATGGTGTGAGTGAATCCCAGTTCAATCAAGCCTAGCTTGGTCAGATAATTATTTTCAAGGATGATTAGATAGTCGATTTTCTATAGGATGATAATGGATGCACTGGAAGTTCAAATGGAAAGCAAATTGAAGAAATGACCTTAAAATTTTAAAGTATTGGCCCTAATTGAAGAGCTCGAGGATTCAGAAGTGAAAGAAATCATTTTATCTACTAGTGTGAACACCAACGATCACCTTGAAGAGGTTAAGATCCGATTTGTATCCAGACCTTTAAAGGACTCTATTATGACATAACAAAAAAAACGATATCACATACCCAAGGAAGAGAAAGGAATTCTGAAAGAGAAATGGAATTGGCTCACGCAATTTAATTGTTGAGGATATCTATCTATAAAAATAAATCTGAGAAGCTGGAAGAATTCAGTGGAGTGCATGACGTGTTCCACGTCTGAAATGGAGGAATTTTTTTTAATATCAAGTGGTTTAATGAGCTTCTTACTTCGGTGCTTCACATGACGGATGCTGAGAAGATATAAATTAGGAGACATACTTAAGGCATGGATTCAGCACTTGGAGCGGATGTGAGATCAACAAGGCAGAGGACTTTGAAGATCGTAATAGACATAGTGTATATTCTAAGCAAAGATTAGATTATGATTCTTCTCCTGGTTAACCCCACCTCTCATCAAATTATAAACTTCGTTCGTTTCAATCTATTGAAAGGCCTCTTCACCATTATTTGTATTTCTCATTCGTCTATGAAATGATCTATATTTCTTTGTTCTTCTGGTGAATTGGCCTGATCGTTAAGATACATGAAGGTAGAACTTATAGGGCATGTTTGTAAGGAAAATAGACGATTACGGTTCTAGAACGTAATCGTGAATTTGTAAATACATATGTGCGCTTCTGGAATCCTATTGTGTTGATTAATATTCCTTGAAATTTCAAAAATTCTCATTTATAATCCCTTCACAACATGTTTGATTTCTCAGTTTTGGTGTCACAAACCTACAATCTTGCTATCTTGTCATCATGTTATTAGTTAATGTCATATTCTTCACAATTTGTTTAGAAATCCATAACCCTAGAACTTTTAATATCATCATGTCTTATTTAGTGATTTGTAAGTTATTGAACTTTCCTGTTAGAAAGCTTAAGATTCTAAGCTTCTTATCACATGATTGCACAAAATTCCAAGATCCGAGGGAAATTCTCTATTTTTAATCATAACATGTTCGATTATTCATTCGCCTCTCAAGTCTCGAGCAATTTGAAATACAAGAGTTAAAGATTTAGCTGCAGGAGCATTATGACAAAGACTTTATAAGGCCCCACATATCGTTATGGGAAGTGTCTGTACTCACTGAAAAGAAGATATATGGATTGATGCAAATGTACACTGATTTTCATAACCTTGATCGAGTAACGATCAAGAACACATATCCCTTACACAGGATTGATGAAGTATTTATTCAACGACAAGGAACCAGTTACCTCATTATTTGATGGGTATGAAGACTTCATGATAAATTTTGACACATCAATTAATGAATTTGGTTGTATACTCATGCGATGAGACAAGACAATTGAGTATGCCATCACGCAAATTACGATACACGGAAAGAATTACATCATACATGGCCTGGAATTGGGTATACAAGTATACGTTCTGAAAAAAAATATGGAGATATTAGTTGTGCGAAAAGAAATTGTGGTGTACTCTGTTCATGAGAGTTTATAATGCCTCATAAGTCACAAAGAGCTGAATATGCGTCAAGGACGCTGGATGAAGATATTAGGTGATCGTGATTGCAAGATTAAATACCATCCCGGGGAAAAGATAAAAATAGTGGCTGACGTTTTAAGTAGTAAAGAGATACCAAAATCGATCTAAGTAAGAGCAATGAGGATTGATATAAAAGTAAGTCTAACTTATGAGATCAGAGAAGTCCATGAGGAAAACATTGGATGCGACGTAATACAAATATGTATGGTTACTCCTTCGATTAGACATTGCGAATTTCGGGACGAAATTCCTTTGAGGAGGGGAGAGTTGTAACACCTTGTAAATTCCGCTAAAATCGGAGGGAAATTTTCGTGGATATGAATTGGATCCAGTAAGCCCAGCTAGGCCTAACAGGCCCATTAAGGAATTCGTGGCCCAACAAAAGCCCAATCACTATAAACAATGTTCGGGTAAGTTGATTTACTGACCCTGTGGGGTTATAAATATTTTTCTGAGTATTTACAAAGAATTACAGTCGTAGAAATGTGCTCGTTTCGCAAAACTGGAATATACGGAATTCGGATCTGATGTACGCTTTATACCGAGTGTTTTACTAAATATTCACCAGATTATATTTAATCTGACGATTTAAGTATTCCGAGAATATTTACGAGACATTTATAATATTCCAGTCACTCAGGATTTATCATGAATCATTGACTCGATGTTCAGTATTTATCGTGTTCAGAGATCGCGGTATAATACCCGTTTTATTAATTTTATTCCACAACTTATCTCTAAAAATAAAAGAGGGTTTTTAACCCTTTTTCTTTTCAATAAAATTCATCCCCAAACACACTTATGTGTGTGCTCGAGAGAAATCAGCCACAAAGGGGGGATCCCTGTTTTTTCGGCCGTTCAGCGGCGGTGTTCCGCCGAAGTGGCGGCGGCGACCACCTTTCTCGTCCCTCTTTCTTCCTCCTTCCTCCCTGGTTCCATCCCAGCTGTTCCCGAGTTCGGGTTCTGTTTTGAGCGCCACCAGAAGCAACGACGGACGCGAAGGCGGCTAGGGCTTAGCTCAGCGGCGGCGCCGCCGCCCCTCCCCCGTTTTCTCCGGCAACGATAAGGGTTTTAACCCTCGTATTCTTTTGATTTTTCCAGTGTATAATCATCCTAAAACTCTGATTCATACATGCATGAACAGATCTGTGAATGTTATTGACATTTGGGTGGTGTTTCGCGGCTGTAAAGAGCCGACCGGCGGCGGCCATGGCCTCCGGCCGCCGGAAATGGTTCAAATGATGATGATGGATGATGATTTTGGGTCTAGAAAACCATTGGGGAATGTTTGGATCTGATTTGGGGACTAAGTTAGGTGAAATGAGTTAACTCGGTACCGAGTCAACTGAGTCGACTCAGTAAACAGTTCTGGTCAACAGTTTCGGAGGGTCAAACGAAGTCAAATCTGGAAACCGAGCGCAGATTATTATTCTTGATGAAATTCTAAGCGGAATGGACTATTTGCTCATCAGATTCGGAAACTTTTGGAGCTACGGTTAACCGGGTTCGAGTCGCGTACCGACCGGAAGGTATACCGTGTTCTGTTATCTCATAATTAATATGATAACCTTGTACACAATAAAAAACCCCTTTTTTTTAAAGAACAGACGACATCTGAAAGGCTAACGGATAATTTAAAGATGTAAATTAAATGACATTTACGTGAAGTCCAAAGCTAAAATAATTATACATGTTTAGTGTTGCATTATGCAACAAGTCCAAAAACAGCAAAATTCGAGTTCAATAAAACTTGAAGCAGTTCATGACACACACTTTTCCAGAAAATGATTAAACACTTCTCGCAAATCACGAATATCAGAAAACTTAGTATTGCATCATGCAACATTAGTATTGCATTATGCAACATTAGTAGTGCATTATGCAACAGTTTAGAAACAGAATATATCAGAACAGAATTGACACATAATGTCATAAACAATAATGATTATAAATATTTGTTCTAGGTTGCTTTGCTAGTAACGCTATTGCTGCAAATATACCATCAAGTCGAGCTTGCCATATTAATCATGTGAGTTCCGTTTACCTTGCCTTAACTGTTTTAAAAGCTTTTGGGCTTCAAAGAAAGAATGCATAGCCAGATCTATGCTATAAAATTGATTGCATTATTGTCTACATAGTGAAAGATGGCTGGTATGTGAAAAATACTACAGATAGTATGCTAGAAATCTTTTGGTGCATGTGTTGTACCCCGTGACTTATATATATGATTACTGGTTGATTACTAGTCATTACCATGCGTGACAGTTTTATGTAGCAATAAATGCAATGTGACAGAAAGTTAAACAGGTACGGCTCACCAACAACTTCATAGTTGTTGATACAAGTTGATTCACTATTTTGCAGGAAATCAGTACAGATCTTCCAAGTAGGTGACTCTACAGGAAAAAGCGAACAAGTTCAAATAGTTATCAAGAACCTTCGGGCCCAGTGACCTAGTATTCTGTTTAGATGCTAGAAACAAACCTTATTATTATTATTATTATCAAGTGATTGTAAAACTTATCAGGCTGTCTGTAAATAATCTATTGTTGGTTGTTTAAAATACATCATCTGTTGCTTCCGCGTGCGTTTGATATTGACAGCCTGTTTTCCACAACACCTCCCCCGTGCCTGACTGGGTGACAGGTGCGGGCGGGGTGTGACATGACATTAGTGACCCCTACACTACCACTGGAATTATAGGACATAACTCTTTTGTCACTTTCATAGATGATTATTCTCGTTATATGTACTTGTATCTCATCAAAGAAAAATCTGAATCACTAACAACTTTTAAAGACTATAAAACTGAAGTTGAAAAACAATGTGGTCCTCAAATAAAAGTTGTCAGGTCAGATAGAGGAGGTGAGTATTATGGTAGACATACAGATTTGGGTCAGGCCCCTGGACCATTTTATGAGTTTTGCAAAAGCCAGGGGATCGTGAACCAATATACCATGCCTGGTACTGCCCAACAGAATGGTGTTGCTGAAAAGGAGAAACAGAACCCTAATGAACATGGTACGAAGTATGTTAGCCAACTCAGGATTACCTCTATTTCTCTGGACCGAGGTCTTGAAAGCAGCCATTCATATACTCAAAAGAGTTCCCTCAAAATCTGTCCCTAAAACTCCTTACGAACTTTGGACAGGAGAGAAACCAAGTCTAAAATATATGAAAGTATGGGGTTGTCTTGCCGAGGCCAAACTCTATAATCCCTTCTTAAAGAAACTTGACATGAAAACCGTCACTTGTAACTTCATCGGTTACCCAAACATTCAAAGGGTTATCGGTTTTATTGTCCTTCCCATGTCACTCGTATAGTAGAAACAAAGAATGTCGTGTTCCTTGAAATCATAACATCAGTGGGAGCAGTGAAAATTCTCCAGATGATTTGCGAGAAGTATAAGACGCGGGGGGAGGGACTCGTCGCTTACCATCACTCCAATTACTCCTCTTGTACACACCTTTGTTGCCGACACTGCACCCACACCACCTCCCTCACCAGGAAATGAAGACACTTCAAACGAGCAACCACAAAACAATGTTACACCCACTGAACCCGTTGTTCAACCCAGGAGGTCATTTAGAGTGAGAAAGCCTACTAACTTTGATGACTATGAAACATACCTGGCTGAAATTGAATTAGATGGTGGAAAGTTTGTTAATCCTACCTCTTATAAAGAAGCCATGAACAGTGATCAGTCTTCTGAGTGGAATAAAGCTATGCTTGACGAGCTTGATTCTATGAAGAAAAATGACGTTTGGGATTTAGTTGAATTACCCAAAGGTGCAAAACCCGTAGGATGTAAATGGATCTTCAAAACTAAACTAGATCCTCAAGGAAATGTTGAACACTACAAAGCGAGATTAGTTGCAAAAGGCTACGCTCAGAAAGAGGGAATTGATTATCAAGAGACCTTTTCTCCTGTCTCTCGAAAGGATTCCTTAAGAATCGTTGCAGCCCTAGTAGCTCATTTTGATTTAGAGCTACATCAAATGGACGTTAAAACTGCTTTCCTGAACGGTGACTTGTATGAAGAAGTGTTCATGACGCAAACTATCAGGGTTTAAACCAGAAGGTCAAGAACATTTAGTCTGCAAGCTAAAGAAATCTATATACAGGTTAAAACAAGCATCGCGTCACTGGTATCTAAAGTTTGATGAAGTCATGAAGAAACAAGGTTTCCTGAAGAATCAAGTGGACCAATGCACCTTTCTTAAGATAAGTGGGAGCAACTTTTCTATACTTGTCCTATACGTAGATGACATTCTCTTGGTAAATAATAGTTTAGATATGTTGCATGAGTCAAAGTGATTACTTTTGCTCAACTTTGACATGAAAGATCTCGGTGAGGCTTCTTATGTTATAGGCATTGAAATACATCGAGATAGAACCAAAGGGATCTTAGGCTTGTCCCAAAAGGCCTACATTGAGCGTGTCCTCGCTCGATATAACATGTGATGCGTAGCATCTAATACATATAAATAAATTAATAAATCCCGCATTTAATTGAGTTTTTGATTTAAAATATTAAATTTGAAGTTTAATTGCATTATATGTGAAAAATTAGGATTTAGGTTAATATTTGAGAAATATATATATAATTTTCATATTAAATTTGGATTTTTAATTGAGATTATTAGAATGTGATATTTAGTGATGGGTTTGATTTGTTGAATTTTAGATGGTTGGTGTGTTCGTGATGATTTTAGAAGAATATAGGAAAAAACGAGAGCAAAAACGGAGGTCGTATGCTAAAGTTATGGAGGATTAAAAAATAATAATAATAATAATAATAATAATACTACTAAATGGCAGCAGCAACCCAAGTCTTCACCAGCCCAGCCCAGTCCCTACCTTTCCAGGCCCAACAGCCAGAAAAGCCCAGATCAGCTTGCAGCAGCCCAGCGCGAAAAATAGAAAATCATGGAGGCCACGGGGATCGAACTCGTGACCTCTTTGTTAGCGAGCAGCGTACAAACCACCATGACAGCAGCAGCTGATGTTTTATTTCTGGTTTATGAGTGTTTTATCAAGTACTGCACCAGGCCCAGAATCAGGCCCAGCGACCTGAGAATGCATCAGCTCGTTTTTTCAGCGTATTTAATGGTTGGAGGCGCCGTTTTTTTGCAGTTTTTCACTTCTAAAAAACCCTAAAAACCCTCTACAAGATCTAGAACTTTGAAGGAAGGATTAGAGGTCAAGTTTGAAGCTTTTGGATGCGAAAATTGAAGATTTACAACCTTTCGGTTTTCTTTTTTTCATAGAGGCTAGATTTCTTCTCCTTTTTTTCTTTATTTCTTTGTTTATGAGAATGTTAAAGATTGGATTTTTATGTGTGCTTTTCATGTTTAGTGGCTAGTTTCCTAGTAGTTTCACCTAGATGAGACGATTTTAGACCCGTTTGACCCGTTTGGGTGGCTTTTTACTATGAATATGTGAAAATTGCTTGGATGATGATTTTGAATTGCTTATGATGATTATTATCTACTGATTTGTTCTTTATTATCATTAAATCATGTGGTTAATTGTCATGCTTGGTAGAACTACCCAAGTTAATTGCTTTATCCATTGTTGACCCGTTTGACTTTTATGAGTCAACGGTTGATGCTTGCTAGGAGACCTCCTTCTTGATGATTTATTGATAATTAGGGGCTGATTTAGTTAATATCCTTATGAGATAGGTTTGACCGAATCATTTCATAAGCTTGAAGCTTGTTTTACTTCGTTTAATAGGATGGATTGCTTGTGAACATAAGATTCGATGCTATTTATTCATGTTTAGCGGTTTCTAGGTCATAAGTGTTTGGAATCATCATCATTGATTGGTATAGGTACTATATAGAGAGACCTCTCGTGTAGTTTCCTATTTCATGTAAGATTAGTTTACTTTGACCGAAGTAGCTAGTCGGTTAGGCAATTTTCACAGTTTTGCTATCCGTGCTTCATTTAGGATTTCCAGATTATTCGGGATGTGTCTATAGTCCTAGATAGTCCAGTTTTCCACATTAGACGATAGTGTTCATGGCATTAGTCATCCGAGGGTCTGAGTGAGTCTAGAGGAGTTGAGTCTAGGTGATGCATTCCTTTTTCTGATTTTCCATCATTTTATCTGGTTTTTAGTTGTTTCTGTCGGTTTTATTTTTACAGAGTAGTTATCATTATTAGTTCACCAAATCATTTTCATCGGTTAAATATTAGCGACGATTCAGTATCGGGAGATTGTCATCGCGTCCACGGATTGATATCCGGTTCTTACCAATACTGTACTGCACACGACGGGTACACTGCCCTGGTGTGTAGTTTGGTCACTTGGTGATTACCATTTAAAACTTGACCATATTTTTATATATTCAAAATTTACGCATCAAGTTTTTGGCGCCGTTGCCGGGGACGCGTCAGATTCCGAGAAATATCCGAGCTAGTAGTTTAGCCACTTGTTTGCTTTATCTGTTTACTTGTTTTCTTTGCGTATTTTAGCTGTTAGTTAGTTTTTATTATTATGTGTTTCCTTTTCGTGTTAGTTAGACTTTTAGGTTAGTTTTTTTTCGTTTTCTGTTTCTGTTTCGTTGTTTTTATCGCATTTTTGTCTGTTTATGCGCATACGTCGCCGCCAGAGCCGATTTTCACCGTTATGTGAGCCAGAAAGAGTTTTCCATCACCTTCGACACGTGGAGGGCGCATTACTTGTGCCGATGGCTGTACCTGCAGATCAGAGGCGCACGCTTGCAGATTACGCTCGTCCCAACATCGACGAGACGTTGCCGAGTGTTATCCGTCCGCCAGTGGACGTGAATAACTTTCAGATTCAGCCTCAGGTCATCACTCTGATTATGGACTATGTTCAGTTTGACGGATTACCTAATGATGACCCGATGACCCACATCGTGAACTTCCTTGAAATTTGCGACACTTTCAAACTTAAGGGGGTCCCCGCAGAGGCAATTCAGTTGCGATTATTCTCATTTTCCCTTCGCGGTGCAGCGAAGGCGTGGCTTCACTCCCTTCCACCCGGATCCATCACGACATGGGCTATTTTGACACAAAAATTCATCTCAAAGTATTTCCCTCCATCAAAGGTTGCGTTGTTCAGAAACAAAATCTATTCCTTCCTTCAGGACGACACAGAGAGTTTATACGAGACGTGGGAGCGATTTAGAGAGTTATTAAGAAAATGTCCATCACATGGCATTGAGCTACACGAGCAGATACATATTTTCTACAGCGGTTTACATCCACTCACACGACTTACGGTCGACACGTCAGCTGGTGGGACATTAAGTAGTAAAACGCCCGAGGAGGCGCAAGAGTTACTTGAGGAGCTTGCTTTAAACGATTATCAGTGGCCGAGCACACAAAGTAAGCCGAACCAGCAGAGAGGAGTACTCCAGGTTGACCCTATTACAGCTCTATCCATGCAGGTTGAGGCGTTATCGAAGAAAATAGCCAAAATGCAGGTGATGGAGCAGCAGGTGAAGTATTGCGAGCTGTGCTCAGGACCCCACGACATTACACGTTGTCCTATTGGGGGTAGCACCGATTTCCACGAGCAGTCTGATTTCATGTTCGACCAGGCCCACCCACCGCCCAACAATGCGTATAATTACAATACGGGGTGGAGGCCTAACAGTTCTAACCCCGTAGGATTTCAGCCGAGACCGCTACCGAGGCAACAGGGTTTCTATGACCCAGAGGTTGGCAAACAGACACCGACAGAGGATTCAGGTTTGAAGAATTTAACTGACATGATGTCTCAGTTTATCAAGCCGATATGAGAAAAATTCACAGCAGAATGAGAAAACTTCACAGCAGAATGATCAGAGGATTTTGCAGACTGAGCAGGACATAGTTGTGGTGGCCAAAGAGTTGAGTAATTTAGCAGCTCATTTGCAAAATATGGAGAGGACCATGGGTCAACTTTCCAAATCGTTTTCTGAGAGAAAACCAGGAGGATTGCCAGGGCACACACAGTCATATCCTAAGCAATACGTGAATGCAATCTTTTACCTGAATGACAACACCACTCCAGATCCAGAATCGATGTTCAGTGCTGAGCCAGTTGATGAGGAGAGTGATGATGAGATAGACGAGGAGATTGAGGTAGAGGTTCCTGGGCAGGTGCAACCGAGGCTAAGCCCAGCAAGTACAGCACGACCCGAGGAACCAGTAGTGGAGAAATATGTTCCCCGACCCTACATCCCTCATATTCCATATCCAGAGAGACTTAGGGATCAGCTTAGGGAAGAGCAGCAGGAGAAACATCACCAGGCCGTCGTTCATCATATTGGAATTAAAGATCACCCACCCGACCCACCTTCAGTTATTACCAAGTCGACCATATCATTGCAGACCCCGCCAAAGAAGAAGTGTGGGGATGAAGCGAGCGTTAGATTGAAGAAAAAGCCGCCTGATAAGACATTGAAGGCTTCAGGGAGTGATAGGCCGTGGGTGGTTGACGTGTACGCCATGTACTTGCGAGATCGACATATGGGAGTTGAGCCTCTAATTGAGGAGTGGCGTATGCACGAGTCTGATGAGAGCATTTTTGGCAGTGAGGGAGGTCACATCCATGACCCCGGTTGACTTAACCGCGGGTTCGAGTCCGGCTGTCGACTCGTTAATAAATTCAGCGCTTTCGGGAGGCAACTCGAGTACTTGTTTACTTTATTTTGCTTGTTTCATGCTTTGTTTGAACTAGTTTAATTTCCTTTTAGTTAGTTTTCTTAAATTAGTTATATGTTATTTCTCCTTGTTCCGTTTTATGTTTTTGTTTCAAGTTTTGCAGGTTGTTCGAAGCATGCCACAATTGGAATTGCATGGACTTATCATTTTGGTATTGCTTCGTGGGGTTGGTAGGTAACTCGCAATTTGTGGACCGTCGGATACTTAATCTCCATTTCCACGGTCCGCAGATGTGCTTTCATGATTTAGATCAGGTTTGAATGATACGGGACCGTCACTTCATAAATGACAATCAACGGTCCGTATCAGGTTTTTTGGGCATGTGACTTTTGGTCAAAGTGGACCGTTCACTTCATAATTGACAAACAAACGGTCTATTTTGATCAAAATGTTACTTTTCTGTAGGTTGGTATTTGATGTTGATTGGTGCTGTTGAGCAATTGGTTGCAAATTGGCATAACAGGTCTATTGATGCACACATTGCGAATCATTTGGTACTCAATCTCCATTCCGGGCGGTTTGCATGTTTGTGTTGTAGGCTTGTTGACTTTTGGTTAAGTGCCGGCCGTTCACTTCATAATTCACAACAAACGGCCCGCATTTGATCAATCGTCCAAGAACTCAAATTTTCAAATGTTTTTTTTAAAAAGTGCCAAATTTTGCAATCCGATCGCTTTTGTTTCATTTTGGGTTTTGTTTTCTTCCAGATTCACCACGGGACCGCCAGCTACCTTGATTCACCGGTTTAGTTATTATCCGAGTTGTATTTTTCATTTTGCATTCATTTGTTGACACACAACTCGAGATATTTGTGCTTTATTGATTTATATTTGTGATTGATTTGGTTTGGTTGTGCTTGGATGATAGTTTGTTCTAGCGAGACGGTTCTGGCATGTTCGTCGAGAGCTGTTTCATGATGCATACTTTGATTGTGGAGGATTTTTGGCATTTGTGGATTCAGCTCTGGCACCTGTTCAGTCAAGAGCTGGTTTTGATTCATTTTTCAGCATCCAGACACTGGCACATGACAGTGATAGGGGAGTATTTCAGTTCCCTTTCCCCTAATTTTTGTATTGTTTTTCGTACATTAGGGACAATGTACGAATTAAGTGTGGGGATGGGGGTCAATTGAACTGAAATAGCTAAAATTTGTGAAAAATTTTCAAATTTTCTTATCATATCCCCCTGTTTTAGTTGAAATTGAGATTTTTGCCCGTCTTATTGCACATGGAAGTGGGCCCGTTGATGTAATTCGTGACGTTTTGCTCGCCTATGTATACGATGCTTGTCTCTAGTCAAAACCTTTTCTTCGAGTATCTTGAAAAAGTATTTCCAAGCAAGTGTTTTTCAAATAAAATAATAAATGGAATGCTTTACTTAGTGAAACTATCGGATGGGGGATTGATTGCTTGCATCATATCGGTAGCCCTTTTCCATCCGTTTTCGTGAGATATTTGAGCCTTAATTTGCATTATATGTTACATTATTTACTCACTTTCGTTTGGCTGAGTGTTATGCCATCATGCGCTTTCATTTTAGAACTTGTGTTGTTTATACGCATCGAGACCATGAACTAAAATTGAGCATAGAAATGATAGAGGCATTAGGATTACCCTTTTGATTTAGCCTTTTTCTTTGATCTTATCATTTTTCCTTCCCTAAAACATCATCCCTTAGAAAAACCCGTTGAGCCTTTTTCCTTCTCGTTTGATTTTCCCACTTTTTGACCCATTTAGCCTTTTGATTAGCCTTTATTTTGTTCTTAAACCCCCTGTGTGAAGAATCCGGATTAGTTTTGGACTTTGTGTATATATTTATATATATATATTGGTTAGTTTCATCAAGTCATATTTAGTTAAAAAAAAATAGTGATTAAATGTGATTCTCCTAGTACTCAATCTCCATTCTAGGAATTCATATGAGATTGCAAAAACAAAACAAAAAAAAAAAAAAGAGAAAAAAAAAGAGAAAAATGAAGAAAAAAAAATGCAGAATATTCTAGCTCGTTATTGGAGGTCATAGACCTAAGATAAAGCTGAAAAAAATAGAGTTTTTCTTAGTTTATGTTTTCGGGTCAAATTACCCGACTTTGAGTTATTTATGTAAATAGTTTTTCTTTTAGTTTGTTTATTAACTTTTCCGGATTTCTAAACACTTCGCCACTTTCACATTCCCATTCCATACCCTAAACCCTAGCCTAACGTTACAACCCTTTTGAAAGTCCTCTTGATTTATGAACGATTTTATGTTGTTTGGTGGAGATGCGATTTCGATACAAGCTTATGACAATGAAGTGCATGTTTGGCCTTGAGTGATCTACTTAAATCGATGATCTTTTTAATCATCTCCACTAAATTTCACCGAGTTGAGTGATCATTGTGAGGGGTATGATGCTTGTTTGATTGAACCTTGACGTGTGTTGATCTAGTAGGCATTTCCTTCTCTTTTAAAATAATTATCATAATTGCTTGTTGAAATATAAATCTTTTGAAAAGTGTAAATCTTGAGATTTGGGGATGCATGTAGGCTTGAGTAGTTGCATTGGGTTGGGTGGACGTTGCGTCTTCGATTGGCTTGTGGAAGTGTTGCATGAGATTTTGCTTGAAGGCAAGCAAAGCTTAAGTGTGGGGATATTTGATGCGTAGCATCTAATACATATAAATAAATTAATAAATCCCGCATTTAATTGAGTTTTTGATTTAAAATATTAAATTTGAAGTTTAATTGCATTATATGTGAAAAATTAGGATTTAGGTTAATATTTGAGAAATATATATATAATTTTCATATTAAATTTGGATTTTTAATTGAGATTATTAGAATGTGATATTTATTGATGGGTTTGATTTGTTGAATTTTAGATGGTTGGTGTGTTCGTGATGATTTTAGAAGAATATAGGAAAAAACGAGAGCAAAAACGGAGGTCGTATGCTAAAGTTATGGAGGATTAAAAAATAATAATAATAATAATAATAATAATAATAATAATACTAAATGGCAGCAGCAAACCAAGTCTTCACCAGCCCAGCCCAGTCCCTACCTTTCCAGGCCCAACAGCCAGAAAAGCCCAGATCAGCTTGCAGCAGCCCAGCGCGAAAAATAGAAAATCATGGAGGCCACGGGGATCGAACTCGTGACCTCTTTGTTAGCGAGCAGCGTACAAACCACCATGACAGCAGCAGCTGATGTTTTATTTCTGGTTTATGAGTGTTTTATCAAGTACTGCACCAGGCCCAGAATCAGGCCCAGCGACCTGAGAATGCATCAGCTCGTTTTTTCAGCGTATTTAATGGTTGGAGGCGCCGTTTTTTTGCAGTTTTTCACTTCTAAAAAACCCTAAAAACCCTCTACAAGATCTAGAACTTTGAAGGAAGGATTAGAGGTCAAGTTTGAAGCTTTTGGATGCGAAAATTGAAGATTTACAACCTTTCGGTTTTCTTTTTTTCATAGAGGCTAGATTTCTTCTCCTTTTTTTCTTTATTTCTTTGTTTATGAGAATGTTAAAGATTGGATTTTTATGTGTGCTTTTCATGTTTAGTGGCTAGTTTCCTAGTAGTTTCACCTAGATGAGACGATTTTAGACCCGTTTGACCCGTTTGGGTGGCTTTTTACTATGAATATGTGAAAATTGCTTGGATGATGATTTTGAATTGCTTATGATGATTATTATCTGCTGATTTGTTCTTTATTATCATTAAATCATGTGGTTAATTATCATGCTTGGTAGAACTACCCAAGTTAATTGCTTTATCCATTGTTGACCCGTTTGACTTTTATGAGTCAACGGTTGATGCTTGCTAGGAGACCTCCTTCTTGATGATTTATTGATAATTAGGGGCTGATTTAGTTAATATCCTTATGAGATAGGTTTGACCGAATCATTTCATAAGCTTGAAGCTTGTTTTACTTCGTTTAATAGGATGGATTGCTTGTGAACATAAGATTCGATGCTATTTATTCATGTTTAGCGGTTTCTAGGTCATAAGTGTTTGGAATCATCATCATTGATTGGTATAGGTACTATATAGAGAGACCTCTCGTGTAGTTTCCTATTTCATGTAAGATTAGTTTACTTTGACCGAAGTAGCTAGTCGGTTAGGCAATTTTCACAGTTTTGCTATCCGTGCTTCATTTAGGATTTCCAGATTATTCGGGATGTGTCTATAGTCCTAGATAGTCCAGTTTTCCACATTAGACGATAGTGTTCATGGCATTAGTCATCCGAGGGTCTGAGTGAGTCTAGAGGAGTTGAGTCTAGGTGATGCATTCCTTTTTCTGATTTTCCATCATTTTATCTGGTTTTTAGTTGTTTCTGTCGGTTTTATTTTTACAGAGTAGTTATCATTATTAGTTCACCAAATCATTTTCATCGGTTAAATATTAGCGACGATTCAGTATCGGGAGATTGTCATCGCGTCCACGGATTGATATCCGGTTCTTACCAATACTGTACTGCACACGACGGGTACACTGCCCTGGTGTGTAGTTTGGTCACTTGGTGATTACCATTTAAAACTTGACCATATTTTTATATATTCAAAATTTACGCATCAACATGCAACACAATAACCCCTCTAAAGCTCCGGTAGTTAAAGGAGATGTTTTTGGCACTTTCCAATATCCGAAAACAAATGAAGAAAAGGTGCGAATGAGAATGATACCTTATGCATCTGTAGTTGGTAGCATCATGTATGCTCAAGTCTGTACTCGTCCAGATATTGCTTACATTGCTGGCATGTTAGGGCGTTATCAAACTAATCCTGGCCATGATCACTGGACAGCAGCTAAGAAGGTTCTTAGATATCTTAATGGGACGAGAGGCTACAAACTAACCTACAGAAGAAGTGATAATCTGGAATTAGTCGGATACTCTGATTCCGATTTTGCTAAATGCAAAGATGATAAGAATCCACCTCGGGATACATCTTTATGTTAGCAGGCGGGCCCATTTCATGGAAAAGTCATAAACAACAGCTAACTTCAACATCCACTATGATGGCAGAGTACATTGCTGTTTACAACGCAACCTGTCATGGAATGTTGCTTAGAAACCTGATCACTGGACTCAAAATTGTAAATTCTATTTCTAGACCATTGAAGCTTTATTGTGATAATTAAGCTACCATTACTTTCTTGAATAGTAACAGTTCGACTGGCGCTGGACTATATCTCTATACAAAATATTTGTTTGTTCGTGAACGAGTTGAGGAAAAATTTATTTGTATTGAGTATATAAGTACTAAGGATATGCTTGCGGATCCGATGACTAAGGGTCTCCCAACTAGAGTATTCGAAGAACTAGTTTCGAGGATGGGCTTTACTAAAGACCTTATCTAGCATATCGTACTTCTTATTTTAATTAATTTCCTCTCTGTTTGATTCTGTCTCTGAATATGTTATGCATGCATTATTGACATATAGACAGTTTTATTATAAATCAACGTTAAGGGCTTATTTTTGTGATTGATTTTGAATTTAAGTTGAATTTTAAATTTGGGGTTATAGTATGATTAATGGGGGTCTTGAGTTGGATAATCAACTCTATGACTGTATTTTTCTGCTGCAATTTTGGTTTAAAATTGAAATGAGTATTAAATTCTGATCAGACTTAACTAATAACTCATTATAAATGATTGCTCGGCCAAGAGGGAGAATGTTAGACAAAACATATATACTAAATATATATATATGTATATTTCGTATATATATATATATAAATATATTATATGTGGCCTTTAATCATTTATCTTAGATGATCAATTTACCTAATTAACCCTATCATGCATTTATTTCATGGACATAATTGCCCTTAATGATAGAATTAGGGTTTCCCCTTGGGTGTATATATATGGAGATTATAGCACAGAGTTAAGGTTAATCACCACATAAGAATTCAATCTCCTCTCCTCTGCTCTCTCTAATTTCGTAGGTCTCATCCTACTATCACCATCATTAGCGTACACCCTAAACGGGAACCAAGGCTACTCACAGGATGGACAACCTAACTGCTGCTGATCTCAACCAGATGACCACAGGTAATATTTACATACATATTATCTGTTTATTGTGATAACGATTCAGGATTCGATCAACAAGCTTGACGTTATTGATTCACTTAGAGTTTACAATGTAGAGAGAGAAACACACTTAGAACACACAGTTAAGAAGATGAAGAATGAATGAACTTCTGAACTCTCTCTAACACGAACTATTTATAGTCACTTACATACTGGCCGACGTACCACCTGGCGGACCAGTTGGTACGCCCGTATCAACTAGTACAACAGACCATATGGTACGGCCATCTTGGTATGTTGACTATATGACTCACAAAGACGCTCTAGACTAGATACAATACACGAGACACAACGAAGCATAGGAATATGCTCTAACATCCGAAGATGAACAATACTCTCTTAGAGGCATTAAAGACGTGGTGGGTTAGCTGCAGTACACCATATATATAAGCATCGGTAATGTTTTAAGGTGCACTGGGAGTCAGACCGAGAATGGTGTGTGTGTGTGTGTGTGTGTGTGTGTGAGAGAGGGTATGTCTCTGATGGTTGGTTATATCGTAATCTAATGTTCCTTATCGCTATTTCTAACCTACCTCTTGCGGTCAGGTAAATATTGGCGCTAATGTAATTGATTCAGTAATCGAGAATATATTCCTTTCCTTGGTGAAATCTCTTATGTTGTTTTTATGTTTGGTTTCAAATGTCAACATGTGTTAGTTATTGATAAAACTCTTTTTAACTACCCATTTTCTTTAAAATTTATAAGTCTCTTCTAATTTCAGGATGAAATTCCCTAAAGTGGGGGAGACTGTAACATTTGTACTTTGCCCAGTTATGAAATCCGACTTATTTTGCGATTTTGCGATATACCAATTTGTAGATTATTAAGTACCGGGAGAATTTTCGGATATTTTAAGCCCAAATAAAGCATTTGAATGATTCATAATCATTTGTTTAACACAAAATACATAATTATAATCAATTGAATTCAAATTGGATCCCTTGAATTGAAAATAAAGCAATTTCTGGTTTTTACGTGATTTCGGTACGCGATTCGTCAATTACCCGGAATCTCGTATTTAGTCATCGTATGTCAATTTCAACATTTATATGAGTATAATAATCACATATCATGTCACGAGTCATTGCACACTTAATCGAGTCACGAAGCGTTGGTGAATTGCCAAAAATCGATGTGTACTTCAAAACTGACCAAAACGTGCTATTTGACCTAATTTATGGATTTCTATGAGTTACGAGGTGTATTTATATTCATTTTGAGTGGTTTATATTTGTTTATCATGATGGGAGTATGAATTGGGTAATTTGGGTGAAAACGGACTTGAAAACATCAAAAAAAAAGAACCGAGCACGCACAATGAGGAATCGGTAAGGCTATTGTTCGGGGAAGCTCCATTCGTATCGCTTAGAGAATACCCTAGCCCTGGCGATACACCTAGTTCCCTTCTTCCAGCAGATGCCTAAAACTTCACCTATAAGTTCATCATATCCTTATTAGCCCCCATTCCCTCAAACCCTAAAACGGCCAAATACCTCTGGAAATCATTCTTTCTCATACCAACTCACCTTTTGGAGCTTGGGGCTTGAAGATTAGAGCTTGGATCATCCTTCTTCACCCCTTATTTTCAATTTTCGGTTAGTTGTTTCCTTGTCCTTGATGTTACATGTTCAAGATCTGAGCTTTATCACATAATTAGGTTGGTTTCATGTCATAAATGTTGTATCATGTTAGATCAATGGATAAAATTGATTAAGATTGAATATTTTTGATAAATTACGGTTGGATCTATGATATACTTGATGATTCATGCTAGATCCGTATGTAAACTTTTTAAAGCTTGAAACTTTATTATGTTTTAGGACTAGATCTACATGTTGCATGTTGATTGTGTTTAGATCCATGGAATCCATGCTAAAGCTTGCACCTTTTTAATGAAATTAGGTTAGATCTATGATTTGCATGATTTCTATGTTGTGGATCTAGGGTTTTGATCATCAAGTTTGAATTTTTATGCTATAAAATGATTGGATTTACACCATACATGATCCTTAGGGCTAGATCTATGAATATGAACATCAAGTTGTGATTTTTATTTTATGGGAAGTTGAGATCTATGTCATATATGCTTCCTAGGGTTAGATCCATAAATAATATCATGAAGATTTTACTTTTATGTTGAAAAATGGGTAGATCTATGTCATGCATGCTCATTAGGGTTAAATCTGATAATTTCATCATCAAAATTAGATTTTTATGTGTAGATATATGACATGCATGCTCCAAATGATACAACTAGGTTAGATCATGATCTTGCATGAATGATGTTGACATGGTTATGCATAATATAATAATTTTGACTATTGTTGACCCCATTTGACTTCATCGAAATATCTATGTGCATTCTTAGGACTTCATAATTATGCCCTAAGCTTTAGGATTGACCCTATTATACTAACGTGTGTATTGCCTCATCAAATCACCATCAATTCGTCGAGTCGGTTGTGTCATGAAATTAAATCGATTAATAGTTAGTTATTCATTTAGTAATTTTCTTTATCTCCTCGAGTCGTCGAGGTCTAGCTATCTCGTTGTGTGGTGTTGTGTTTGTGTCTTATCCTATACTAGGTGAGTATTTATAGCGCCTCTTTCTTTTAAAAATTTTAGGGTGCAACATGTACCGGTATCAAACTTAAGATCTTTATTCATTGCTCAAACACTACATGCGAACTCTATGTTGTTATGTGTTCTCTTATATTTATATGTGCTCTTATATAAAAACGTGAACTCGTGTGAATTATTGTGGGATCGATTACTTGTGGAACTCGCACTTTAGATGTATCTCATTAACTCATTTCAGCCAGGGTTACAATAACGGATTCGTTGGTGTGGCAACCCACCTAGCCTGCCTGGTTTTGGTACCGGTGATTGAAAGCCTAAATGCTGAGGGCTTGAGTGTGTCGCTCTTATGTGCTTTGGTTCATTACTGGATCTCACTTAGCTCATTGATTCGCATGATTTAAACAATAGTATAAATCAAACCTATGTTTACTCACCAACTATTCGTAGTTGACCATTATTTTATACATGTTGCAGGTTTGTTGTTAAATGATGATTACTTTGTTGATGCCACCATAGGTTGCATGCAGACTTAGCGTGACCTAATTAAATGAGCTAATTTGTTTCACATCGTTGTTTTATTCTAGTATTGTAATGTTTTATTTGAGTTATATGAAATGGGTTGATTAAGAATATCGTAACATTAACTTAGTGTTGTGTGCATCTAGAAAATCATCGCGTCCCGACATATTCCGCCGTCGGTCGAGGTGTGACAATTATGCCCTCTAGAAGATCTACAAATGGCTAAATATGTTATACAGAAGAATTACCTTGAAAGGAGTTTATCTGGGTAAACTTGAAGACTGAAGATCCTCTAGAATAACAAGTTATCTTGGAAGCTTGCTGTTATCAGAAGTTCAAGTTATTTCGGATACAGAAAGTTATCTTGTAAAGTATTTACTCGAATGAATCTCGAGTTCCTCCGGAAGGAGAGTTCATCTGGATAAAGTTGACTTTTTTTATACTTATCCCAGATACTGCCAAAAGCACTTTTGACAGTTTCTTACCAACAACTTTGTTCCCCTCGTATCAGACGCCGCTTAAAAGTACTTTTTGTTGTTTCATCCAATAGATAACATCATTGTAACCGTATTTTATTGTTTCTTTGTACTAAATTGTCAAGCTGGCCTTTAGGGAAATCAAGGGTTCTCCTTGATTTCCACTTAGCACTATAAGTATTGTATTTTTGTTTCATTGCTTGTAACGCTTGAATTCGATCTCATCAAGCATGGAATAATTGTTCTAAGGTAATACAATTGTATTGTCGAGTTTATTCATACTTGTTTTATTACATAGCTTAACTTTATCTTAAGTCTTAACAACATGAAACTAAAACTGTTTAAGAGTGAGATTGAAGATTAACTTGATTATGGATGGTTAATCTTGTAATTATATCTTGTTTAGGTTAAAGTGAATTAACCACGATCCTACACACACTAGCTCAAAATATGCGAAAGCTTGGTTAAAAGGCTTACCATGATCATCTATTGCAAGAATCTTCAAGTTTAAACACTCCTGGACCTTCCTCTAGACTCACAGTAGCTCAGGAGCATGAATGAGAGAGAAATATCTCAGAAAAATCGGATGCAAATGACCATATTTGTGCACAAATCTAGTTTATATCGAAATGGACCGCCTACTGTCCACTTTTTCCCTTGGGATGTTTCGCTTGGTGTAACTAAAAACACGCAGACCATGCCCGGCGAGGCTGCACCCGACCCGGCTCAAACCCGACCCAAGTGGACCGCCTGGTCTTGAATAACTCGAGATGGTCTGCTTTGCTTGCAAAGCAGATTTTCCAATTTATGTTATTTGCTCAATCCCCTCGTTTAAGATGTTACTTAGACGGGTGTAAATAATTTTTGACACAAAAATATTGAGTTTGAAAATGTCATCCAAGATAAAAGAAAAATGAAACGATAGATTGGAAATAGATAATAAATATTTCTTTAATATTTATTTTGATTATTCCAAAAATGTTAATCACCAACGTCCTTGATATATATTTTGTTATATCCTACAAGGACAAAGTACTCTGTTTACGTAAATAGATATGTTGAAGATCCTAATCAACCGTAAAAATAGCTAATTAATGCGTAATTATAGATAAATGTGGTAATTTAATTGATAAATATTAACCTAAAATTTGAAAATTTCACATAGTGGCCTAGAAAGGTTCAGGCTAGCAAGGTCGTATAATACTTACCAATAGGGGGTCCTGGTAACTGAGATGTGATGGGTTGAGGGCTTCTTCATCTTAAGAGTCCTTATAATGAAACCTACTAAGAGAAAGAACACCGTCAGACTCACCGTAGGAGGGGGCTCCCAAGATCAACCTCTAGTGTGAGATTGAAATGAAGTGAGTTTACCATGACCGAATTCTTGTATTTATATTGAAGTTTGGATAGATGCGTGGATCGGGGATCCTTCTCTTCGAGGGTGTATCCATCCTTACTTTCTTATGCATATTCCCTGGCAAGGCATTTGTTTCTATTTTTGTGCATCTAGGTGACTATTATTGCTTTGTGATTACTCTTTGATAGCAGGTTATTAAGATGTGCTTTTTCGAGGAGATGGCACTGCGTAGCCTTTCCAGATATAAAGTTAGATTTTAACTATTTTAAGTATGTTTATGTCTCATGCAGCTCTTAAGACCTGCACTGTTTCTTCTTTGGTTCAAGCCTAGATTATAAAGTGACTTTGTCATGACATGCCTTGCCTAGTATGTCTTGGCCAGTAGTCTAGACAAGTAACCATGTCATACTTCCTAACCTGAGGCTTGGTGGTTATGCAGATACGTATGGACTGGTCTCCGTGCACTAGGCCAGTATTTGTTGTCAAATCAACCTACGTCATCATCATCCAATAATAAATTCCCAATCGTTGTTCCAAATAATGATTCCACCACGTATCGGACATTTGTGTTTAGGATATTTAATCAAGTAAATATTATCGGGTTGATCATTGCTCATAGTGTAACCCTTTACATCCTATCTTAGTAAGAGTATTTTTGGATGTCGTTACTTGGGCATCCAGATCTAACAAAAAGATGCTACCATGTAGGTATAATGTGACGGTGAGTATAATGACACTAAAATGGTTAGTGAGTGTGCAATGTTAATTTAAGAGATAGATGGTTATGTGTAATTTTTTGATTGATTAATAGCCTGAAGAAAAAGAATGTGTCCCACGCCTGTCACTAGACTCACGCCCAACATTCAACACACCATGGGCGATATGCCACTTAGGCTATGCATAGAGGATGACTTTTCACGCTACCCCGCTTCCTCCACGCCAAGCCGTAGCGGTGTTTCATAAGCCATGCAAGGTCCACGCCACGCTTTCTCCACACATATGTTCTTCCCCCTTATAGCCACACCAAATTACTTCCCCTACATGGGTGCACTCACGCGAGTCCACGCGAATTTCTTCACTTCTTAGGTTGGTGTCAAGCAATGATGATGTGGTTTAGGGTTAAAAGGGACAATTACACGAAAGAAAAGGTAGAGGGGCTATTCTATCTTCCATATAAAACGGAGGGACAGCTTTTGCAACTCAAAAAGTTTTCCAGCTCATCATCGAAACGACGCCCCGTTTTCAATCATCGCAGAGGAGGAGAGGAGGGAGGAAGAGGAGATCCAGAACGAAATTCACAGACAAAACAATCATTTCAATAAATTTGTTGGTGGATCATCATCTCCTTCATCATCCCTCCATCATATTAGTTACCCCCTTTTTCCAAAATTCAATCTCCAACACCACCAGCAGTTGTTGCTTCAATTCTCCTTCCTTTCCTTTCTGTGAGTAGTTTTCCTCCACTCGAGATGGATCAGTTTGGTGTTCTAGTAGAAAGTATCGGCTTCAAAGCACAGGGGAAATCATCCGCTCCATTGGCTGATTTGAAGGCCACGAACAAACCAAATGACAACATCAACGGTTTCCCGCGAGATTTAGGTATCAAACGATCAAAATCGAGTTACGATTCGAATAGTTCAATTAATGATGATGATCTTGATGGAATATTTAGATCTAATAGTAGTAATGATCGGAAACCCCCAAATTCTGGTTTGGATGATGTATTTGGGTATGTGGACTCCATTTTTAAGGCTTCAAGCTCGAATAATTACAACAATGATGCTGATGATATATTTGGCTTGATGAAGACTAGCTCAGGATCGACTTCTGTTGATCATTATGATGTGCTTGGGAACAGGGTTTCGCCGGTTATGAAGACGAGTCCGGTTGATGATTTGCTTGGGAATTTTGGTGGGATGGGATTCAAAACGAATAACAACGCCCCGGGAGAGCAAGCAAATGTTTCGAATTTTAACGGTTTAATTGGAAATCTGAATGCAAATGTGATGAAATCCAGTGGTTTAAAAAGGAATTCAGTGAAAAAGCATGTAACTGCTTCAGAACCAGCAGATCTGCTATCAGATTTTGGTGTAAAAGGTTCTGCACTTAATGGGTATGTAATAATGGCGTTTGCTTTGTTTGAGTCCCTTCATTTTGTTTATTGTATGTTTGAATCATTATTTGAATGTCCTTAAAAAATGAATTATACATGAATACTAAAAATGTGTATGAAGTTAATTAAAGTTTGAACTAGAAGGTTGAACTAAACTAGTCAACTACAAAGAAATTTAATTGGCTTTAGATAAATTGTATGGTTTTAGATTGCTTTTGGAAGTTACCAAGTTAATGCGGTTGTAGCTTATAAGTTTAGTTGGTTTTGACTTTTTAGTTAAATGCAATGCATCATTTTATCTTTGTAGTTTTGTTATAGGCATTTGGCAGATTTGTAAGATCAAAACTTATTTGTGGCAATTTGAGCCAGAATTCGTGGATTTCTGAGTTCATTTTTTAGTATCTAAACCATCCAATAGGATTAAATAGTGAGTAGTAATCATTGATTGAAAAGTTAATCTTGTCTTGTTCACGATTTGATTATAATTTTGAACTTCAAAATTATTAAACATGGTTGAAATTATTGATTGATGTTTGTTTGGTGTTTGCTTTGTAAATTGTTTAAACTTAAAAGAGCTCCATAAAGCAAATTTATTGGAATGTGCATGTTGGTGATGAGGTCAACCTAACCCATACCTTAAATGGGCCTATTTTAACCTGGACCTGTTTTGAGCCGATACCCAACCCGCATTGCCTATTTTGCTACCTATACTAGCTTGTCATAATACAGTTTGACACATATTTGTATGTCATGATGATGTTCTTGGATACACTGATTAGTTTTCCCAGTTGACAGATTAATTTTTTTTTTCATATGTCTAGAAGGAAATCAGAAGCAAATAATGCTAGTCTATCAGCCAAATCATTTTCAGCTTCAGTAGAAGACCCATTTGTAATGTTTGAGAGAACGCAAGGGAGCAGCTATAAAGTAAATAATGGAGCTTCTGTTGTTGATGATTATCTAGATTCCTTTTTCAGTTCAGGCACTCGTGCAAACACCAGATTAAGCCAGAGCTCTACAACTGAGGTGTAAACAAAATTGCCAGAGAAACAATATACTATCTAGTGGTGTTTGTATAAACAATTACTGCACTTGATAATGCGATTTTTTAATAATCACTTTTTGGATGATAAAATGCATAGTATCTGCAACAAAACTGCTTACCAAAGGGTATAAAAAATTACATAATCACTCATTTTTAAACCTATCTGTAAAATTTTACTTCTATATTACAAAGCATATTACCCTTTTTGTATAAGAATGTGCTTTTTATTATTTTATGTATTAAAATCTTAACTAAGTAGAATTTCTAAAAACTAAGCATGTAATAACTATTAAAATGAACATCTAAACACCCCCTAGTGTATCAGGTAACCATGCACATGGCCTTTATATTTCTTAACGGATTTTGTCTTTCAGGATTCAGTGTATGATGCTCTTTTCAACAACAATGTTGTTCCTAAGCAACAGAACAAGGCTTCCTTTGTGAGCTCAAACAACACAAAGCAGACATTTTCAAAGGCAAAGAGTACCGATGACTTTTCGTATCTTTTTGGAATGGGAGGTAATATCACTTCAAGACACCCCTTCAACTTATATATCAGGGTGTTTTCTTATAGGTGGCAAATTTGACCCATTTACTTGCAAATGGGTTGATTTTGACTTTGTTTTATCTCCATTGGTCAAATGGGCTAAGCTAAGAGATTTAACTTATAATAAAACTTGTCAAATGAGTTCAACGGGTCAAATTTCATGTCTAAATTACTAACAAAACTAGTTTTTTTTAATTGTTATAATATAGTTTGTTGTCATATCTATTACCTTAATTAATTGTAAACCAAAAATATGTTTGCGGGTTGGCCGAGCCGGCTCAACATCCCTGTTTTAACGTTCATAAAAAAGTTACCCACTTTTACCAAACTCAATTTGACTTGTTACTTAATCCGGTTCTTTTCCATTGTGCTTGGTTAACGTGATACACTGATACCTTTTTTTGTTTGTTATATTCAAAGTTGCCCCTCCATCGGGAGAATTCCAGGAAATTGAAGGGGAAAGTGAAGAAAGACGGAAAGCAAGATTCAACCATCATAAGACAACCCAGCAGCGAATGGTATATAGTATATTCTATTTCTTTCACCCATAATTGGTTGTTCTTGCTTGATTAGTAGCTACTTCTTGTCTTTTTTGGTACAATATTCTCTTGGATGCTGATCACTTTTTTAGATGCATCAATGCTGTATGAAAGGGATATAAATTAAAAGATAGTAATGTTAGGATGATAACATTGCTCTTGAAAAACCACCGGGAAAACCATGAGTTTTGACCAAATTACCATTACTTGATCCTTACCTCACTTGTATGAAGCTATGCTATCAGTAGGGTCACTTATTTAAGCAAGCTTAAGTATCTTCCATGTTTTAGTCCCCCTGCACCTAGCTATGATTTATTTTCCTTGCATGTTATTTTCGTTGTTTTATTTCCCATTACTAGACGTTAGGAACACTTAGCCAACATGAAGCTCATGGCCTTATAATTTCCTATTTAAAAATCGATGTTTTACATGAAAAGGGTGAGAGAAAAATACAAAAAAAATTACTTTCTTATCTCATTCTTTAACTTAAGAGCTGATCCTATGCTAATTAAACTTTGGCAAGTTGAATGTTTATCTTAGGACATGATTTAAGTCTAATTGATGAACTTGTATCTTACTTTGAACCGGGAAGCTCTAGGGATTAGTTTGAGTGGTGTGTCTTTATCTCAAGCTATTCTAGCTCTGTCTATCTATCTATGAGATTAGTTGAGTGGTGTGTCTTTATCTCAAGTTCTTATTAATTTATGCTTATCACCTTTCATTCCTGGTTTGTGTAATCGTGTTGTAATCAATTATACACCATTGGTGTTGGTTAAACAACTAGGAACTTACTTTTAGAATTTAGTATAGCACCTAGATTGGTGTTAGCACTTGAATAAGTAAATAACCATCTTGCACACCGAGCCTCTATAATTGATGCTTCATTTTATTTATAACACGTATAATGAGCATTTCAATGACATGATACAATTCTCTAGCACATTTCTACTATAAATAACAGGAGCAAATGTCTACTTTGATTATTTGTTCTTAACCTTACTATTTTACTATATATGCTACTAGAATAATGCACTGAATGAAAAGAACAAGCGTGATCTTCAAGTGCAGCAAGAGCAAGATGAGAAGCATGTAAGTATATATACAAATATACATATGAAGCTTTTTATATTCTTAATTTAAATGAAATTGCTAGTGTCTGAATAAAAGCTTCTCTCTTTGGAAAATGATATCTTCTTCTTGGATACACTTGTTCATTTGAAATGTTTTATTTCTCTCTTTCTCTGTGTTTCTTCAAGGCTCCAACTCTTTTCACAAGCATTTCTGCTAAAATAAACAGGATTGATAAGGGTCGTTTTGGCCCAAATGATCCAGGGTTGGGTTGTTTGGGTCATTTTTTTAAATATTACAAAACCACAACCCCCCCCGCGGAACTTTAAGGGGTCGTTTTGGCCCAAACGATCGTCTTTTTGGCAGTGTTGTAAGAAATTGGCCTAGGCGGTGATTAAACGGTAATTTATCTAGGAAATTTTAGCTAGGCGGTCATTTATCGGTGAAAGAATTAGGCGGAAAAAGTCGGTCAAATTCGGTCTAAAATCGGAAAAAATGGATTTATAAGTACTTGTTTTGTTATAACTAAGTTTGAATTCTATGAATTATGAAGTATTAATGTGGATTTGAAAGTATTATTTTCATATAAATGTGTATATATATATAAATTAACAAAAATTACAAATCGATTAATCCCGATTAAATGCTAGGCGGTACTCGACCGCCTAGGTACCACTTAGCGCTTTCTACAAATGCGTTTTGGTCAAGAAGACCGTTTAAAAAAAAAGACCCAAACGATCTAACCCTGGATCATTTGGGCCAAAACGACCCTATCAATCCTGTTTTTTTTAGCAAAAATGCTTGTTAATATATAATCACCCTTTTTCAAACTTGTTTAATGGAAGGATAAATTTTGGTATTAAGCAACAAATATATAATGGTATAAATGTTTTTATCTCAACAGGCAACTGGGCCAACTCAAAAAGCTTATTTGTAGGGCATAGACCCTCACAATTTTTTTAGTTTCATGATTTAGCTTTCTGTTGTTATAATATTGTCTTTGTAGTTATAATTAACTCATCAACTATTAATGAAGTGGACAAAAAGTGTTTGCAGGTCAACCCAACCCGACTTGTACTAATAGCATACCTGTTTCAACCCAACTTGTTTTGACTGCCCATCTCTGGTACAAAAATCTGTTGGTACAGATGATATAAATAAAAGATAAACCGTTTTTTTGGACTACGCCATTTGTTTAACAAACAACTTTCTTTGATGATGTCATTTCTATTAATATATGTACTCAACTCGTTGAACACAATTGTAGCTTCTTATATGCTTAACCTTTACAATTAATGTTCAGAGGGTTGCTGCAACTCTAGATGGTGATATAAAGCGTTGGGCTGTAGGAAAAGAAGGCAATTTACGTGCACTGTTATCTTCATTACAACATGTATATTTCCTATCCATCATCTTGTTTTTAGTATATATACTTTAATTAATTTAATATTCCTCTCTATAGTTAAACTTTAAAAACACATGGTTTTTATTTCTGTTGTAAGTTTTTATCTATAATTGTTAATACTCTTTTAATGGGCATATATATTATATGTATTTGGATGATGATGCAGGTACTTTGGGCTGGAAGCGGGTGGCAACCAATTTCGTTGACAGATTTGATAACATCCTCATCGGTTAAAAAAGCTTATTACAAGGCAACATTATGCGTTCATCCAGACAAAGTTCAGCAGAAAGGCGCGACTGTTCAACAAAAATACATTGCAGAGAAAGTTTTTGATCTCTTAAAGGTAAGCTAGGTGCCATCACTCATTTCTGGTACCATTGATAGTTAATGCAAATATGAAATCATATTTCACTTGGTACTAGTGCTTGTTATTCTTGTGACCATTTTTGACTTTGAATATAAAGCTAGTTACATGTGTTAAATATGGAAAAATCGACAATCTGGTAGGGTGTTTTGCGTTGGAAAACAAACAAATAAACAAATGTATGCCGGTAAAAATCTCGCTTAACAGCAAGGTCTGGGGAGAGCAAGAGTAAACCTTTTCTCCCCGTGAAAGGTCAAGATTGTTATCTGATCCTATCTGATGGGTGCAATGGACAGGAATCATGGAACAAATTCAATGCTGAAGAATTCAAGAAACAATGAGGGTGGTGAAGCAGCAAAACAAGTTTCCGGTGTACAATATGGTGAGTTGTTTTTTGGACTTGAGGTTTGATAAAGTAATATGAGTTATGTACTTAATTGATGTATTCATAAGTTTTATTTGTTTGTTCAAAAGGAATACATCTTCTCACATCCACGTATCCAATTGCTGTTGTATGTCGACATGAAAATGTGAAATTATATTTATTTATTTAAGTATATACAAGTATTATAACCATAAGTCATAATATGTTAATTAATATACAAAAGTTTCAAATATTTATAAAATGGACTTCTAGCAAGCAAGGATCAGATTCATAATTCGAGTTCATCTATTAATTAACTTAGATAATCGATCTTATACACATTTCTATGAGTATAAATTTATTATATTTCTACTAAATGTCTATTGTTTTGATTCTTACCTTTTTATATTGTGGTTTGGAACTGGGAGAACCGAACTCAAATGTATTTGGATCGACCTTATTTCAGTGGCGTTGGAATCGGCTCGTCAAACTCTTAAACTAAACCGAGGGCATTCATATCTTATCACCTATTCTCTCCTCCATCTCTAAAGTTTAGGGAAAAACTTTTAGAAAGCCACTAAACCCCATTTGCAATATTCATACTCTATTCTCCATCTCCATATCTCATTACTGTGTGTTTCAAGGAAACAAAACTCACCCATATCTATTAGATTATATTATTGTAAGTGGATGTGAGGAATAGGTATGAGAAATGGAATGAGGGGATCTTAGAAAAGAGATACAAATTTAGAAAGTAGAGGTTTTAGTTAAATTATAGGGACGAAGATTCTTGGTAGTATTGAGCTGATCATGATATTTGACAAACGATGAAGCATGCACATGCTTTTAAGATGTTTGGATTTAGATATTTGACAAACGGTGAACCTATTTCTGTGGTTTGCATCTTCGATATCTATGAGCGCGTTAGCTCGCCTATTTTTATTTAACTGTTTTGGAGTGCATTATGAACCTGTCAATATGTTTTTACCGTTAATATTGTGCCACGATCTATGTGTTATATCATGTTATGAATTGTGTAGTCGTTATCTTTTGGGATTCCCGCTTGGTTGGACTCTTGGGTCATTTAGGTATATCATGTTTGGTTGGATTGCCACGAGGCATATATTTGCATCTTCGCAGCTGTTTGGAATTAGACTAGGTGTCTCATGTCTACCAGATTCTCTAATATTAGGTTATTAGGGAGGATATGACGTATATGTTTGTAACATGAAAAGAGGTGCAAGCTATATGCACGTGCCTCTTGGATTGCTGGTTGTCCTTAGGCAGGACTCGGGATTTATGACATGCACTTGTATTCTAAAGGCTTATTTGATTTACACGAATTATTAACTATGGCTCACCAACAATATATTGTTGTTGACGTATTTTGGTTCATATTGTAGGTAAGTAACTGGACAGTAGGTAATTGTCACTTGTGGGATAGGCGGGTCGTGTTAGATCAATAAATAGAGGAAAAATGGATTTTAATAATACAAGTTTTACCTTGTTGGCGGATAATAATACGAGTTCTGAAATTTCTTCACAATAATACGAGTTTTGTGGGTATTGGATTCTAATGATACACCGTTAGTTTTTTACTAACGGTGTTACTTTGTTGCCTACATGGCACCTGACGTGGACTGTTTTCCTCCTACGTGGCACCTGACGTGGCACCTTCCATGTAGGCAACAGACTAACACCGTTAGTAAAAAACTAACGGTGTATCATTAGAATCCAATATCCACAAAACTCGTATTATTGTGAGGAAATTTCAAAACTCATATTATTATCCGCCAATAAGATAAAACTTGTATTATTAAAATCCATTTTTCCATAAATAGAACCATATGTTGTCTTTTGTATGATGTTGTCATGACTACACCTTCATTGTATCCGTATCGGTCGGCCTTAGGGTCTATCTGGGGCCTTTTGGACTATGTAAACCGTTATTAAGTACACTTATGTAAGCCGCTTTCGTCCTTGGTGGACTGAAAGTCTGTTTTGGTATATTTACTATTTGTGGTCTATCTATTTGCTTTCACGTGATATGATACATGCAGCCGGTCCCACACATCCCCAGCACTTGGCAGGATGTGGCGGGGGTGTGACAGAAACCGAGGTCCCCCAAGGACACAAGAGCTTTGTACTAAAATCGTCAATGGTCTACTTCTTTCTTTTTAGGAGTGACAATATCTTTCTTCTTTTATATTTGCGCTTGCGCTGGACCTTGTCTTTTTTCTTCTGTGAGTAGAAGTAATCATTTCCAGTGTTGAAACAAGGATCTTGATCATCAGAAATGTCGTCACTTGACTCAATAGGATCTGGATCTGTTGTGACCATATGCTTTGAGCCGGTTGGGCTTGTGATTTCCTTGTCAGTTGGGCCTGTGATTTTTCTGAGAGGTAAAGGAGACGGTGTATCTTTAACAAAGTGTCTCTCAGAAAGGATGGACGGGTTTTTCAGGCTCATTCTTTTTGGTGAGAGCTGTAAGGTATAAGAGAGTGGGTGTGATACATGTACTGGTTATGGGTGGGTTTGGGGTCTGTGGTTTATCAGTAATGGCTTGGCTTGTGGTTTGGAATGGATGTGGTTTTTGGGCCAGAGATCTAATGACAGGGAGGGTGATGAGAATGGTGGGTTTTTGACATTTACCCATGGATCTGAAGATTTCTGTTGTTTTTGTTGTCTTTCTAAACCGGCAAGCTATGTTTTAAGAAACTTCATCTTTGTTTCTTTATGTATGAACTTTTGTGGTAGTTGCATCATAGGAGTTTCATGTGCAAGCTGGAGTAGATCAACATGGAGAGAATAAATTTCTTTTTTAATTTGGCAAATTAGTGGCTCTTGAGGTTTTTCAGGACTCGAAAAAGACGGGTAAAGAAAGGGGGGGGGGGGGGTTGTGTTAGAGTGATAGTAAAACATTTTTTACTAGTAAAGGTGGGTGTTTTGGTGGCGGAGGTTTTGATGGTGAAGGCTTGTTACTTGGTTCTATTTTTGGTAAAGGATCACCATAAAGAACATAATAGTCAAACTTTCCAGACGATTCACCCAGAAGGGCAAAGTTTGGATCTCCTGACTCATACTTTTTCTTTAAAGATTGCTAAGATCCTTTTTTTTTAGAAAATCATCATCATATTCTAGGTGAAAAGCTTCATCTAGGCAATCTTGACAATTACAAACATCAAACGAAAAATGGACAATGGGTTTAACCAAAGGGTTGGGGTAGTATTTGGTGGGGAGGGTAAAAGGGGCTCTTTAGGAGTTATGGGTTGTTTATCATTCGATGTGGGGGGTGGACATGGGTTTTCTGAGGGGGTTTTGGTGCAAATAGGTTTTTGGGTAGGTGAGGATAAAGTTTAAAAGGATAGGAAAGGGACGAAGAATTACCTTGATCTTGATTCATAGCTGGGTTTAGATTTCTAAAACACTATTTTGAAAATTTCCAAGCTCGTACCAAATTTGAGATTACTGCGACCTCCTCGTCATCTTACCACTCAACAACAAGTTTTTTACTTTTTCCTATCAAGAATTCAGTGTGTCGGACCAGTCTGTTAGACCAATATCTCTCGTAAAACGGTAAAAATCTGATATGCTAACTTCAAAACAAGTTTGTTTTGTTTTCTTTTTAGTTTTTCAGGTTGAAAGGGCAAGAATAAAAAAAAGGAACAGATTATGATAAAAAAAACAGAAGAAAAAAATTAGGTTCCAAGTTTTGCAAAGTTTAGCACGCCCTGTGCCTGATCCCAGAAGCTTCTAGAACACGCATCTGAGCAGCACGCCCGTGCCCCTGACTTAGCACACCCCGTGGGACTGTCCATCTAACATGGCATGCCTGTTGGGCTATACTTTATGAGGCATGAATATTAGATTGGGCTTATTTGTTTTGGGCTTAATATGTTTACGGTTTGGGCTTATTGGGCTTTATTAGTTTACGATTTCTTTTAGGGCTTTTGTAGAGGTAGTATAAATACCTCATGTGTTTATGATTAATACAAGTTTGCAGTTTACGATTTCGAGTTTTCTCTTTACATTTACGATCGCAAACTCGGCTTCATTGAAGATTGATTGTTCATCATACAAGACTTGATTGTGTTGCTTGTTCTTCACCTTATATCTTGTCTTTTTCATCATCTTCTTCTCGAATCAATCACAAACGAGGTTTCCGCACTTGTTTGTGTTTACGATATCGTGCTTGGTTGTTGTTTCTGTACCAATAATTGGTATCAGAGCTAAGAATCACCGGATTCGAGGTTCCACGATATTGGATTCGAGTGTTTAGCTGGAAAAGGTGTTGGCTTGTGTTAGTTTTTGGAGTTCACGATCAGTTCTGGGCTGCTTGTGAAGTTTACGGTTGGTGTTCTTGGTGTTTACGATCATTTCTGGGTTGGTATTGAAGATTACGATCAGTGTTCTTCATCAAAAGGGTGTTTATGACTTCAAGACTGCATTTTTAAGGGTTTACGATCGCGATTACGATTTTGTTCGGTGTTCACGACTTCAAGATACGGTTTTTAGTGTTTCCAATCTCGATTACGATCCGGAGGCGTTTACGATCGCGATTACGATCCGGAGCTGTTTATGACCAGTGTTTAGGATCGGAAACTCTTTTTTGGACAAATTAGTTTTAAGTTTTCCTAAACTTTCGTCATGGATTTCGAACCTAGCATGTATCAGAAACTGGACTTTGAGATTGGATCAACTACTCGTCCTCCCAGACTCACATCTGCTGATAACTTTCTTGAGTGGAAATACAGATTTCAGAACCATTTGAAAAGTGTTGATTTGAGACTTTGGAGATCAGTTGTCAATGGACCGTTCATTCCCACACACACTAAAGCAGGAAAGGTTGGAGTGGTGAAAACTGAAGCAGAATACTCAGATGATGATTGGGAAATGTGTAACAAGGATGAAAGAGCGTATGCTATCATGACAATGGCATTGACTCCGGAGATTGCTCAAGGATTTAAGAAAGTACAAGACTGCAAAGAAGCTCTAGGATGCTCTGGTGGTTGCATATGAAGGAAATCCCGATATCAAGGCGAGCCGTAAACAGATGCTGAAGCAGAAGTTTAATTTGTTCAATCACATTCAAGGAGAGTCCTTTGAAGCTCAAGTTCAAAGTTTGTGTCCTTAATTACTGAGATGTCAAGCTACGATGTTGAACCAGAACAGGAGGATAAGAATCTGAAATTGTTGAACAGTTTACCCAAAAATTGGAATACCAATATTTCAATAATTAAAGATAACAACAAGCTTAGGGAGTTGACTGTTGATGAGCTTATTAACAAACTGAAGTCAAAGCTAATTGATGATAAACAGAGAGAGCTGAATCATTTAAGTTCACTCAGTATGGCAGGAAAACTGAATCAGGCTCTCTTATCTGAAGAAGTTGGGTCAAAGCAAGCTGGAAGTTCGTCTGGAAATGATTCAAGTGCTAACAGAAAGTCAACTGCATTCGTGGCACGATCTCAAGCAATTGCAAGTGGAATGGTCAACGCTGATGAGGCTAATGCTACCAATGATCCCAACTTTGCCCTTGGAATGGGATTTATGAACAGTTACCATGCACTTATGGCTGGAACATTGGTGCCTACTGATATGCTGTCAGGAAAACTGAACCAGATCAATCCTGAAGATGTGGAAATGCTTGATGTTTCCTGGCAAATGGCAATGGCAGTTTTCCGCGCTAAGAAGTTTATGGGAAAAACTGGAAGGAATGTATGGAAGGATCAGGACAAGATAAGGATGGGTTTTGATAAGAGCAAGCTCAGATGTTTCAATTGTGATGAGTACATGCACTTTGCAAGAGAGTGTACCAAGCCAAAGAAGGAGAAACCAAAAGAGAAGAAAGCTGGAGATGGTAAAGGGAAGGCTGAGACAAAGGCTTTGGTTGTGCAAGACTGTGGAGAGTATCAATGGGCTTTGCAGGTAAGGGAACTCAGTCTGACAGGTACTATGATTGCTCAGATGGAGAATGATGATGAGGAGGAGCATGCATTTATGGTCACAGAAGAAAAGTCAGAAGAGAAAGAAGAGAACCTGGTTGAAGACAAGGAAGCTTTTGCAGCCGAGGTCGACAACACAAAGGTATGTACTAATCCCACTTGTGCACATTTAATTCCTGGCCTTAGACAACTTTGGAAGAATAGTGAGATAGAATTATTTGATATGCAATGTTCTAGAAGTTCGTTTAAGGGTAGATGGAAAAGAGTGAGGAGAAAGTTAAAGCTCAGAAATTGGATATAGAGAAATACCAAGCCCTTGCCTCTTAGAAGTCTGTCCTTTATGACAATGCTAAGTTAGAGATTGCTGAGCTTAGAAAGTAGGTAGATGAACTTACACATCAAAACAATGAGTTGCAAGTAAAATTAGATGTGAATCAAATGAGAAATAAAAGAATGCTTGAAGCTGGAAAGGCTTTGTCCAACTGCATAACCGATGTTAGGTTTGGTAAGGATAAAGGAGGAATAGGAATTAGTTTTTCTAAACAAAACAAGAATAATGTTCCTAAACCTGTGCCTAGAGATATAATAGGTATGATCTATGAGGAGGATCAGGTAGATAGATCTGAATCAGAAATGCATGAAGCAGGACCTCCCCTAGATAGTGTATTGGTTGGTGTGAAACCTATGACAGAAAAGGAACTAGAAAATGAGAAACATATGATGTATGGGCTGGGTAATCAGAATAGAATTGTGGCATCCACAAGTGAACCAGGTCCATCCCAGGAACCATTAAATGATAATGCTGGTTCGTCTGACGTTTTTGTTTCATGTGCAGATGAAGTAAGGATCCAAGATGTTTCTGGGAAGGATGGTGAATGCTTAAGAGTCAAAGAGTGTCATGTGTCTAGTAGTTCAACTTCTGATTTACCTAAGGACTATGTTCTGGCATCTGTGTCAGAACTTATTATGTCCAAGTCAAAACAGTCTGTTGTGTCTTTGTCATCAAAACATGTTTCTGATTCTAATGAAAAAGTTAATGGTTTTAAAATTCGTGTGCCTAACACAAGAGTTGGTCGTGAGTCTAAGCCTAAGGACTTTGTCCCTTATCCCCAGGTTGTGTCTACTTTCAACAGAATAAACAAATCAAAATCAGAACAATTTTGCTTAATTACACAACCAGAAAAAGTTCCAAAACATGTAATATACAAATGGGATGATAAGCCTGAATGGAAGTCGTCTTATCCAAGACGCTCATATCTCTATAGTCATGTAAATGGGCCTAGACTTATGAATTGTTTTCAGTGTGGAGAACCAGGGCACTTTGCTGCAAATTGTGTGAATAGACCTTATCAACCATACTATCCGCAAAACCCACGGACTAGTATGTTGGAGAATATGATGACAGGTGGAAACAAAAATCAAAAGCAACAAGCTTTGTCACAGGGGAAGCAAAGTTCATAACCAATAAAGACTCAACAGTCTAAGGTTTTAAACACAAAAGCTCTAGTGACGAAGCCTGTTGATGCAAAATGGAATGTGGCCAAAACTCCGAAACCAACTTACAGACCTAAAGGAGTTTACAAAAAGAATGATAAGATGAGACCGGAATTTGTTGAGAAACAAGTGTCTAAAACAAAAGGAATTTCTAAACCTAAAGGCAAAACAAAGGTTGAGACACAAAATTCAAAATCAAAAGAAGTCTCTCAAACAAAACAAGTTGTTCAGACAAAATTGAAACTTGAGTGGACTCCTGTCAAGAAATCTCACGGTAAAAAGGCCACATCTCCACAAAAGAAACCTGCATTAGTGAAGAACTCAACCAATGTGATGAAACCACAGAAACACCCTGTTTGGAAACCAAAAGTCAACGCTCAAAGTTTGAGTGTAACTGAATCAAAAGCAGGAATGTCCCTTCAATTAGTTAACTACATTGATTCCAAAGGTGTGACCAGATATGTTATGGCCTGGGTACCTGACTCTAATTGATCTTTGATTCATGTAGGGACAGCCGAGAAGAACTGTCAACAATCTCTGGTACGTTGATAGTGGTTGCTCCCGACATATGACCGGAGATTTATCGCTTTTGGAAGAGGTTGAAGATTTCAATGGAGGAGGTGTTTCTTTTGCTGGTAGAGTAGGTGGCAGGATCAGCAAGAAAGGTGTGGTGAAGAATGGCAGCTTGACATTCATAGATGTGCATTATGTAGAAGAATTATCACATAGTCTGCTCAGTGTTTCGCAGATTTGTGATCGAGAATATTATGTGTTGTTTAATAAGAAGTAATGTATCATCCTCAAGCCTGGAGTCAAGATTCCTGAGGAGTGTATCTTGATGCGTACACCAAGAAGAGCAAATTCTTATCTGCTCAACATGGGTAATCCTCTGCCATCTGACGTAGCATGTCTTATTTCAAAGCAAAATGAAAATCTGGCTTTGTTATGGCATCGTCGTTTGGGACATGCTAACATGAAGAATTCGAACAAGCTGGCAAAGTGAGAGCATGTTCGAAATCTCCCGATCAAGGACTTCACATCAATTGAGAAGTGTGTTGCATGTGCTAAGGGGAAGCAGCATAAGTTACCACATCGATCTAAAATGACGAATTCTATCTCATCGGTGTTGCAACTACATCATATGGATCTCTTTGGCCCAATGCAAGTACTAAGTATCATCAAGTTCGCATATTTTCTGGTGATAGTGGATGACTTATCTCGGTTTACTTGGGTGTTCTTTTTGTCAAACAAGTATGAAACTCCAGAACTAGTGAAACAGTTCGTTACTCTCATAGAGAATCAGATGAGTAAGAAAGTGAAGGCAATAAGATCAGACAACGGAACATAGTTTAAGAATGCGGAATTGAATATGTTCTGTGGAGAGAAAGGTATAGAAAGGAAGTACAGTGCACCATACACACCTCAACAGAATGGTGTTGCTGAAAGAAGAAACAGAACACTCATTGAAGCTGCCAGAACGATGCTGTGTGAAGCGAGATTACCAATTTTCTTTTGGGCTGAAGTAGTCAACACTGCCTATTATGTGCAGAATCGGGTACTATTGAACAAGCGGCATGAGAAGACGCCTTATCAGATTATTTATACAGAAAAACCAAGGGTGGGGTACTTCAAGACCTTCGGGTGTCCTTGCACAGTCCTAATTCAGTCTGATGTGGGGAAGTTCGAAGCAAAGGCTGATGAATGCTACTTTGTCGGATATTCTGCAAATAGTGCTTATCGAGTCTACAACAAAACCACCAAAATGATAACTGAGGCATACAACATTGACTGGTTGGAAGACAATCCAACTGATGCAGGAACTGGACCAGACTGGATTTTTGATTATGGATCATTGTTTGAAGGTTTCAACTACTCAAGCATGTTTCCTGGTCTGGAAGAAGAAGAAGAAGACATCATTGTTCCAGCTCCTGTAGTAAGACGATCTGTTGAAAATGTTAGAGATAGTGTATCAGCAGCAGCTCCTAAGGATGATGTTATGAATGTTCCAGAATCCTCAAGAACTCATGATGATCAGAAGGAGTCAGAAATCCAAGGTATGAACAATAATGCTAATGATACTAACCTGACTATTTCTATTTCAGTACCAGATGTTCAAACGACAAGAATTAACAGAGATCATCCTCTCAGCAATGTGGTTGGACCAATGTCAGTAGGGGTCACCACTAGAAGCCGCACGGGTGACATCAACCACTGCATGTACTCATGTTTTATCTCCCAAATAGAGCCTCCAAATGTGATGGTAGCACTTAAAGATCCGAGTTGGATGGAGGCTATGCACAATGAACCGAATCAATTCTCAAAATTGGGAGTGTGGCGTCTAGTGGAAAGACCAGAAGATAAAAAGGTTATACCCACAAGATGGTTGTATAAGAACAAGAAAGATGATACGGGTGTAATTGTGAGGAACAAAGCCAGACTGATTGTTCAAGGTCACAGACATGTTTACGGGGTGGATTATGATGAGGTGTATGCACCGGTGGCGAGATTAGAAGCAATTCGAATTTTCTTGCTGTAGCAACATATCTCAAATTCACAGTGCATCAGATGGATGTGAAGACAGCCTTCCTTTATGCTAAAATGAATGAAAAAGTTTATGTGGCTCAGCCGCCAGGGTTTGTGGATGAGGAACATCCAAATCATGTATATCTACTGGATAAAGCCCTGTATGGTTTGCATCAAGCTCCACGCATGTGGTATGAGACTCTATCAAAACATTTGGTGGAGAATGGTTACATCAGGGGAGTGGTTGATCAAACTTTGTTTAGAAAGAAGGTGAATGATGATATCATCATGGTGCAAGTGTATGTGAATGACATCATCTACGGATCTACAAATGAAGAATTATGCACCGAGTTTGAGGATATCATGAGAAAGAAGTGTGAGATGAGTGATCAAGGGGAGATGAAATTTTTCCTGGCATTACAAGTAAAACAAGATGAAACTGGAATTCTCATTCATCAAGCAAAATATGTGAATGAGATTCTAGAAAAGTACAAGCTGCAGGACTCCAAACCCATCTCCACTCCCATGGCATCCAGACCTCTACTAACAGCAGATGCAGATGGAGAATCAGTGAGTGAATTCATGTATCGTTCGATGATCGGATCACTCATGTATTTAACAGCTAGCAGGCCCGATATCATGCATGCAGTGTGTGTGTGTGTGTGCACGCTATCAGGCTAATCCTAAACTCTCTCATTTAGCTGCTGTTAAACGTATTTTTAGGTATCTGAAGGGCAGGCCTCGGGTTGGACTTTGGTATCCTAAGAATACTAATTTTCAATTGTTTGCGTTTGCTGACAGTGATTATGGAGGTAGTGACCTTGACAGGAAATCTACAACTGGAGGGTGTCAGGTAGTTGGGAGACAGACTCATCTCTTGGCAGAGCAAGAAGCAGAATACCGTTTCCAAGTCAACTGCAGAAGCTGAATATGTGGCAGCATCAGCTGGATGCTCACAGGTAGTATGGATTCAGAATCAGCTCACTGACTATGGTATGGAATTTATTAATACTCCAATCTTTTGTGATAATGTTGCTGCTCTGCAAATTGTTAAAAATCCTGTTTAACATTCCAAAACAAAGCATATAGATATCAAGGTACATTTCATTCGTGATTGCTATGATAGGACGTTGATTCAGTTGGAAAATGTAAGCTCAGATCAAAATGTTTCTGACCTTTTCACAAAACCCCTTCCTTGTCCAAATTTTGAAATGTGTGTTGAAGGCCTAAGGATGATTGCCTTCGAGGATTGATTTGATCAGAACTGTTTGTACATAGTTGTTTTTCACTAAAAAAAATAATAAAAAAAATTGGTGTTTTTTGTTTCAAAAGCCTCATAAAAACAGGGGAAGAAATCTCACTGTTTCAGAAAAACTGAAAAATCTGTTTAAGGTTTTTATGAAGTCTTTTGTTTGTCTTGAGCTGGTAGGAAGTGATATAAATGTCCAAGACAATCGGAGACTGACACGTGTAAGGCTGAAGTGAAAGATTGCTCAAAGATGATTTGTTGGTAAGCTCAACCCAAAACTATGATCACCAATGTAAGTGCAGTAAACTTAACTTCTATATATGTTTAGTTTCCCGTCCTAGTTTACATGGTTTAAAAAACTGAGTCCCTGCAAAAACGGGTTGAGAGTGGTAATTATACCTAGTATTCACTCTCTCACACGCCATATTCTGCTGTTATGACAACACCTCAGAAAAGAAAAATGAAAAACAAAAAGAAAGATGAAAAATGAAAATAATAATAATAATAATAATAATAATAATAATAATAATAATAATAATAATAATAATAATAATAAAATATTTATTTTGTTTGGTCTTCTCTGCGTGCTTATGCGGCCGACCTGATCACCAACTGATAATTAAAGAAATAAGTGTTTGTCATGACAATGTTGCATGGTTCCTCAAGTTGGGGGTTTGGGAATCCTCAATAAACTCTGAGGTTGGGTAGGTTTTTCTATGAACAATTAGGTGTGGGGATGGTTAAACATGACGGTAATATTGTACCATAATTAAGCACTTCAAAATAACTTGATGCGAGTTTGTGTGGTATAAAATTCTGGCAATTGTCTAGAGCGTCAAGTAACATAAGCTGAAAAAGGTTCCTTAGTCAAAGATAAGTGTGGTTTGATCCATTAAAAACATCAGCTTCAAGGCAAGCATGTTATTATCTCGGTTTAGGTTATCTTAATTTTATGCCTTCTATATTTTTTTAAGTCTATGAATAATTAAAATTAAATTTTCTTTTATGATCATAATCAGATACTCGAGGTATGAGTCTGAGGGGAAGTTTTGCAATTCTCGAATTTTCAAAAATTAACAACTTTTCAAGTGTTTTATCTTTTAAATGAGGTTTTGGTGTTTTTTAAAATGTTTACAAATCATGAGGGGGGCATTTTGAAAATTTTCATTAACAAAACCCTCACCCCTCATTTCCGATCTGCATTCACGATCCCAACCTCACTCTCTCTCCTCTCTCCGTTTACGATTGTGGTTCAGAAACCCTAACCACCGCCTTCACTCGCCGGAAAACCGAAATCCGACCACCTCCGACCGTCTCCTGTGGAAACCAAGTGCGCCGCTACCTTCGCTTTCTCATTCCGATCATAAACCACACCTCAATCAACTGTTTCTCCTTTGAATAGTTACCGATTCTGTGTTTTATCTTCTCGGTTGATCATCCTCTCTTTCTTCGTGTTTCGAGTTGATTTCTCAAGATTTGGAACGATTTTGTGGTTGCGATACTTAAAAGGTAGTTTTAGATGTTCTTTTTTCATGAATGTTGAGTGTTGAAGTGTTTTTGAAGCTTTGCAGGTACAACAATGGCGGACCACTGCGTTTACGATCGTCGAGATGTAGAAGACGACGTTTCGAGTTTACGATCGGTGTTTCCGATACAGTTTACGATCGATGTTTACGATCGGGCTAACCGTTTACGATTGGGCTTGATGTTTTCGATTAAACCAGCTTTGTCCCGATCGTGAACCCAAACTCTGGATCGTAAACCCGGATTTCAATCGTAAACAATTGAATAAACCCAAAATGATTTTATTTTCTTATAAAATTCAATTGTTTGAGATAAAATTAAATGTGTTTAGTTAATTTGTGATTCAAAATCAGATCCTTTCCTTGAAAGTATCAATTGAGATTTCTGAACTTAACAATAAAATGTGATAATCATTTGAACTTCAAGATGGTGTTAACAAACATAATTGCTCATTGATTAGATTGCACCTGATGCATTTGTCTCGTTTTCCTCAGATGGCAGACGATATGATTGACGGAGAGATTCACTTTGGGAGGGATCACTGCATACCTGCTTATCTTGATGACCCTCCTGAGAGACACATGCAGTTGTTTTATTCTTTAGGGGCAGGATTGAACGTGTGCAAAATCAATCATGCTCTCAGAACAAGCGTGCTGATCGATGAACAACTTGTCAGAGAATTATGGGAACTGCAAGAGCAAGTGCAGATAAAACAAGGATCACTGCATATATGGAGGTTCTTGATTCTTCTCCAAGTAGCAACAATTCATGGAATATGATGTTGGAGATTCTACAATGTGGTGTGAATTTTAAGAATGTTCATAATGATCGACGGGTTGTGCTTTATTTGAAAGATTGTGATCGCGAGAAAGCAACATATAAGGTTAAAAATCATCTGCGAAAAGTCAGCCTTAAGGACGTCGTTGTGGAAGTTTTAATAGAATATAGAAGACAACAAGGAACAACTGATACTATAACAGATGATGCTGGGCTTGTTAGTCATGTTCATCTTAACAAGACACTGTTGAAGGATTCAATCTTTCATGGAACAGTGAACCGGATGGTGGAACGTGAATGGTGGTCAAGCACGATGCCAAATACCTTCAGATTTGATCTGCTGCTTCCGTAGACGCTCTAATGGTTCATGCCTAGGGGAAGATTGTTGGGCTATACTTTATGAGGCATGAACATTAGATTGGGCTTATTTGTTTTGGGCTTAATATGTTTACGGTTTGGGCTTATTGGGCTTTAGTAGTTTACGATTTCTTTTAGGGCTTTTGTAGAGGTAGTATATATACCTCATGTGTTTATGATTAATACAAGTTTGTAGTTTACGATTTCTAGTTTTCTCTTTACATTTACGATCGCAAACTCGGCTTCATTGAATATTGATTGTTCATCATTCAAGACTTGATTGTGTTGCTTGTTCTTCACCTTATATCTTGTCTTTTTCATCATCTTCTTCTCGAATCAATCACAAACGAGGTTTCCGCACTTGTTTGTGTTTACGATATCGTGCTCGGTTGTTTCTGGACCAACAACGCCCCGTGCCAAGTATAGCACAACCCATGCCATGTCAGAGCGCCGATTCTCGAAGATCTGTCTGACATTGCACGCCCCGTGCCAAACTGAGCACGGGCCATGCCAAAATCCGAAGTCTGCCTATAAAATCCGGCCTCTCCTCATTTGCAACTTGCACAATTCTTTTCTTCTCCTCCCATGTATTGAGTCATTTGGTGTTTTTGAGTCTTGTAATCAAGTTTATAAGAACTTTAACTTAAGTAAGAATTAGTAAGCTTTTGTCTATGAAATCTTCTCTTTCTCTTAAGCAAATTATTAAAGCCATGCTTGCCTAAACTCTTATACTTACTTGGGAAACAACAAGCCTTTGGCGGGTTGGTTAACAACCTTATAAGCTCACTTAAGGTGTGTTTAATGACTTTATGAAAACCCTTTTTATTGAAAGTGTTTTATTGATTTTCTGAACCAAACGTGCTCTACGTATCACAGACCATTTGGGGGGTCATAATCCAAAAGGTCGGACTTGTGACACCCGATCGGGAGACGATGCATGATCCGAAAGGTGACTCGTGCCCCATGCTACATGATACGTTCGAGGTCCTTTTGTCTATGTAAGCAAACTCGGCTGACCACGCTAGTGCAGGTTGAAAGTATTTGGTTGGGAATGGGGGTTGGTAATATTTTGTCACTTCACGGAAGCCGAGATGGTACGTGTTTGTGAACTTGGCTCTGGTTACGTCGGACATGCATGCGCGGAAGTGGTGCACAGAAGAAACGGACCTTAGTCCCATAAAAAGATAACGTTTAATAATAAAATAATCCGGCACGCATGGTTGTTCCCCTGCTGGTTCATGACGGCGTGTCAAGTACGGTAAGTCGGCCGGTTTGAGGGACCCCGTAACTAAATGACATTACACCACTTTGTTTATCCACTAGCGGCACCTTCCTTTGGCATTCGTACTCCTCGTAGACGATTGGCAGTTGGATGGTGAATCAACCTAAGATTCCGAAAGGTGGTTGATTTTCTGCTAGTGAGCAATCTTAAGCAAGATTAGAAGTGTCTGTTCAACTTTTCTTAGCCACTGGTACGTTCTCCCAAGTAACACTAACTTTGATTTACATCTCTCTAAAATACAATCTTATTACTTTTCTTTTATTTTATTTTTAATCTTTTCTTAAAACTAAATTTAGACATGGCTAAATGATAACAGCGGACTGAGTATCCAGAGCTCTCACTTTCCATTGTGTCATGATCGACCCTGATTCAACGTACCACTGCTATACTGCTCACGATGGGTATACTTGCCCGTGTAATGTAGTGAAATAGTAGTTGTCAAGTAAATCAACTATTATAATTTAAAAGCATAAAACTGCTAAAAAAGTTTGAAAAATGTAGCCATAATTTATGTACACCTCAGCACACACCAAGCTTTTTGGCGCCGTTGCTAGGGACACAAACGAGGATTTGAAAAAAAAGTCCAAGTTAGCAGCCTAGCCAATAGTTAGATTAGTTTTTCTTTTTCTTTATTAGTTTAAAATTTAATTTTGCTTACCTTTTTCCTTTAATTTTTATGTTTTTTTTTCTTCTACTCATCTATCTTTCTCAGAGAAATATTGCAAGGAAGGGTACTAATCCGGAGAAATATCTCGGTTATAATGATGGATGGGCTCAATCTGTTTGGTGCAGAATCTGCGGTGGTCCCCATTACTCTCGGGACTGCTACATATTAGCACAAACGCATGCGTTCTTGCAAGTGGATGAACCACCAGATGAGTCCCCCAGTCATCATTATAGTTCTTTTTCACAATCTTCGCAAAATAATAATTTTTGTCAAAATTTTAATCAACCTGAGCTTAACCAAAGTTATTGGCAAGAAAGTATTAGAACGCAAGATTTTGTAAATGAACTATCTACTTCAACCTCTACTTCTTGTTCCCATGATTTTTTCTTTGTCTGTTAATGAGCAACACTCGCGAAGCATGAGTCTATCCACTCCATTCACGCCAACCCAGAAGACGAAGATTCCAACAGCAAGCCGCAGTTGTGAATCAACCGACACTGGAACTGAAGGAACTCCCCCAGAACACCGGGAATACGCCTTCCTGGATGACGATCGCAACTCGCATGTGATCATTTCTTCACGCTTGAGCCCACAGGAGAAAGAAGCATTACTTGCAGTTCTGCAAAAGCACAGAAAGGCTATAGCATGGAAGCTATTGGATATCAAAGGAATAAGCCCATCGATCTGCACTCACAAAATTCTAATAGAAGATGTGTATAAGCCCGTTGTCCAACCACAACGAAGGGTAAACCCCAACGTACAAGAGGTGGTAAAGAAAGAAGTTGTCAAACTTCTGGATGCTGGACTTATATACCCCCTATCTGACAGCCCATGGGTTAGCCTTGTTCAGGTGGTACCTAAGAAAGGAGGAATGACTGTCATCACCAATGACAAAGATGAAATCATTCCTACTCACATAATCATTGGCTGGAGAGTCTGCATAGACTATAGAAGGCTAAATGACGCCACCCAAAGGGAAAACATTCCTCTGCCATTCATAGACCAAATGCTAGAGTACTTGTCTGGGTATATGTACTATTGTTTCCTTGATGGTTTCTCCGGGTATTTTCAGATCCCCATAGATCCAGAAGATCAAGAGAAGACAACATTCACATGTCCATACGGCACCTTCGCCTACAGACGCATGCCTTTTGGTTTATGTAATGCTCCCGCCACATTTCAGCGTTGCATGGTTGCCATCTTCCACGATATGATCGAGAAATCCATGGAAGTATTCATGGATAATTTTTTGGTTTTTGGCAACTCATTTGACCATTGTTTGCAATATCTTGAGAAAATGCTTGCCCGATGGGAAGAAACTAATTTAGCTCTCAAGTGGGAAAAGTGTCATTTTATGGTCCAAGAAGGCATAGTTCTTGGCCATAAAGTTTCCCAAGCTGGATTAAGTAGACAAGGAAAAAACAGACACTATCTATTGTCTACCCCCACCATCTTCCATCCGTGACATCCGCAGTTTTCTTGGACATACAGGATTCTACCGACGTTTCATCAAGGACTTTTCCAAGATCTTTAGGCCCTTGACGAAACTGTTGGAGAAAAAAACAGTGTTCAACTTTGACAAGGACTGTACGGAAGCTTTCTCCTTCCTAAGGGACAAACTTGTCCATGCACCAATTATGATTGCGCCAGATTGGTCTCTCCCCTTTGAGATCATGTGTGATGCAAGTGACTATGATGTGGGGGCAGTATTAGGTCAACAAAAAGATATGCATTTCCACCCAATTTACTATGCCGGTAAAATGGTTAACGACGTCCAGGAAAACTATACAGTTACCGAAAAGGAGTTGTTAGCAGTGGTGTTTGCTTTCGATAAATTATGTTCATACCTGGTGTTGTCAAAGACTATTGTTTTCACGGATCACGCAGCCATTAGATACCTCTTTAATAAGCAGGACGCCAAACCAAGGCTTATCCGTTGGATTCTTCTCCTTCAAGAGTTCGACATTGAAATTAGGGACAAGAAAGGTGCTGAGAACACTGTCGTTGATCACCTCTCGAGACTTGAAAGCGATACTCAGTCTTCAAAAGGAGATTTAAATGAAATATTTCCAACAGAATACCTCGAAAGAGTTGACTCTTTTGCTAAACCCTGGTTTGCATACATGGCAAACTATCTCGCGAGCGGCCTCATACCTAGAGAGTTAACACATAAACAACGAAGGAAGTTCTTCGCCGATGTTAAATATTTCATGTGGGAATACCCATAATTTCCAAGATATGAACCGACCAACTTATCCGAAGATGTGTCTATGGTACCGAGACCACTAGTATTCTTAAACATTGTCACTCTGGACCTTACGGAGGCCATCATGGAGCCAATGCCATCGCAAGAAAAGTCCTCGATTCTGGCTTTTACTGGCTAACAATATATGAGGACGCTCACAAATTAGTACAGACTTGTGATGCTTGTCAAAGGACTGGGAACATCTCCTCACGCAACGATATGCCCTAGAACTACATCCAGGTTTGTGAAGTTTTTGATGTATGGGGACTTGACTTTATGGGACCATTCCCAACTTCAAGAGGGAATAATTACATCCTTGTGGCCGTGGACTACATATCCAAATGGGTTGAAGCTGAAGCACTACCCACTAACGACGACCGAGTTTTTGTTAAATTCCTCAAAAAGTTATTTTCTAGATTCGGGAATCCAAGAGCGTTAATCAGTGATAGAGGTACCCACTTCTGTAATTCTCAAATGGAATGGGTCCTATCTCGGTATGGGTAATCCATAAGGTTTCAACAGCCTACTACCCCCAAACCAACGGTCAAGCTGAAGTAACCAACCGGGGCATCAAATGAATCCTGAAAAAAGTGGTAGGTAATCACCGAAAGGATTGGGCTGACAAGCTCGATGATGCACTTTGGGTAGTTCGAACAGCCTACAAAAAATCCAATTGGTACTACCCCGTACAGAATGGTATATGGCAAAGCTTGCCATCTCCCTGTTGAATTAGAATACAAGGCTTACTGGGCCCTTCGCACACTATACATGGACCTTCATAAATCATGTCAGAATCGACTCGGTCAATTAACGGAGCTCGAAGAATTACACGGCTAAGCTTATGCCAATTCCAGCATCTACAAGGTCCGAACCAAGAAATATCATGATTCGCGACTGAAGAGGCTGAGGAATATTCAAGGAGGAGATAAGGTTCTGCTATATAACTCCCGTTTAAGACTGTTCCCTGGAAAGTTGAAATCCAAATGGACTGGACCTTACCAGGTGGTGCGTGTTTATCCCTACGGTGCTGTTGATGTAAGTGACAGTGATAAATCTGTATTCAAAGTCAACGGCCATCGTCTCAAACTCTATGAAGGAATATATCAACCATAACGTAGAAAACCTTCTGCTAGAAAGTGATGCACATAGTGTATCAATGGCCCGGCCTAGGACCCGGTAATAAATTTAGGTCACATATCCATAGATTTTTTAGGAAACGAATAAAGGTCAAAATCAAGAAAAGTGCAATACTTAAGTTCAGCACGTCCCGTGCTAAACTAAGCACGCCCCATGCTAAACTCAGCACGCCCCGTGCTTCATCGCGTCATCACGAGTATGCAGTCACAAGATACCTTCTGATGTGTGACAGCTAAGCACGCTCCGTGCCTAGCCTCGCACGCCCCGTGCCGTCTGACAAAATGCAGGAGATCAGCATTTTGCTGCCACCTTTTAGCTACCTATGCTCCTCATCCCCCCCCCCCCTCATTTCACTTTCATTCTGCATTCTTGAAGTAAAAACACACACACCCATTAAGGTAATATTCTTTTTATCTTCATCATTCCATCTTCATAGACTTCCTTCTTTTAGCCATGAACACAAGAACATTAGCTCATTGTTCATGTCCTTTTTTTTTCAAACTCCACAAGTACAAGATTATGTCACAAAACCCACAAGGGTTGCTTTTGAGTTCTCTAAATCATAGTTTTTGCTCAAAAGCATGACTAAAACTTGCACAAACCTAATTTTTTGAAACAAAAACTGGAATGGGTTGAGAAAACAAAGCTTTCCTGAAAATTTGAAACTCAAAAACTCATGTCCGATGAACAACACGCCCCGTGCTAAATGAGGCACGAGTCGTGCCGCTCCTCTTTCCATGCATAAATGTGTTTTTTTTTCAGAGATGGCGATCATTGAAGAGCAAGACGAGAACAACATTCAATCTGGAGCACCTCCTACGATCATAACCTTGATGAACCAAGTCATTTCCTTAAGAGGAAACCTGGGTGAAGCTTATGAACGAGAACTCAAGCCGAACGATAGGTTCAACTTCTTGACCATTTCCTTTGAGTTCCTGGCAGGATGCATGGCCTCTCTAAGTGAGAGACTTAAGCCCTTCCTGGAGCCCACTTTCGTGCCTTCGGACACCCAATGGCCCGAAGATGAGGTGTTGGGAGACATCAACTTTGAGTCCCACATTCTGTATGACGACATGTTCACCGAAGTCCTTGTGCTTGATGGTGTGGTTGATGACTGTGTCATCAACCTGGACGATGACGAGGATCTCCCCAAGCTCTCGCACGACCAGGCTGGTCACTAGAGGGAGCTCTTGGTTGTAAAGCTAGGAAGAAGCCAAGTAGAAGAAGTAGGAATGGAATAAAGTAGGTTAACTGTGTTTGGTGTCTGTTTATGACTGAGCGTGATGAATCCCAGATAGTAGGATTATTTTGGCATGTTTTAGATTTTACATTAGAAATGATCTTGGGTTTGATGTAAGTCTAAAAACATGTATCATCTTAACTTGATTATGGCTATGATCAGTATTTAGTATGGATAATTTAGCTTAGTTATCTTTATCTTTTTGGTTTAATATTTCTGTCTTGAGGATTTATGATACAAGTACCGGTTTTGTAGTCTGATTTAGACTGGGAGGACACGACACTTGGCGTGGTAACCATTCCACGGGACAAAGAGTCAGAAAATAGTGGAAGTGCTGCCAAATTTTTTCCAGAACCAAACTATTTTTTATTGTCATTATCCCTAGTTTACTAACGTACGGGTACATTGAGGACAATGCACATTTTAAGTGAAGGGACGGGAAAATAACGGGTAAAGTTTTTGGGAACTTAAACAATTGCTCTGTCTGATATCAAGCCTTACACAAAACTTTTTCAAATAAGCCTTCATATCCCCCAATTTTTCAAAATTTTGTCGTCTTAAATGGAACGATACACATAACAGTTTTCCTCCTTATCATAAAGATTTCAAATTCCATTTAATTATAAATAGAGTTTCAAAAATAAATTGAAATATTTCTTTCAAAAATAAACTGATACATTCGGCTACCTTGCTTCGGAAGTTGTGGACACTTTGAGTCGCATCCAGAAGGTCATGCATGGGAATGTGGCGACTACTAGGGGGGATGAATGTGGTATTCACTCAATTAGGCTTTGCTATTTAGAAGGGGCTGGCGACGCTGCTTGTTTCCCTCCTCCCTTGTACTTCGTGTTGAGTTGTAACCGTTGTTAAATAATGATTAAAAATTCTTGACTAAAAAAAAAAGAAAAACTTATTTTTCCCCTTCCCCCGTATTCAGTGAGAATTTGAGCCCAAATATATCATGATCACCTATATACATGCTCTTTTCCTTAAATTATAAGAGAAGCCTGGTGATCCGGCAGAGGTAGAACTTGACATGTGTATGTGATCCAAGATGGAAAAAATTAGGAACATTACTTAAATGATTGAGGCACCTAGGAATCCTTCCACCATCCGTTTCTTAACCCCTTTTCCTTCACTCTATAAAATTTTCCCTAGTTAATCCCTTTGAGCCTAAGCTTTACATTTCTAAAACCCTTTTTATTTTGCAAAAAAAAAAATCACCCCTTTTAGCAAAATAACCTCCCTTCTTTGTATTTCTTATTTATTTTCGTAAAAAACGGGTATTTTATAAAAAGTTCAACGCTGTGATTTTCTCATAAACAAATAAGGCTATGATGTTGATCCGTAGGTCTTGGATTTACATTCAGATGTTGTTTAGTCTATGAAAAAATGGTTGTTGAAACAGAGGGGATTCACAAAACATATTCCTTAAGTTCAATAAAAAGAGCGAAGCTCTCTAAAACATAGTATATTCTTTCGGAAAAAGTCACTGGCAAAGACCGAGTTTTAGAAGACCGCTCATTTACACCTTTTCCCCTCTTCTATTACACATATCCAAACCTTACCCCAGTCCTACCCTTTAAAGTCCTCATGATACTTAGGTGGATTCCAGTGTGATCTGTGGAGGTTCGATCACATGCCAAGCCTATGTTGTTTGCTCGTCTTCACCCAGGTATGAGTGTTCACACAAATATTCAAAACAATCCCCGAGAGTTGAGTGAATATTTGTGAGGCTAATAAGTTTGAGTTTAAATAAATTTCAGTAGGTTTGCCATAAATTTTTGTATTTCAATTTAAATGGCAAAAATAAAAATAAATCAATGGAATAAGCTATCAAAAATGACGGAGGACCACTTTTATGTTGTGTCTAACCTATAAGGCGCAAGCAGATGAAATCTTTTGGATTATCGGGATTATTCTGTACAGAGTTTTGCTTGAGGACAAGCAAACGTTTAAGTGTGGGGATATTTGATGACCATCAATTTATACATATTTTTAGACCAAATATCTCTCGCAAAACGGCAAAAATCTGACCTGCTAACTTCAAAACAAGCTTCTTTTGTTTTCTTTTTAGTTTTTCAGGTTTGAAAGGGCAAGAATCACAAAAGGAACGGATTATGATAAAAAGCAGAAGAAAAAATGAAGTTCCAAGATTTGCAAAGTTTAGCACGCCCCGCGCTCGACTTAGCACGCCCCGCGCTCGACTTAGCACGCCTCGCGCTCGACTTAGCACGCCCCGCGCTCGACTTAGCACGCCTCGCGCTCGACTTAGCACGCCCCGTGCCTGATCCCAAAAGCTTCCAGAACACGTATCTGAACAGCACGCCCATGTCCCTGACTTAGCACACCCCGTGGGACTGTCTGTAGATACATAGTTCCTGATCGTCATGAGAAATATCAAATATAAGACGAAAGGCTACAAGATTGTTGTGATCCGAACATGAGGTGAACTCCAAGTTCGGACATAGACAAACCTGGTCCGAACCTGAGGTTCGGCTGATCGGGTTTTGGGTTGTCTAGTTCAACGATAAATAGTTAAGTCTTGTATAGAGTTGGAACTTCTTGGTCAGATCTTGTATGTGTACACTGTAGTGTTTCTCAGTGGTCTAATACAAATCATTTGTATTTACATCTTGTGTTCATTCACATTTAACATTAATTTTGATACGACCGAGTAGACGATCCACCACTCACGCACTTTCAAGTGGTATCAGAGCATTTGGTTCAACTACTGGTCAGAAATCTCTGTTTTTCATCGGTCTGAGTCAAATTTGTGAGGGTTTTTACAAAATCTCAGAGATTTTTGTCTTCATTTGAACATCTCCAGTGAGTTTTCGGTGAAAATCTTCTTCTAAACTGTGTTTACTGATTTTACCTGAGTCACTGTTAAAAATCTCGCTCGAAAACATTGAAAATCATGAAATTTGAGTCAGTTTCGTTCCAGTTTGTCTGAGGTTCGGCTGAAGATTTGAAAAACTGCAAAATAAACGCTCCGAACTCTAGGTTTGGATCAAGTTTGGCTGATTTCTGAGTTCGGATATTGTTCGGACATAGTTCGGATAAGGTTCGGCTTGTTTTCTGGTTCGTCCATCCAAAGTTAAGGTTCGGCTGAAGTTCGGCTAAGGTCATCCTAAGTCAAGTTCGGCTGGAGTTCGGAAGGAGTTCGGACAAGATTTTTAGGTTCGGATCTGGTTCGGGTGAACAGTAACTTTTGGTCAAAATGAGTGATTTTCAAGCATTTGCGACAATTCAGAATACGATGCAAGCTACGATGCAAGCTACGATGCAAACAATGATGAACTATGATAATGAAATTGGAACAAGTCAGAAAGTTCCCAAATTGCTAAAATTGGAATATTATCATAGTTGGGTTACACGATTTGAAGCGTATGTTGATACAAATCATATTGATATGTGGTTGGCATTTTCTGATCAATATGTTTATCCTAAAGATGAAACCAGGGAGACAATTATTCAAATACACTTACTTCTGAACAAAAGAAAGCATATCAAGCTGAGAAAAAGGCGTATGGTACTTTGACAATGGCATTACCTAAAGAGTTACTACATTAATTTTCGAGTAACTATACATCTAAGAGTTTATGGGATGCATTGAAAAAGAGATGTGAAGGCAATGACCAATATAAGAAAAGCCGACAAAAGGTATTGAGGAAGGAATTTGATAGTTTCAAGCATTATCAGAATGAAACTATTCCAAATCTGATTGCCAGATTTGCACATTTAATGAGTGAAATGCGTCTGGTGAGTCTTACAAAAGAAGAAGCTGATATGAAAGAAAAGATTTTGGAGGCTTTACCTGAGAAATGGGAGAATTATGTGATGATGATCACTCTTATTAAAGAATATCCAAGATTATCATTTAATGATCTGGTTCAAAGATTACAAGCAAGGGATATGGAGTTAATGGTAAACAAGTCACTTCCTGCACAAATTCAAAATCCTGCTGTATATTATGGATAAAATGATTCAACAATCAATGCTGTGAAGTCTAATATTCTTAGTTCCGCACCTCCTACAGCATTCATTGCAGGTAAAACTGAAACTTCTAGTTATTCTGCTGGTTGTACTGTTTTCATTCCTAGTTCTTCAACTCAGAATGCTTTGTCTGCTTAAACTACCGATGATTATAAAGCTTTAATGTCTGCGTTGGTATCTTCATATTTTGGGGTTATCACTAGTTCTGTGAGTAATGTTGAATTGACAAATGAAGAATATGATCAGATCGATTATGATCATTTGGAAGAAATGGATCTAAATTGGTAATATGCTATGTTAGTTCGAATGACGAAGAATTTTTTTAATAGAACTAGCAAGAAACGATTGAATCAGGATGGTAAGTTTGGATTGGCCAAATCGAAGGTTATGTTTCAAATGTTCTGTGTATGGACATTTTGCCCGAGAATACCCAATGTCTATTGAAAACAAATTGAAAACAGGTCAACATGCTAATTTGGTGTTTACCTCCTCCAATCCATATCAAAAAGATCAAAGAGTATCTGATTCCGCTGATAACAATTTGACTGAAATATATTGGCATCCAGATGAATTTGTCTGGAATGTAGATTCTAGTATCCCAAACCAGTCGAATGTTTCTATCATTGTTGCATTGACTGCTCGTCATGATGATGATAGTATTCTAACTGATTCTGATTCCAATTCGACAATATCAATGATCAAAGAAGTTAAGGTCGAAGAATCAAAATGTCTTAAATGTATAAGGTTGGGTAAGAAGAATGCAAATCTTGAAGAGATTCTGAATTATTGTCAGAAGAAGTTGTGATACTCAAGAAAGAATTGGAAGAATTTCAGAAGAAGTATTATGCTTTAGTTTATGTTCATGAAGATGTGCTGCAAGAAAAGAGTACATTGGCTGTAGAGTGTGAAAAGGCCAAAGCTGAAGCTTTAGATGTAGCACAAGAGTTTGAAACTCTATTTGAGAAAAGTTATCCAGTTCAACAAAAGTTTGAGAAAGCAAATGCACTTGTTGTTGAATTGGCTGCTAAAATTGAAAAACTTCAAACCAAGATATCTACACTTCAAGATGAAAATGTCCTGTTTCGAGATAAGAATGAAGTCTTAACAAAGGATGTGGACATATACATAAAGAAGTGGGAACATGTTACCGAAGAGCTTTTTGCTGAATGTGAGATTCGGAAGTTGCAAACGTATGAGTATGATGATCTCAATAAAAAGTTCATCGTCACAAAAAGAAGTGTTTGATGCTCAACAGAAAATTTCTGAGCTAAAACTGGATTTTTTGGAGTTAAAAACACAAGTGAAGAATTGCAATTTATCGCCGACATTATTGAATTTATTATATAAATAGGATCGGAGTGGAGATAGTTCCAAAAAGAATGATTTCACATGGTTCCTCAACCGGTGGATTTATCTGAATTTACGTCTGCTCCGCTGGATCCTAAAGATGAATTGCATGATTATTCAAAGTTTGCCACTTCATCCAAGAAGAAGAAATTGAAGTCTGAGAAAAAGCAACAATCATTGGGTGAAGCTCTGAAGTTTAATTCAAAGTCTATTTTTCTGGAAAATGAACGGATTTTTGATAAGGTTGCTTCAAGTACTTCATGTGCAACTAAAGAAGAAAAATCTTTGATTGAAAAGAACAAACTGAAAGACATCAAAGCTAAATTCACTAGAGAAGCTAAGGGAAGAGAAGCTTCTAATTCTTCTTCGAGTTCATCAAAGACCCCAGGTTATAAGAACAAAGATTTGGGTTATGAAGTCAAGGAAGCACCAGTTCAAGCTAAGAAGCCAGAAATAGCTGCAAAGATTTCCAAAGTTAAGGTTCCAAAGAAATCACCTCCTCCGAAGGACAAATCTTATTATTCTGGAGGGTCATCATCTTCAAGGAGTCCATCTCCTAGGTATGATTCATATGATGATTTCTTTGATAACTTTGATTCTGAACATTCTTCTGGTTTTCAAAATTCAAAGAATTTTTCAAATGAATTTCAATTTCGAGAACGACTTTGTTATGCATGTCGTCAACCTGGACATCTTGCTGCTGATTGTCCGACGACTGCATATATCCACAAAACTGCTAAATATGTGGATAACAAAGGTCATATTTTTGATAAACCATGGTCCCCAAGGGTCAAATCAACTCGTAAGTCGTCTTGGTCTAAATTGAGTATGCCAGTTGATACCGATTCTAGTTCTGATAAAAAATCCAAATCTTTAAAGATATGGAAACCAAAGGTTATTTCCAAGGCCAACAATGACTCGGTGGAAGACACCGGGCGACCCGACGCTGTTGACTCGGGTTGATCCCAAAGCATCTAATGTTTTATTTGGTGTCAGCAGATATTTCAGGAAGACCTATCAGTAATTGAAATGTTACTGGTGGTGAAATATCTGTAATAACTTAAAATTAATTTCAAAATCAATTTCGTTTTCAAAATGCTAAACTGCGAGTATTCATGTTAGTTGATCAATTTCTGTTTTGTTTTTCACTTCGTCTCAGTAACACCCCCAATTTCCACTAACGGAGTATAACCATGTGGGGTGTGATCCAGACCAGGATCCAAGTCTTTAGTTACAACCAAGCATAGTTAAAGGGAAAACCAGTCATGTATTACATTTAATAAATTAGAGTTTACATTTCACAAAATCAGCGAAAGCATAAAAGTCTACAAGGTTCTTGTTTAGTATAAGTAATAACTAAATTATCTAAAATACAATTTTCAAAAGCGTTTTACAAATGGTAAGTATTGGCAACGCCCGTGCCATCCATGATCCTCCAAGCAACCTAAAAAGCATTCAACAATCAAGTGTCAGCCAAGACTGGTGAGTTCACTAATACAGTCTACACTACACCATGTAGACAAACATGCATACGAATAGTAAAAAGATAAATTCGTAAGTAATTTATAAAATTTGCAAGTATTATCCGTATCAATAGGTAGCTAGCCTATGCTTATGTTCACCTGAACGTTCGAAACCAAAGCTGACCTATGCGTCACAGGTTTTGCCTGTGCGATTTGCCTTCCCCGTGTCTTTCCCGATCACGGTACTCCTAGGCTAATATTGGTCTCAGTCCGACCGCCAGTCGGGAGGGTGCATCCTGTGCACCGCTGAGCGGGGATGTCAATCCCCAGTAGTACTACTCAACATTACCTCGCTATTCTATATTAATGGCCCGATAAAGTAAGGACTTTTGATATTAAAAGAAATTCAGTGAAACATGTGATATATGGTGGATAACTATTTAAGTAAAGAAATACCTTTACCGTGTTGTTGCCATCCTTTACCGGATGCAACTAAAATAGTAAGTGAAACTCACCTTACGGTACACTGGTACGCGACACTTGACTGTAAAGATTGGTTATGAATGACCTATTTTGGGTAAATATGGTCTAACCGAATTAGAGGTTGTCTATAAGATGAAAATAGCATATAAGCATCTGAATATGTTTCATGCGATCATACAAGTCACATAATGCACATACAAGTCCCAATTTGGGACAAAATCAAGAAATTGCAACTTGAGTCAAAGTTGACCCAGAAAGTCAACTTCAAGCATCTATCTAGTGACATAGCTAAAATCCACATTACTTGGATTTAACTCCTTAAATTTTATAGGCATATACTACATATGATTTAGGACTTGTTGCAAAAAGAATCAAGTAAAAATGTTAAGAAATGAGAAAGTTATGAGCGTCGGAAGTTGGCATTTTCAGCTTTTAGTAAAACAGTTAAAGTAAACTTAAAATTTGCATAACTTGTACAAAACTTTGAATTTATGCACGAAACTTTCCAGATTCTATTTTGAAAATCTGATGTCATAAGAGTTCTGAAATGAAGTAAATATAGTTAAGAACCGTAAGCTTGAAAATTTGATGTCATGAGAGTTCTGAAATGAAAGGTCGTATCCCTCATAACTGATGGTTTGCCGAGTAGGATTTGCCCAGGGCTTCCATACACTATGAATTACATTTACGTGTGCACCCGTAATGGTAATTTACCTTGTATGGTCACGCTGGTTCCTCTTACTTTAGCTACCAGGTTCGGTGGGGTAGTAGGTGGTTTCCAAGGGGTAAGTATCAAAAATGTGGTCATTAAATCAAAGGTAACTGACTGGGATTTGCCAAGGAGACAAGTTCTGAGAATAACAACTGATCTAACTTAAAGTTTATCGTAGGTACGATTTGGTAAGGAAGTGGTTCAGTAGGAGTATGGACAGGGCATGCTATAATGCCCCTAACTTAACCTAATGATATAGAGTAGTTATTGACCGGCTTGATCACGTATCCGTTATGCACATACATGTTTATATATATACAAAGAGAATATCATGTTATTCTTAGTCATCACATGCCTGATATCATTTATGTTATTAAAGTCACATTCACCTGAATTATCACACAACAACTATGCAATTTAAAATGCGAGGTCTAAAATGACCAAGGAAAAAGGGTGTCAACATTTTAAGGTAACAAAGGCAATTACAAGTATCCTATGAGAAATCATCTGATTCTATACAGTGCTGCCCTATACAAGGCTAAACAGTGTTATTTACTAACGCACTACGATAAAGGTGCTCTCGGTGTGGGTTAATGGGTGTCCTACCCGAATAGAATCTACTACGACTCCTATTTATGTTATAGGAGAGTATGATCAGTTAAGCTAAGGATATGCTGGATCATTGTCTTAGAGTCTAGATTACCATGATCTAGGCCTAAAAGTAAACCTACCAAGGTTGTTAAGATTAAAAATGGTGTTAAGGGTTAAACAAGTCCTTGAAGATATCAGGATCCTAAACAATGGATTTTGCCCTATTCGTGAAGCTAGTACATAACTACCGGCGCTTACAATTAATCATTCAAGTTTTGTTGATGTAACCAAGTAAAAAGGATGGTGAATACATGCTTAAAAGGAAATCCTCTCTAATTGCATCTTAGGCGGATCTTACCCCAATAGGGTTCTTGATGGTCCTGTCTACATCCCACAGAGGGCAATGTGCATTCTAACATGTGGCACAAGCAATTGCTACACCTATTCTTGTAAATTCTTCCAACTGTCCCCTTGTAGTTCTCTAAGAACTCTTTAAGTTCGCTAAGCACAAATTAGGTCCGCTAAAATCTGCTGAAGTTCGCTAAGCACAAGTTCGTTAAGCACCATTTAAGTTCGCTAAGAATAGGATGAAGTTCGCTAATCACTTAACAAGTCCGCTAAACGCATAACAAGTCTGCTAAAAATAGAGGAAGTCCGCTAAGGCCTCATCAAGTCCGCTAAGAAGCCAACAAGTTCGCTAAGGGCATCATCAAGTTCGCTAAGGCCAACAAGTTTGCTAAGAACATGGTTAAGTTCGCTAAGAACTAAGGTTCAAGTTCGCTAACAGAAGTTCGCTAAGAAGGATTCAAGTTTGCTAAGGTCTTGGTCAAGTTCGCTAAGAAAAATATCAAGTTCGCTAAGAACAAAATCCAATCAAGTTCGCTAAGGAGGAAAATCAAGTTCGCTAAGGAGGAAAATCAAGTTCGCTAAGGAGGAAAATCAAGTTCGCTAATAGTGCAATGAAGTTCGCTAAGGGCATAATGAAGTTCGCTAAGACAAATGGTCAAGTTCACTAAGAGTAAAATACAAGTTCGTTAACTTTTATACTTAGAAGAATTTCCTGACTCAAAATCTCTAAAATTTCTAAGTCTCGGGAAGAAAAATTTCTACCCAAAATTCCAAATTTCTATACTGACACAAGACAGGAATTCTAAATGAGGATCATCTTCAGCACGTGGGGCAATACTCTTGGGAGTTAGGTTGTAACCAAAGTTTTCAAAAACAGTTACAGTTCAGAAATTTTACTTTTAAAATGTTCTGGTTCGCTGTAACCAATGGCTCTGATACCAATCTGTAACACCCCCAATTTCCACTAACGGAGTATAACCGTGTGGGGTGTGATCCAGACTAGGATCCAAGTCTTTAGTTACAACCAAGCATAGTTAAAGGGAAAACCAGTCATGTACTACATTTAATAAATTAGAGTTTTCATTTCACAAAATCAGCGGAAGCATAAAAGTCTACAAGGTTCTTGTTTAGTAAAAGTAATTACTAAATTATCTAAAATACAATTTTCAAAAGGGTTTTACAAATGGTAAGTATTGCCAACGCCCGTGCCATCCATGATCCTCCAAGCAACCTGAAAAGCATTCAACAATCAAGTGTCAGCCAAGGCTGGTGAGTTCACTAATACAGTCTACACTACACCATGTAGACAAACATGCATACGAATAGTAAAAAGATAAATTCGTAAGTAATTTATAAAATTTGCAAGTATTATCCATATCAATAGGTAGCTAGCCTATGCTTATGTTCACCTGAACGTTCGAAACCAAAGCTGACCTATGCGTCACAGGTTTTGCCTGTGCGATTTGCCTTCCCCGTGTCTTTCCCGATCACGGTAGTCCTAGGCTAATATTGGTCTTAGTCCGACCGCCAGTCGGGAGGGTGCATACTGTGCACCGCTGAGCGGGGGTGTCAATCCCCAGTAGTACTACTCAACATTACCTCGCTATTCTATATTAATGGCCCGACAAAAGTAAGGACTTTTGATATTAAAAGCAATTCAGTGAAACATGTGATATATGGTGGATAACTATTTAAGTAAAGAAATACCTTTACCGTGTTGTTTCCATCCTTTACCAAATGCAACTAAAATAGTAAGTGAAACTCACCTTACGGTACACTGGTACGCGGCACTTGACTGTAAAGATTGGTTATGAATGACATATTTTGGGTAAATATGGTCTAACCGAATTAGAGGTTGTCTATAAGATGAAAATAGCATATAAGCATCTAAACATGTTTCATGCAATCATACAAGTCACATAATGCACATACAAGTCCCAATTTTGGAGAAAATCAAGAAATTGCAACTTGAGTCAAAGTTGACTCAGAAAGTCAACTTCAAGCATCTATCTAGTGACATAGCTAAAATCCACATTACTTGGAGTTAACTCCTTAAAATATTACAGGAATATACTACATATCATTTAGGACTTGTTGCAAAAATAATCAAGTAAAAATGTTAAGAAATGAGAAAGTTATGAGCGTCGGAAGTTGGCATTTTCTGCTTTTAGTAAAATAGTTAAAGTAAACTTAAAATTTGCATAACTTGTACAAAACTTTGAATTCATGCACGAAACTTTCCAGATCCTATATGTTAATATATATATATATATATATCTCATTTCCAATTTACAAACTCATCAATAAAACAAGATTGTCATGCTCAACCAAAAAGCAAAGTCTACTTTTCACCAAAAAATACAGCTCTGCGCACCTAACTTGCAGCAGTGTTTTGGATGACCAAACGGAGGTTTTAGAACGCGTGCGAGTAGCCCAATCGAAGCTAAGACATAATACTTTACTAGAGAAAAAGAATCAACTGATTTCGATAAAATTGAGCAAGTTATGACCTCTGCAAAAAGGCCTAATAATCTGTCTGAATCTGTCCAATTTTAGTAGTTTGCAAAAGTCTCGTTTTAAAGATTTTGAGCAACAATTCGGTCATCCAACTTCTACTAAAATCATTATAAACACTTTAACATGGATTTTCAGTTGCAAACATAGGCACACCAAGTTCATGGCAAAAACCCAACATAAAAACTAGCATACAAGCACATATACGAAATTTTCATGTCCAATCACCCAACATACATTCAAGAACACTTATAGCAGATTTTGAACTCAGATTTCCAGCTTTAAACTCATTCTAAAATCTGTCACAAATCAAGGGTTATCATAGCTTAACTTAAAACTCAAATCATGAGCACAAAAGTACCCCATTTAGCACATAAACACCAAAACTTACACATGCAACTAACAATTTCAAATCTCAAGAGTTAGGGCTTACAAGGTTTGGGGAAAAATTGTAGGTTTGAGATGGAGAGAAGAAAAGAAAGCATCCTTGAGACTTATAGTAGCTAAACACTCTTGAATCCTTCCTTCCTTGTGCTTGATTTCCCAAAATTTCGCAAGTGTGTGTGTGTGTGTTTTGTGTCGTGAAGAATGAGAGAGGAGGAGAGGATGAAGATGATGCGTGAAATGAGGGAGGGAGGGATTTGTGACAGATTTTGATGTTTATAAAAATTACACATTTAGTCCCTCTAGTTCCCTTTTAGACACATAAAGCACAAAACTCAAATGAATGGGTTTTTAACTAAAAACTTGTGAAGTAAAATTTCTAAAATGCTTCTAATTGTTTTTAAACTTACTTAACATGCAAGATTTAGTCGGGATAGGTATATTTACCATTTATACATAAAAATCCAAATTTACACACGGAGCCTGGTTTCGCACAAAATGCAAATTTTTACAAATAACACATAAGGTTACGAAATAAATTCACGAAACAAGTTACTGGAATTAATTTGCAAATAAACACAAATAAATATAAAATTATTCAAATAACGGGTCTCGGTTTTACTAACGGCACTAACGGAACTAACAGAAAAGTTAACGGAGTTAACCTGGGAAGTTGCAGTTGTCATAGTCTCATTTTGAGGGGGAGTTTGTTTTTGCAAGAATACAAAAATAGTGTGTTGTTTTTTCAAAAGTTAAAAATGAAAATCTACAAATAGAGTTTGTCATTTTTAGGGGAATAAATTTGAAAAGACCAAAACATTAAAAAAATGAGAAATTGTATCCGACATGATTGGGAAATGATGGTAAATTGGCTGACATTGTCTGACTCATAGATAAAGTAGATGAAAAAGTCATAAGACCATTTGATCGATGTGTAAGATAGGCTCGGCAAATCAGAATGTATACGAATATTTGATCGATGTGTAAGGTAGGCTTGGCAAATCAGAAAGTATACGAACGTGATATACACTAAATCTGATGCTTGACCCAGCGGACAACATCTTGATGCGTATCTCAAGATATATCAAGAAAAAGATATGTGAAAAATAAAATGAAAAGTTACTGTGTATACATGTGTTCATTTTGCAAAGATTTAAACTTGTTTGATTTTCTTTATTTTGTCAAACGATCGGACTTTCTCTGCGTGCTCACAAGGCCGACCTGATTATCGTTCGTTTGATATTTTGCTTTATTTTCTTTGGTGTTTCGTATAACTCATCGGACTTTCTCTGCGTGTACGGGAGTACCGACCTGATTGTTGTTGAGTTATACAATTTCAACTTGTTTTATTTTCCTTTATTTTGTTAAATCCGAGGCCTTATCTGCGTATCAAAAGATCGACCTTAAGGTAGACAATTTAACGTTCTTATTTCTTTTTCTATGGAACACAATTGACTATATCATGAATACTTTACTATGTGTTAAAACACAAGTAAAATCACAAAATGTGATAAGCAAAGCATGTTTGAGTATGTCTGATAGTGTGGGGTACACTGGTCAATGCAAATCTAATAGTATCTGAACATATCCAGATGTTATGAGTATGATTATGCCTGAGTTTAATGTTGGACAAATTATATATGCAATCGACATGGCTTTTGTGCTACAATAATCGAAATTGAAGTGTAGTTCAGCATGTTATGTCCAATATGATCCCAAGTTGTGATCTTTCTCACAAAAGACAAAAATAGTGTATGTTTCTGTATTGCATTTACATTTCATATCAGAATATACCAAAAAGATTTTAGGAGTGTTTTGATATAAAGTTTTTTGAAAAATCAAAAAGATTTTATTTCTTATTTCTTTCGATTGATCAACACGGAATACAATATCAAATTTTAAAATCAAAATATCTTGCAGTCTCGAAAAGACTTTTTGCACCAAGATTATTTATGTTGGCATGTTTCTAAGTGGAAAGAGAACATCACAACTTCAAGTCTTCTGAAGCTGTTGATAAAGAGTTTAAACATGCTGTAATATCAAGTATTCGAGATCAGACTAATCGTCAAAGAAGAGGAAGAGTTTGATTGAAGATACAAGATACAAGTTTTAAGTGGAAGCTGATACTGCACATGCCGAGGGGGAGTTTGTAGATACATAGTTCCTGATCGTCATAAGAAGTATCAAATACAAGACAAAAGGCTGCAAGATTGTTGTGATCCGAACCTGAGGCGAACTCCAAGTTCGGACACAGACGAACATGTTCCGAACCTGAGGTTCCACTGATCGGGTTTTGGGTTGTCTAGTTCAACTATAAATAGTTATGTCTTGTATAGAGTTGGAACTTCTTGGTCAGATCTTGTATGTGTACTTTGTGGTGTTTCTCAGTGGTCTAATACAAATCCTTTGTATTTACATCTTGTGTTCATTCATCGTTTAACATTGATTTTGGTACGACCGAGTAGACGATCTACCGCTCACGCACTTACACTGTCCATCTGACATGGCACGCCCCGTGCCATGTCAGAGCATCGATTCTCGAAGATCCGTCTGACACGGCACACCCCGTGCCAAACTGGACACGAGCCGTGCCAAACTCCGAAATCTGCCTATAAAATCCGGCCTCTCCTCAATTGCAACTTGCTCAATTCTTTTCTTCTCCTCCCATGTATTGAGTCATTTGGTGTTTTGAGTCTTCTAATCAAGTTTATAAGAACTTTAAATTAAGTAAGAATTAGTAAGCTTTTTACTATGAAATCTTATCTTTCTCATAAGCAAATTATTAAAGCTATGCTTGGCTAAACTCTTATACTTACATGGGAAGCAACAAGCCTTTGGCGGGCTAGTTAACAAGCTTAAAAGCTCGCTTAAGGTGTGTTTAATGAATTTATGAAAACCCTTTTTTTTATTGAAAGTGTATTATTGATTTTCTAAACCAAATGTGCTCTACGTATCACAGACAATTTGGGGAGTCGAAATCCCAAAGGTCGGACTTGTGACACCCGGTCGGGGGACGATGCATGGTTTGAAAGGTGACTCACGCCCCATGCTACATGATATGTTCGAGGTCCTTATGTCTATGTAAGCAAACTCGGCTGACCACGCAAGTGCGGGTTGAAAGTATTTGGTTGGGAATGAGGGTTGGTAATATTTTTTCACTTTACGATAGTCGAGATGGTATGTGTTTGTGAACTTGACTCTGGTTACGCCGAATGTGCATGCGCGAAAGCGGTGCACGGAAAAAACGGACCTTAGAAATAATTTGTTTTAGAAATAATTTGCCTAAATTATTTTCAAGTTATAATATATATATATATATATATATATATATATATATATATATATATATAAGCTTTGAAAATAAATAATAAAAAGCTTTATTATTTATTACTTGCATATTTTATATTAATTTACTTTGTAAACAAGTATTATCAATTAATTAGACAATCTACTTTGATATCATGTTAGAATTTTATAGATTTAAAAAAAAAGCCCTACATAATTTATTTAGACTTTACGACACCGATAATAATAACTTTCGTTTAATATTCAATTTTTCGAAAATGCGAACGATTTGAATTTTTGCGTTTAAATATTCGAGTAAATTAGTTTTGACCCAAATATTTAACGTTTGAGAAAATAAAACCGTTTTAATATTTTAGGATCTAAAATATTCCATTTTTGTTTTTATAAACGTTGTTACTCGGTTTTGCCGGTAACGACGTTTTATCCGGTTTTATTTTTATAAAACGGTTTTTGACTCTCAAATAATGGTTACAATTGTTTCTTAGACTTTTTGAGATTTAAAAAGTTAGTTTTGGTCGGTTTTGACGTAAACATACAAAAATTGACGTTTCTCGTTGCGTATAACCCCGATTCAATCCCGGTTTTCTCCCTACGAAACGTCTTTCCGTTTTGGTCACTTTGGTTTATCAAAATACTTAATTTTTTTATAAAACTCCGTCCAAATGGGCCTGGACCATCAGCTGCGATTTTTTTTTTATATTTTGTCCAAATATTATTAAAATTTTTCTAAGGATCTTCATTATATGTTATATACTTATATTTCCTCAATGTCCAACCCATACTTTTTATGCATCATATTTAAAGCCATTATTCTCATGTGTTTATTTCTCATAAATGTGTCTCAAGGATTTAAATTTATAAAGCATGCATTTATTATATTTTTACTAGTTTTAGGAAAATACAAAGAATCCATTTTAATCCTTGGCCTAACTTTTTTATACTACTTATGATTATATATCATAAGATCAACAAAATCAAGTATCCATAAGCAATAGGTTGGGTCTCTTAATATCCATATACACAAATGTGTTAAGACTTTGTATTAGTGTTTCATGATCATTTAATGTCAACTTATACAATGGGTTAGAAACTCATTATAAAAATAAAAGATGGATTATAACACATCTTGTAGAGCTTGGACTTTTACTAACTTAATGTTCATTTCATATGTAGTAAATCAACAGTTATGTAGAAACTTTGGAACAATATTTCAAGATTCTTTGTTGGTGATGTGTGTTGAGGTGTACTAAAAGTATGGCAGTTTTTCTTTAACCTTTTTAGCAACTTAAAGCTTTTAAATTTATAATACTTGATTTACTTGACAACTACCATTTCACCACGTTACATGGGCAAGTGGACCCATCGTGGGCAGTATAGTGGTGGTAAGTTGAATCGGGGTCGATCAGGATACAATGGAAAATAAGAGCTTCCAATACTCAACCTTTGTTAACGTTTAACCAGACTCTATCTTTTGGTTTTTAGAAAATAAGTTAGTAATATATAAATATATATTGATAAATAAAATGGGTTTGAGATTTAAGTATTCATTGTCAATATTGATTGGAGAAACATACCATTAACTTAAAATCGAGTTGTTACTTTATGACTTTGCTTTAAGATTGTTTATCAGCAGAAGACCAGCCACCTTTCGGAATCTTAGGTTGATTCACCATCTCAACGATCAACCGTCTACGAGGAGTACGAACGACGTGAAAGTGCCACTGATAAACAAACAAAGTGGTATAATGCCACTTACTTACAGGGCCCCTCAAACCGGCGACTTACCGTACTCGACACGCCGTCATGAACCAGCAGGGGAACAACCCTGCGTGCCGGATTACTTTATTATGAAAATGACCTTTTTAAGGGAATCTGATCCGTTTCATTCGCACCTAGCTCTCCGCATGTGTACGTCCGACGTAACCAGAGCCAAGTTCACAAACACGTACTATCTCGGCTTCCATGAAGTGACAAAATATTACCAACCCTCATTCCCAACCAAATACTTTCAGCCCGCACCTACGTGGTCAGCCGAGTTTGTTTACATAGACGTAAGGACCTCGATCGTATCATGTAGCATGGGCCGCGAGTTACCTTTCAGATCATGCATCGTCCACCGACCGGGTGTCACAAGTCCGGCCTTTGGGATTTCAACTCCCCAAATGGTTTGTGTTACGAAGAGCACGTTTGGTTCAGAAAATTAATAATAAACTTTCAATAAAAAGGGTTTTCACAAAGTCATTAGACACACCTTAAAATAACGTTATAAAGACAACTCGAAAAATCATTAAAAGTTAGTTACCTCCAACCAAGTGTAAGAGTTGAACGACCCATTGCTGATTTTCCCTTTTCAAGCCAACATAAGTTAATCTTGGGTAAAAATATCCTTTGGAGAACCAAGATATTTTGTTTTTGAATTGTTTTGCATCACATGACGATCGATCGAAAGAAATCAGAAACAAAATCTTTTTGACTTTTAAAAAATTTAGAATTAAAACACAACTAAAATCTTTTTGTATTTTCACAATTTTATGCTAAAACACATCGAAAATCTTTTTGGATTTTCTGATATGGTATGTAAATGCAATACAGAATCGGATACTATTTTTGTCTTTTGCGAGAAAGATCACAACATGAGATCAGATCAACATCATGCATCTAGCACACTTCAATTTCAACCTTAATCAGCGTGCAAGCTATGTTGATTTCAGATGCAACATCTTCATGTTTATTTCAACTCTGACAAATCAATTTCTATGGTTTTCTGATATGCTTTAGGTATTAATTTTCAAGCATAGATAACATGACACCCACACTATCAATAATAATGGCAACATCATTTATGATATTTTTGTATTTTTCAATTATTCAAGCCAAGTCACATACAACAGATTTCTCATGCAAATATAATGAACTTGTCTAGCATCATAATTTTTCAATAGAGATATATTGTATAAAGTTTTTCTTTCAAAAAGAAAGCAGAAGCTAAATCTTCAACTCTAAGGTCGATCTTTCAATACGCAGATAGAGTTTCGGATTTAGCAAAATAAGTTAAAGAAAATAAAACAAGTTGAAGCTGTATAATCCAACAACAATCAGGTCGGTTCTTCCAAACACGCAGAGAAAGTCCAATGGATTATACGAAACACCAAAGAAAATAAAGCAGAATGTCAAGCGAACAACAATCAGGTCGGTTCTTCCGAACGCGCAGAGAAAGTCCGATCGTTTGACAAAATAAAGAAAATCAAACAAGTTTAAAACTTTGCAAAATGAAAGCAAGCCTACACCCGGACATCTCTTATTCTGTTTTTGTGTTTTTTTTATACCAGTATCACACAACATCCGTCAAGATATGTACCACAGTTATCAAGCAAGCGTTATCTTTATATCATACTAACACATATCAGATTTGTCAAGTGCATCAAGCATTTTGAGCATGAACCTACAACCTTTAGATCTAGACTATCCATGGCAGATAACACATGTTGATGTACCATCACTTCTCAAAGGTCGGATCAATTTCTCATTATTCATTTTTTTTATATTTTCCAAAATTTCTCCCCCTAAAATTCAACAAACTCTATTTTTTCGAATTTTCCAAATTTTCTCCCTCTAAATATATGAACAATAGAAAATGAATAACAAGAATGAAAATGATCGATCAACACTTGACACATTTTTGAGAATGATACTTTTAAAAATCAATTGTTTAATTTTTTTCAAAGATTAGAACGATGCATTTTTAACTTAAATCACGCACAAGTATCTCACTGTCAGCAATCTTTCAACTACTAACACGTCTTCTTGAAATACTTACAAACACTGGAAAATAATAAGTTCCTAAAACCCCAACCCTCATCCACAGTTGTGGTAGGTCGTCCAGTGTCTTCACAAAATCATTGTTGGCTGTGGAAACAATCTATGGTCTCCATTCCATTTTTGGTTTTGAATTTTCTAATGAACCATTGTCAACTGATGAACGACATTCAGAACTGCTACCCAGAGATTCAGAAACAACTTTCTTTTTCCAGAAAATTTTACTCTTGGGCATTGGTTCATTAAAAATTTTGCCATCGGGATCAACAAACTTTGTATCATTGGCATATGATGATGAGTTATTCAAATTCATAGGACAATTATAAGCAAAATTTCCTTTTCAAGTTGTTGATACCTGATCTGTGCGTCGTGTGAAGTATCGAGTTGTTTCAAGTCAAGAACAAGTTCAAGCCAATGTGTGTCTGGCCGAACTTGGTCCGAACCTGGAGTTCGGATCAGAGCGAACCTCAGGTTCGGCTGAGGTTCGGCGGGTCAGTATAAATACATGTTTGTTCTTTGATTTCAGTAGAGATGGAAAGAGTTCTGAGCGTGAGAGATATTCTTAAGTGTGTGTTTCTATGGTGTATTCTCTGTGTCAGTTCTTTGTGTTTCTGATTGTAATTGTTCTTCTCTAGATCAATAAAACAATCATTATAATTACTCGTTTCGTATCCGAATAGTTAGATTGAGTAGACAATCCGATGCTCGCGACTTTTCAAGTGGTATCAGAGCTTTCTGGATCATTCTACTGATTTGTGGTCGCTATTTTCGGATTTTTGAAACATTTTGGTGTTTTTCGTGTGTAGTTACGTGAATTCAATCAAATCTATCAAGTTTTCTGTGTCAAATTTGTTCCTAAATCGTTCGTCATCACTTTTTCTAATCAACTGTTGCGAATCTCGTCAAAGTTCGTCCAAATTCGAATTGTTTGAGAAAACTATGTTGATGTTCGGACTAACCATCGTCCGAACTTGAGGTTCGTCGGAATAACTGCTCCGAACGTAGAGATCGTCTAGGGTTCGTTGAGAGTTCGAAGTATCTTCTGGTTCGTTTAAGGTTCGTTCGAAGTTCGGCGTGTTTCTGTTCGGAAGAGGTTTGTTGAGAGTTCGTTGAGAGTTCGTTGAAGGTTCGGTGGCACTATTTTCGAAAAGGGTTCGTTCGAGGTTCGGCATATTACTAAGGTTCGGAAAGAGTTCGGCAAATCAGATTTTTGAAATTTTTCTACGATGTCGGAATTTCAAGCTTTTGCCGCGATGCAAACCATGATGAATTTTGATAACGAAATTGGAACAAGTCAGAAAGTTCCCAAGTTGTTGAAATTGGAAGATTATCAGAATTGGAAGCAACGATTTTCTGCATATATAAGCACGAATGATATCGATTTGTGGATTCCAATCAAGAAGCTTTATCAACATCCGACTGATCAAGGAGATTTCAAGGAGGTTCATACCTTCGACATTGCTGAAAGGAAATCATACGAGCTTGAACAAAAAGCTTTCGGTTATCTTATGATGGCATTACCCACTGAGTTGTTACATCAATTTAGTACGTGCAAGAAATCAAAACAATTGTGGGATGCTTTATCAGCAAGATGTGAGGGGAATGATGAATACAAGAAGAGTCGAAGAAAGGTGTTGAATAAAGAATTTGATAACTTTCAACATTATGACAATGAAAACATTACCGCTCTTGTTTCACGGTTTTCACATCTGATTAGTGAATTAAAGGTAGTTGGAATTGAGAAAACCGATGCAGATTTGAAAGAAAAGATTATGAAAGCTTTGCCTGAAAAGTGGGAAAACTATGTTTTGCTACTCACTCATAATAGAGAATACTCAACATTGACATTTCATGAGCAGACTGGAAAACTTCATGCTCAGGAAATGGAAATGTTAAATTCAAAGAAGTCAACTGTAACGTTACAAAATCCTGAGTTATATCATGGAGAGAATACTGCTAGTATGAATGCTAAAGCTAAACCAAATTTGAGTTATGCACCAAGTGTTGCTTTTATGGCTGGAATTACAGGAAATTCTGATTCTTCAAAAGGTTGCAGTTTTACCATTCTAAATTTCACAAATCAGAATGCCTTATCTGCTGAAACAACCGAAGAGTATGCTAAAATGATTTATGCCTTAATTACATCATCTTTTGGGTTGGTTATCAAGAATGTTGCTGATGCAAAGATTACGAGGGATGATCTTGATGAACTTGATGATGATCAGTTGAACGAATTATATTTAGCTTGGCAGTATGTTATGATAGGTCAAAGATCAAAACGATTTTTTAATAAACATGGCAGGAGTTCATCTGATTTCAGTAGCAAACTGGGATTTGATAAATCCAAGTTGAAATGTTACAAATGCTCAAAGCTTGGACATTTTGCTAAAGAATGTTAAGAAGCTCATGGAAGCAAACCCGGTTTTACTCAACCATCGTCCAGTAATTCAACCAAGACAACAACTTCAACAGTACAAAATGATGGTGTTTATGATTGGGCTAAACATTTTGATTCATCTGCTTTGATTGTCACTCATGATCAACAAGCATATTATAGTTCAGATACAAGTTCAGCACCAAGTTCCTATGAATCTGCTGAAAACATGGAAAGTTTGTTAAAAGAAAATGCTTTTTTATTGAATAAAATTCAAAAGCTTTCTGAGAAATTCAAGTTGGTTAGTTCAGATTTGGAAGTGTCTAAGGAATATGAGAAGGAATTAGTTTTGAAAAATGAATGTTTGATTATAGAGATCAAATTGCCGAATGAAGTTTTAGAAATATCAAAACAAGATAGAAAGAATGTTGAAGCTGCAAATGCCAAGATCTGTGAAGAGAGGGATGAGTTGGTTAATGAAGTCAAGAAATGGAAGGATGAAGTAGAGGATGCTGCTAATGATTTTCAAAATTTGTTTAAGCTTGATCTGTTTACAAAGAATGCTGAAGAATCTACTGCTAAGATTGAAAGTTTTCAAGCTGTTATGGAGAAGTATTTGGATGAGAAGCGTGAATTGGTAAATATGAATAAAGTTCAAACAGCAAATTTGGAGATTCAAAAGCGGAATGAAGATAAATTGAAGAAAGAATTGTTTTAGGGAATGGAAATCTCCGCATGCAAAAATTTGAAACACATAAGGTTGCAAAGCGATTGATTGCTACTAAGAAGGATTTAGCTGAAGCACAACAACAAAGTTCTGATCTCAAGATTAAAGTCATCGAAGCAAATCGATTTTTGAATAATGTTTTAAACTCACAAGTGTTCACAAGCTTCTTAGCTAAAGATGAAAATTTTGAGAAAATGTTTGATAAAACTACATCACCCCCTGCTCATATCAAAGACGCTTTTAAAGAATTGAAGGAAAAGATTGAAGATTATGATTATTCCAAGTTTTCATCATCTACTACTGAAGAAGAAAAGGTTGTAAAGACGACGAAATCCAAGAAAAATAAAAAGAAAAAGGGAAAGCAATATGAGATTCCTCCGGCTACACAATTTGTATCTGGTTCATTTTCCGCTGATAATGGGAAATCAGCTACTTCAAGTGAAAAGATGTGTTCTCAACCTGAATTTGATGAGATGATCTTATTTGAGTAGAAAAATATTAAAGATATCAAAGCTGAGTTTTCAAAGTTAGCAAAGAATGGACATCAGAATTCAAATTCTTAGGAAAAAGGTTTTGGAAAAATGTTGGTTTGGGTTTTAGAGCACATCATGATAAAGTTGAGGAGGTTTTTAAAGCTGAGAAAGTTCAACCTGAGCGGTTTTATAAACTCAAGGGTTCAGAACAGATATTCTCCGACAAAGAGTTTCCTCTTCATTGGTTGGATGCTAGGAAAATTTCTGAAGTTTTTGAAAAGAAGGATGCATCAAGAACCTTGAAGAATCAAACAACAACATTTTCTTCTGATGGTTCTCATTCTCGAAGCCCAACATCTAAATGGGTTCATGATCATCGTCGACAGGTATATGATTGTTTTTCTGATCATGTTCGAGATATTCATGTTTGTACTTCTATGCAGGCACCTAAAAGGTGGGACAAATCTGAATGTATATGCTATGTTTGCCGCCCAAAGGGCATATGGAAAAAGATTGTCCACTTCCTACTGAATCAAACCAAAGGTTTCAACAGAAACCAGTTTTTGGTAAACCTGCCAAACCAAATTTTTTTGATGAAAATGGCAGAGTTTTTGATGAATGTGAACCTACATTCTTTCTAAAACAAAAACGTTTTGTTCCTATGTTTCAAAAGGTTCAAAATGTTCATCTTCATCACAGTCATCTGTGATTGATTCATCAAAAACTGAGTTACCAAAACAGTCACAATACTGGAAACCAAAAGTGGTTTCAAAGCAAAATAAGGACATTGGTCGACCTGAAGCAGCTGCTACGGGTCAAGTTAAAAACTAATGTGTTTGACCAGTGTGCAGGTACTTCTAGAAGACCTATCGACGATTGCAAAGTTGTTGATGGATGAGTATTATGTTTAACTTAAATTGCTTGCCATATATTTTTCTAATCTGCAAACATTTTTGAAATTCTAAACTGCAAGGTATCTTAGTTGATTGATCAATTTTTCTTTCTTTATGCATTTTTCAATTGATAAAACTAAAATCGAAATTTTTTTTGTTTTTGTAAAATGAAAATCCAAAAATAGAGTTTTCATTTTATGGAAGGTGAATACATGCAATATTTAAAATTTTGAGAAATTGATCATTGGGAAATGATGGTACATTGGCTTACGTATCTGACTCATGGATAGAATAGATGAAAGGGCCATAAGATCATTGTTTGATATGTTTGGTAGACTCGGCAAATCAGAAAGTATTCATATGTGATATACACTAAATACTAATGCTTGACCATGTGGATAATATCTTGATGCGTATTTCATGACAAAAAGAAAAATAAGTGTGAAAATCCAAATCAGAAGTCATTGTGTATACATGTGTTCATTTTGCAAAGATTTAAACTTGTTTGATTTTCTTTATTTTATCAAACGATCGGACTTTGTTTGCGTGCTCACAAGACCGACCTGATTGTTGTTCGTTTGATATTCTGCTTTATTTTCTTTGGTGTTTCGTATAACTCATCGGACTTTCTTTGCGTGTACGAGAGTACCGACCTGATTGTTGTTGAGTTATACAATTTCAACTTGTTTTATTTTCCTTTATTTTATTAAATCCGAGGCCAATCTGCGTATCGAAAGATCGACCTTAAGGTAGACGATTTAACGCTCTTATTTCTTTTTGCATGGAACACAGTTGACGATATCATGAAAATACTATACTTTGTGAAAATTCACAAGTGTAATCACACAAAAAGAAAAAGAAAAGGAAAATATTTGAATATGTCTGATAGTGTGGGATACACTGGTCAAGGAAAATCTAATCAATACTTTAATATATCCCGATGTTATGAGTATGGTTCTGCCTGAGTTTAAGATGGATTAATTATACCGGCAATCAGCATGATTTAAGTGCTTCGATTAATTAAAATTGAAGTGTAGTTCAGTGCGTCATGACCAATTTGATCCCATATAGTGATCTTTCTCATACAAAAAATAGAGTTTGATTCTGTATTGCATTTACATTTCATTTCAAGAAAAGTACAAAAAGATTTTTGGTGTGTTTTTGCATAAATTTGAAAAATCAAAAAGATTTTAGGTTTGTTTTAATATAATTTTTCTAAAAGCCAAATTTTTTTTGTTTTTGCTTTATTTTCGATCTGATCAACACGTGATACAAATTCAATTTTCAAAATCATATCTTGGAGTCTCGAATAGACGTTTTGCGCCAAGATTATTTAAATTTTGAGCAGGTTGCTAAAGTGAAAAAATTCACAACTTCAAGTCTTCCGAAGTTGTTGATTAAGACCAAAGAATCACCAGACATTGTCAAGTATTCAAGATCAAGCTATGTTCAAGTTGAGGAGGAGTTTGTTCGAAGATTCAAGTCATTGAACGAACGGATTCTACACTTGAGGGGGAGTTTGATTGAAGATACTTTTGTGATGATGTTGAAGAGATATTGCACATGGCGATGGGGAGTTTGTTGATACCTGATATGTGCGTCGTGTGAAGTATCGAGTTGTTTCAAGTCAAGAACAAGTTCAAGCCAATGTGTGTCTGGCCGAACTTGGTCCGAACCTGGAGTTCGGATCAGAGCGAACCTCAGGTTCGGCTTAGGTTCGACGGGTCAGTATAAATACATGTTTGTTCTTTGATTTCAGGTGAGAGGGAAAGAGTTCTGAGCGTGAGAGATATTCTTAAGTGTGTGTTTCTGTGGTGTATTCTCTGTGTCAGTTCTTTGTGTTTCTGATTGTAATTGTTCTTCTCTAGATCAATAAAACAATCATTATAATTACTCATTTCGTATCCGAATAGTTAGATTGAGTAGACGATCCGATGCTCATGACTTTTCAAAGTATAACAACATCAAAGATTACAATGATCAGTCGATCCGTCATCATAAATTATTTGGGGTAACAGGTTTAGTTTTCTTTGGTTTTGAAGGTTTTTGAAAACATTTTTCAAATAAAGGATCATAAAAACCTGAATCATCTCCATAACCAAAGAATTTATCTGTATAATAAAACCTGTTTGATGTATCGGATTTAAAAATTTGTTTTCTTTTTGAAAAATATGGTGACCAATCATCATATTTTGAGGTTTTACCAACAATCGGCTTCTTGTGAGCTGGTTTTCGTTGGTTTTTCTGAATTTGTTTACAAAGTACCTCATTGAAAATCACTGAAACGGATGATGATAATTGGTATGAACCACATGAAAGACTTTATCGAATAGCATAATTCTGAATCACATGTCCCGTCTTATTGCAATAAAAACAAACTCTCCCATCAACCGACTCAGGAAATGACATGGATTCTGTGGTCATTGATGAATTTTGAGAAAAATAAGTCTCTTGACACTCTAACTTAGACTTTGTTGACAGAAACTCAGCATCAGGTTCACACATGATATGATTCTCAACTGGAATCTCCTTTTCTTTGTGAACCTTGACATCCTCCACAATTTCTTCTATCTCAAACGTATCTTGGAAATCACTTCCAACATTCACGTTCTCATCTTTGCTTTCATATCCCAGACCAACATTCTTTTTAGATTTATCTGGTACAAACTTAGGTTTCTCATGACCTTGTGAAGCAAGTCGAGAAAACTCATCCTTGATGGCATTCAGATCATCTTTATTAGAAAGCAAAGATTCATCAATCACAATCTCTGAAAATTTGTCAACTTTAACATGTCCTGGACTGTCTTCAAACACTTTTTCCTTATCAAGCAATATGGAACTTGAGACAAATTTAGTTCTCTTGTTAGCATCAAAATTCTCTTCATTTTTCTTCTGCGACTTTGACTTTTCTTCTACGACTTTGACTTTTCTTCTTCTCAGATGAATTATCAGCAAACTTTGAATAATCATGAACTTCTTCCGTTGCTTTCAAAGTATTAGTAGAATTTTCAATAACCACAGGAGGTGGAACACATTTCAGAATAACATCACCAAAAATCTGTTGAAAATTCTCCTTTTTGCATAAAAAATTTGTGAAAGACGATGAATTATTGAGATTATGCAACTGTCTTTTGAAATCATGAACCTCAATCTTCATGTCTTCAATTTTCTTTTGTGCTCCAGCCAACTCTTTTTATGTTGAAATAAGTTCTTCTGTTTTTCTATTCAGAGTAAACTTTTCTCTCCTCAACTGATCATGAGCATCATATGTTTCTTGAACAACCTTTTCCCATATTTGTTTATAAATCTCAACATTCTGCTTCAAAAGCTTGTTTTCACGAAGCAATTCAGCTTTAGCATCTAACAGCTTCGTGTTCTCCTCTTAATGACTTAATTCTTTAGTAGTACGATCAGCAACTTCCTTTTCTAGACCTTCAAATTTCATCTTTGATTTTGCAAACAAATCATTAAAAACTGTCGCCATGCCATTCACTTCTTTCTTCCATTTTTCAACATCCTTCATCAAGTCATCATTTGTTTCAGTTAGTTTTGAAACTTTTTCATTTAACTCTGCATTCTTATGTTGTAGCTTCAATTCATTCTCAGCAGCTTCATATCGTGAAGACCCATCTTTTTGAACTTTTGCCATAACTGCACAACCACCTTTATCAAACAATTCAAAGTTTATAACTACGTGTTTCTGATTCATCAACTTGTGCGGGCCTTGCAAGAAATTCATATTGATCAGAAAGACCTTGTCCCCAGTCATAACCTTCATCTTCACATCTTAATTCTAAGGTGTCCCACAGTTGTTTCGATTTAGTACAGTTCTCAAATTGACATAACACTTCATTTGTTAAAGCCATTGTGAAAATATCATAAGCTTTTAGTTGTCTTTCATAGTATTTCCTTTCCGCAGATGAAAGATCTCTTTGCATTTTAGGTACCCCACTAGAATAAGTTGGGTAAGTAAACTCTTCTCAAATGGAATCCACAAATCTTCATCAGTATAATCAATATAGGCTTTAAACTTCCTTTTTCAATTGCAGTAATCTTCAAGTTTCAGCAATTTGGGTACTTCTGTGATCTCTTGGATCTCAATCATTTTGAACCACTTCAATTTTGACGAATGATCCCGAGCCTTCCAAAATATCACTTGAATTTGCACTTGAAATGATACCACTTGAAAATTTGTTTTTGATGTTTGATTTTATATTTTTGTAAAAAATTAGTATTTTCTTTTAAGAAAAAGAAACTTTAAAAGACAATATGTTTATAGTTTTTTTTTAATGAAAAGAAACAAACAATGGAAAAATAACACGATAAAGAAAAGAATGAAACCTATTATAAACTCTTTGAAAGTAGAAGGGTGTTAATGAAAAATTGAGAAAAAAGACAAAATAGTCGTCTTTCATTAGAATCCATAAAAAAATCTGGCCAACTTTGAATTTCCAGTGAACTTGAACACAAACTCAACAATGATCTTTAAACGAACATATCTTTTTCAATTCTTGATGAAAAATCAATCCGTAACTTGCGTTGAACTCATATTGACAAAACGAATCAAACTAGTACCATTGTTGCTAGGTTTTGATCGATGAATCATAGTGAACAAGTGGAAACAAAGGTGCGTAATTTGTAAACCTCCATTGATGAACTGTGAATCGCGATTATGAACAATCTTGAATGATAACTGAATCTGATTTCACTAGCAGATTCAAATTAACAAACCGAGTAGAATGATAACAAATTTGACTTGTTTCTGTGAAGAATTGAGAATCCGATTATAATGAACACGTCAATGGCGCATGAAAAAACTCGTGTTCTAAATTTTTTTTGATCACATAAGATCGCAATGAAACTCAAACTCGATGCAACCAGTGAATTACAGACACAAAACCGAATCTGTTGATATGTATTTTGAATCAAATGATGATGAAATTAAAAATCCACCATTGAAGGACCTTGGATGAACATCATGTCCTGTAAACTTGCGATTTACTCAAATCAGAGCCAAATTTGATTTTGTAAGATGAAGTGAATCTTCTCCAATCAATCAAAGTACCTAAACAAGTCGAATTCAGGTTCAATTTTAAGGTCAAAGAACATGAAAGTTGACTTCAAAAAGTCAAACAACGTGAACTAGAAGAATTTAAGCATCGATTTCGATCACAAATCGTGTAGAATCACAACCTGGATTGCTCTGATGCCAATTGAAAAAACGAATAGCTTCGGATCTAGTGATTTGTACACCGAAATCGGAGAAAGTAAACTCGAACTCAAGAACACAAAAATGTAAATAAACTCTGTTTATTGCTCAAATTAATTCAACGATTACATGAATAAGAATGTTAACAACATCTAATCATGATCCTAACAACTAAAGTCTCAGAAATTCACGATGAAAAACTCCTCTTACAAATTGATTTCAGTGAAATGGTTATGGAGCTCCCTTTTATCCGAACTCACAACTCAAATATATATAGGAGGCTCACTTCAGATCCTATTCGCCTGCATTCTAATCCATCCGAAGTGGCATTTCAGATCGTATCGTTTGGCATCTTCACTTTGTTTGGAAATCACTAGCTGGCTTCAAGTTGATTTGTTAAAAACAGAATATAATATCTCATATACATGAGATATTATATCTCACATTCCATGTCCCTCAAGTATAAGGAAATGACAATAACTACCCAATACAAGAATTAACAATTCTAACAAACAACTATCTGTACTAAATGAAATACACACACGTCACACATATTTTGCACTAAACAAATATCATACAGAGAACGTGTCAGCATGTTGGTTCCTCTGGTGATGTGGTGATCATAAAAGAAACTAAAAACCTCAAAGTTTTCTTCAAAAGTTTATTTATTCTAAATACAACTTTGTTTATTTACAGGTCGGAAGTTAGACCCAATTTATTGACGTTTTGGTAAATTTCAAAAACTTAGTTTGAACAAAATCTTATTTGATTCTATCAAACGGGAAATTCTAATAGTTTTGTTTTAAAAGATTTTTCAGATTTCTCCAAACAAGTTGAAATAAATCAATACGCTTACCTGGGGCGAGGGTTGTTATTTTCATAAAATTTTACTACAATAACTTCCCTGGCCTTTGATGATTTCTTCTTTCCTTCTTCAATGCATGTTCCTTCCCATGGATCCTTCCTGTACCTGAGAGGAGTGTTTGCCGACCGGACAAATTCTTCTGCGGGTGCAGTGTAGGTAGGAGACAAAAAATTAAAGGTTGATTTTTTAATAATATATACTAAATTACACTAATATAAAGATTTTATTTTTATATATATTTAGATAGAAGTAAAAGTAAAATTTTGGTTAAGCCGTTAACGCGGATTTTTCTTGGAATCCTCGTTTGTGTCCCCGGTAACGACGCCAAAAAAGCTTGACGTGTGCTGAGGTTTACTAAAAATATGGCGGTTTTCTTTAACCTTTCTAGCAACTTGAAGCTTTTAAATTTATAATACCTGATTTACTTGAGAACTACCATTTCACCACGTTACACGGGCAAATGTACCCATCGTGGGCAGTATAGTAGTGGTAAGTTGAATCGGGGTCGATCAGGACACAATGAAAAATGAGAGCTCCCAATACTCAACCTTTGTTAACGTTTAACCAGACTCTATCTTTTGGTTTTTAGAAACTAAGTTAGTAATATATAAATTTATATAGATAAATAAAATGGGTTTTGAGATTTAAGTAGTCATTGTCAATATTGATTGGAGAAACATACCATTAACATGAAATTAAGTTGTTACTTTATGACTTTGCTTTAAGATTGTTTATCAGCAGAAGACCAGCCACCTTTCAGAATCTTAGGCTAATTCACCATCTCCACGATCAACCGCCTACGAGGAGTACGAATGCCGTGGGAAGGTGCCACTGATAAACAAACAAAGTGGTATAATTCCACTTACTTACGGGGCCCCTTAAACCGTCGACTTACCGTACTCGACACGCCGTCATGAACCAGCAGGGGAACAACCCTGCGTGCCAGATTATTTCATTATGAAGATGACCTTTTTAAGGGACTCTGATCCGTTTCATACGCACCTAACTCTCTACATGTGTACGTCCGACGTAACCAGAACCAAGTTCACAACCACATACTATCTCGACTTCCGTGAAGTGATAAAATATTACCAAACCTCATTCCCAACCAAATACTTTTAGTCCGCACCTGCGTGGCCAGCCGAGTTTGCTTACATAGACATAAGGACCTCGATCGTATCATGTAGCATGGGGCGCGAGTCACCTTTCGGATCATGCATTATCCCCCGACCGGGTGTCACAAGTCCGACCTTTGGGATTTCGACTCCCCAAATGGTTTGTGATACGAAGAGCACGTTTGGTTCAGAAAATCAATAATAAACTTTCAAGAAAAAGGGTTTTGACAAAGTCATTAGACACACCTTAAAACAACGTTATAAAGACAACTCGAAACTCATTAAAAGTTAGTTACCTCCAATCAAGTGTAAGAGTTGAACTAATCATTGTTGATTAGCTTAAAGATGTGCCAGGTAGTAAACGAAGAATTTCATAGACAAAATGCTTTCATTTACTAATGCTAGTTAAAGTTCTTACAGATTCCGACATACTTAAAGACTCGAAAACACAAGTGGCTCGACTAATCTAAAAGTGGGAGAGGAGAGGAAAGAATTGAGCGAATTGAAAAGTGGTGGAGGTTGGCTTTTATAGGCAAAACGTCTTGACAAGGACGGGTCGTGCCCTGCTTGGCACGGGCCGTGTTGTGTTAGTAACCTTGATCCGCAAATCTTTAGTCATCAGAGGCACATGCGGTGTTGAGTTGGGTACATGCCGTGCCATGTCAGGAGGCAAAGTGTGTCATCAGAAGCACGGGGTTATGCCGAATCAGGCAAAGATTCTGAGTATTCGGGTCGGGCACGGGGCGTGCCGGCTGGGCACGGGCTGTGCTAAGGCTGGATTTTCCCAAAGTTAGCATTTTCGTAACTTTTCTACAATATTATGCTTCTTTCGGTATTTTGGCCTCAGAAAACCTAAAAACCTAAAAACAAAACAAAATTGACTTGTTTTGATGTTAGTAGTTAGGTTTATTCCCGATAAGTGAGTAAATTTGATATAAAAATATGTATAATTTAGAGTTTATCAGTTGCTCATCAAGATTCAAGGTATTTGATCAACTAGTGAACTTTATTAAGGTTTAAAACCTTAGGATTTCCTTGCATCTTTCATTTAACCAAAAGAAAATAATAGATTGAAATGAGATGTTTGGAACCTATGTCTTGTGAAATACTTCCAAGTGTGAGGTATACCCATTTCTTGCTTTCTTTCACACAACACCCATTTTGTGACCAGATTTAATCCCCTTGGGCATCACATAGTGGTTAGGTCCGATTTTAAGGTGAAGAAACAAGATTTTCGTGGTCAACGATTCATCATTTTAAGTTTTTCTTCTTTTTGTTAAACAATGTTTTGGAACAACCAAATGCATCATCAAGACTTAAGGGGTTTTTATTTGGGTGACTAAAATAAGTATGGAGGAAGATGTAGAATGCTTACAAGAAATACAAGATTTCTTGGTGTTCTTGATCCACTTGAACCTTCTTGGAACCCTTTTAGAAGATGAGATGAAGTGAAGATGGTGGTGGTGGGGCTGCCGAATGACAAAGAAAAGAAAGAGGAGGAGGAGGTGTGTTTTAAAGGTTTGAAAGAAGTGTGGAGATGAAGGTGGTGGTGGCTGGATTTTATGTATGAGGAGGAGATGTTTATACCATGTTTAATTTTTTGGTTTCCTAGGTAAAGATCTCATCTCGTAGATGCCAACTCACCTAATGATCTGATTAGCATCTTCATGTAGACTTATGTGTCACTAGGGCATAGCTCATGAAGTTTTAAGGTAGCTAATTTAGATGACTTGCATTGATTTTTTTTTAAGTCACCACATATTCTAATTATAAGTTTCATAAAGTGTGTCATGGAATTTTGGAGATACCCAAAGTGCCTAATTCTTATAAAAAAAGAACTCCATGAATTATTTGCCATCCTATTTTGTAAAATAAAAAAATTATATCAAAGGTGGTAAACTCTTTTTAAAACAAAACGTTGATGGGCCATAACAAAAAAAGTTAGGTGCAATTTGGATTAGGTAGGTTGGGCCGAAAAATATAACAAGGGAGGGTATGGGCTTAGGTTTATGTGGGCCGAATAAATAAAAAAATGATAGGGGTTTGGGCCGGCGACGGGCTAGGCCGAGAAGGAGAAGGAGGGCTAGGCCCGTTTGGGCCGCCAATTGGGTCTTGGGCTCGGGCTGGGCCGTCGGGTAGTCGGGTTGAGTTATCCGGTTAAGTCGTGGGCTTGGATTTAGTGTTTAGGGCTTGTTGGGCCGAACCGGGCCCAAAGGGGGTTGCGGTTTTGGTTATTGATCATTATGTAGCGAAACGGGTTTACTCGAGCTAGTCTTGATGATTTTTAGCGTTAGTTAAGTCATTCGGGTTTGAAAACGAAATCACATTGTGTCGTATATTAATTTACATAATATGTTGTGTAATAGGATTTTTATTTTGTGAGTGTAACGAAAATAGTTTTGTTCGCATGACATCTTAAGCTCGATTATCATTGATATCTAGAACTAAATAGTTTTAAATACGTAATCGTCTAAAGGTTTATTGTGTCCCTGAAGTTATTCCGTGACACTGGTTTTTGGACAATAATATAAAAAGTACATTTTTATATTTAATTTCTTATTATTAAAGTTCCATAATATATTTTATGAAAACTTTTGTATGCTACGGGTATGTGGTTCCAATACAAACGCGGGCATTATTTACGTTGGATTTATCAGTCGTAATCAGAAATTATCAGATAAACAAATCAAGTAATGCACGAAATTTATATAATTAAAAGTCAAAGTAACGGGTTTGACCTGGGTTTTTGGACGATGTGTCACAAATGAGGAGAAAAGTTGGTATTTATAGGCTGATCAACATGAGACACGCCCGTGTTTCTATACACACACCCCGTGTTTTTTCGTGGTCAACCCAATTTGTCTTTCGCGAGGATCTTCCGCAGAATTTACCAAGTACAACACAACCCGTGATCAAACGAGACACGTCATGTTCAATTCTGCCAACTCAACGCCACATCATCACTCTACACTTTCATACTTTGCCTCCACAATACCTACATCACACTGCCCTTCACCTTTTTATTATAAAAAAAAATAAAAAAATAAGAGAGAGAGAGGAATGATGTTAGAGAGAGATAGAGAGAAAGAATGAAAAGTGAAAGGAAGACATGCAGGGAGCGGTGCCTGCGGTTGAATCATTTGGTCCGACATCTCACCACCTGTAGCCAAGGATTACTTAAAAAAAATAAGGACTAGCAACCAGACTTGGTCTTAATTCCTAAAATCTGGATTGGGCCGTAACTGAAATCAGCCCAATAAGCCCACTCTAATCGAATGAATACCCTAAAATTAAAAAAATATTGTGTTCCGGAACCTACAAAATCATTTTAGGGTTCTTCATTGCTGGCGTCGTATTGAGTCCGAATCCCTACCGATGGTCAGTCTCCTAACTCGATCTACTCATTTTCTCAAATTTTATACTTTCAAATCTACTGAGTAATTGTTTATTATCAAAAGTTAATTCCGTTTACGGTGGATTTGGTTTGTTTGTTGCTAATTGTCTGCTCCTTCGATTACTTGAAGGCTCCGAAGAAAGGTGTGAAGGCGGTTGCAACAAAGAAGAAAACGGTATGTATTGAGATTGATCTAAAGTTCGTTCAATCAATTTCAGTAGCTAAGAGTTTTGTATGAAACGATGTCTTGTTCAGCAGGAGAAGGTGGTGAATCCGTTGTTTGAAAAACGGCCGAAGCAGTTTGGGATTGGTGGAGCTTTGCCTCCTAAGAAGGACGTTCACAGATTTGTGAGATGGCCTCAAGTTGTTCGAATTCAAAGGAAGAGGAGGATCCTCAAGCAGCGTTTGAAAGTCCCACCAGCTTTGAACCAGTTTACCAAGACCCTTGATAAGAATCTCGGTAATTCGTTTTCTATCGTCATGCTGAACTCTTTACTAAATTAAGTATGATGTATGCCCTGCTTTTTCTGTTTATTGTGTCCTGTGAAACCATTGTTAGGTCGCATGCTAAATTTTCACATTTATGCTGCCACCATCAAGAGCTCTCATATCATGTTATTTTTATTTGTTTTCTCATACTAGTATTACGGGTCTCATTTATCTGATGTGAGCATGACCATTTTTAGCTACACATAAAAGAGAATATTACTTGATGAGGTAATCCATGCCGTATGTAGGGTTGTAAACGAGCTGAGCTAGGGTGGGCTAAACCTCGGCTCCTCAAAAGCTTGCGCTAGCTTGTGGCTTCGTTAAGTGAACTCGTTCACTTTTTTATTTTTTACCTTTAATACAGTTTGATATAGGAAACGAAAACTAATAGTTTTAACGTAATGAAAAATTTATAAACCACAAAGCTTATAATGCAAAGTTCAACACAAAACCAATTTCTAATAATAATTAGCAGTAAATTTATATAAGTAAAGATAAACGAGCGGAAACAATCCTAGAACGGAGAAGTAGAGCAAGTATGGCCGATGGCTTGACAATGTTATCATAGAGACGACTAGGCAAATACTTGACGAGAGGCAATGATGTTCGGGGAAAGTGAGATTGAAAAGGGGAATTGGGGAGCCAGGAGGTTGAAGTCGTGAATATGTGATCTGCAAATTGAAAATGAAATTAGTTTAAGGTAATTAGGTTTTGGAAGGAGATGAGCTGAGTAGTGCAAATGCCATAATATGCATCCATAGTTGTATTTTAATTTTTAATATTTAGCCAGACGATCGAGTCACGAGCCGAGCTGACCTTGGCTCGGGCTTGACTTGTTTACAGACCGAGCCAGCTCGGCTACTAATTTGCCGATTTTGAGCGAGTTTTTTTCGAGTGAGCCATGAGCCTATATCTATTTCTGTAGTTCGTTTTGTATATATTACAATGAGTAACAAATGCCTGTTTGCAATCGGCTCTATATGTTTGTAATTTTTTTGTCCTTTTTTTTATATTGAGCCTATATCTATTTTTGTTGATGCAATATGCAGCAACTACCCTGTTCAAGATGCTACTCAAATACAGACCCGAGGACAAAGCAGAAAAAAAGGAACGACTTGTGAAAAGGGCTCAGGCCGAGTCAGAGGGGAAGACAGTTGAAGCAAAGAAGCCGATTGTTGTGAAGTATGGCCTGAACCATATCACTTACCTTATTGAGCAGGTTTTATAATTTTCCTTACCCAGAATGCAGTATGTTTAGATATATCAAATTCGACATGCTAACTTATACTAGAGTGGAGTCGGGTTATGTTTTATTTTTGTGTGGTCAAGTGCATAAAACTAAAACAATAAATCGACTTATTCAAAGGATTACATTTTAACTGAAATAATTCAATTTTGAATCTTGTTTGACAATTTATTTTTAGAACCTATGCTTTTTTCTTAATTAATATTTGTAACTTCTTTTTGTATTTCATTTCAGAATAAGGCACAATTGGTAATCATCGCACATGATGTTGATCCAATTGAGTTAGTTGTCTGGCTTCCAGCACTTTGTAGAAAGATGGAAATCCCCTACTGCATTGTGAAAGGGAAATCTCGATTAGGAACTGTAAGTATTCTGCAATTTGAAATGACACTTTCTGCTTTCATTTTTCAGTTGGAACTAAAAAATCTTTTTATACGTGCCAGATTGTTCACCAGAAAACAGCTGCAGCACTGTGCTTGACCACAGTCAAGAACGAAGATAAAATGGAATTCAGCCGCATTTTGGAAGCCATCAAGGTACACTTTTATTCATAATTCTACTAATTTAAACCGGGAAGATCTAGTACTTCAAAATTATATGGTTGATTTTGAAACGATCAAAATTTCAGGCAAACTTCAATGATAAGTATGAGGAGTATAGGAAGAAGTGGGGTGGTGGGATAATGGGATCAAAATCACAGGCAAAGACAAAGGCAAAAGAGAGAGTTCTTGCCAAGGAGGCTGCTCAGAGAATGAATTAGAGAGCCTTGTCTTATTGTTGAGGTTGTGTTTGTTTTTGCTTAGAAACATTTTGTTACCTTTTATGAAAACCTTGTTCTTCCATTTTTGGACTTTTTGGGAGCATAAATACTTTACTAGATGTTTTTGTGATCTGTTTTTGGACATGAATTTTTCTAAGGATTCTAATATGGCCTCTAAACGCTAAAACTATCTTCATCGCACTCTTAGCTCGCCTCTGGCCAACATAGAAGGTGTTAAGTCATGGAGGATTCTTACACTTTCTACTATCGGATCAATATCAGCTATCTGGACTCTTACAATTTTCACTATTGGCTGATCAATATCAAACAATTTTACGATGTTTAACAATGAAATTATGCATTGTGTGTTATAACCCTCCTATAATCTCCACTGCAGACAGCCTAAACAATTTATCACAAAGAAAAACAACGAACAAGAAGAAAGATTCGAAAAAAAACAAGGAGAGGCAAGAAAAAATGGCTACAATGTTAACAATCACAATATTTGTAATGCAATAATTTTTACACATGATGATGAAACATTTATCACAAAGAAAAACAATGAATAAAGGAAAAACATTTATCACAAAGAAAAAAATGAACAAGAAGGAAAAGACAAAGAAAGATGTCCGAGAACCCAAGAAGGTTATTTGTATCAAATGGTCGATTAATGAAAGGATGGGGTATCATCTTTTGTTATGTTTAGGTCATTGTGATATATATTTATCACGTGTTTTTATGTTTTAGCTTATTTTATGTTATTTTGTTATTGATTTTTATGCATTAGATCAATTTGTTATTATTTTGTTTTACATCTTAGAAGTTTACAATGATGTTATTTTATATGTTGTTTAGAGTTAATAATTTTAGAAAAAATACAATGACAAACAGAAAGACAAAATGATTAGTAAAAAGACACAATGAAGGACTAGAAACCACATACTGTTGAAAACATATATATTTTTTTAATTTTATATATAACAACACCGCACTCGTTTTAAATATAAAAATGTTCATTTTATGGTGTAATTTAAAAAGGAAATAATGTTTATAAAAGTTATGAACGTTTAAAAAAATGAGAGAACTTGCGCAAAAGTGGTCAACACTAAAATGTTTATCCATCATTTTTCCTCTAAAGATTTAATCTCAACTATTAATTAGACCTTAATAACAAATCTAAGCGTGCAGGGGGTGGGCGGTTTCGACCGCACGGCTTGATGTGGCTTGGCCATGGTTTTGGCCGCCAATCCTGTGGCTTCAATTTGCAGCTTGAAGGTACTGCCTGATGAAACTGTTGGAAGCCAAGAGAGAGTGTAATTGATTTTTTTAATAGAAGAAAAAAATTACAAGCTTGTGGCTTCATTTCCCTCATCCTCTCCTCGTTACTTTGGGCCATTCAAGGTGTTGAAACAAATTAGTGCAGCTGATTACTTGCTTGACTTGCCTCTCGAGTCTCATGTTCATCATGTTTTCCATGTTTCGATGCTCAAACAATCACATGGAGTCACTTCAGTTGTTCGACCTTTACCCACTGCTACTCAAGTTTGTATTGAGCCTCTTGCTATTGTGGATAGAAAGATGGTTAAGAAGGGTTTAGTGGTTGGTGTCAAATTTCTGGTTCATTGAAAAGGTTCTATGCAGGATGCTACCTAGGAGGATGCTGATGCATTTATGGCTTGTTTTCCTACTTTCAAGTGTTGAACTCTCGCGGAAAAGAGTCATGTTAGGGGAGTAGTTGTTACATGTTAATAAGTTGGGGGTCATATGTGTCATTAGTTGATTGGGGGCTTATTGTAATTCATGAAATGTTAGTTGTTTGTCGTTGATGGTCGTTATGTCAACTGCATATTACCGAATCAATAAAAAAACGGTGGTATGCGTTGATTGACAATTTCGTTATCTCTTTAGAATTCTCTCTTAACAATATACGAAATTATCCCTTTTATAGTCCGGTTCGGTTATTCCAAAATTAGTTAAAACGGTTTGTGCACCTCTACTAGCATTTATCACACCCTGGATATAGCGAAATGTAGGCGTGTGACTGATAGACATCATGGTCATGGTTATGAATGAACAACCACTAAATGAACACTTAGAAGATGTCATTTGCTTTTGAAACATAAGTAATAAATATTTATTCAAAAAATTTAAGTGGCAACGAAAAGTAGTAGCGGTACGACATGTTAAAGTTTCAAAAGACAATTGTTTAAGATTTAAAAAAATAACATCCTAACAAGTGTAATGCAAATAAATCTCCAAAAGACCGCATGGATATACAAGCAAGCAGACCATGAACAAAACATGCAGGATCCACAAATTTATGTCATGAAAATGCATCATTAGTTACCCGAGAATTCAAAATTTTGAAAAGTCAACATAATGTTGGTGAGCTCACAGGTTTAGTGACACATGAAAGTGGTTGAAACAAGTTTGAATATTTGGCTGTCATGATATTATATATATATATATATATATATATATATATATATATATATATATATATATATAGGGAGAGGATCATTTGAGAACCAAATGGTTTTGAGAACTTTTGAGAACCATTCTCAGCCACAAATTATATATAAGGAAATCCCCCCCCCCATGAATTTGAATGCTTCCCCCCTTGAAAATTAGTGGCTCATAATGGTTCTTAAAAGTTTTCAAAAGAAAAAGTTCTCATTTGAACCTAACCCTATATATATATATATATATATATATATATATATATATATATGATACAGAGGTTGTAAAGATTATATATGAAACTTGAATTCAAAAGCTAATTGATTACCCACTCATGACAACCTTCCCCAAGAACACCGAATGACCAGAATAACTGACATGTACCCCTTGAATATAACCATGGAGTCATGATTAGAGCGACCAATCAGGACGGGGTCGTCAACCCAAATTGATCTATTTACTAGCTATCGCTTCGACTTAACTGATTGAATTCAATTAATAATGGGGTTTGGCATATAAACATGAATTATATAGGTTAGGGAATAAGAAAAGAACATGAAATCAATACGTGTTACAAGTACAATAATACCAGACAAAATTGTTAGAACAACTCAACAGAAAACAATCAAGTATTAGAAGAAAAGAACAGAAACATCATCAAAAGAGAAAGGACAGAAAAATCTGTACGAAATGGTTAAGTGTTGGAATGAGAGGTGTTTAAGTATTTAAGATTGTTAGTTGAGGCTTGGTTCACGGTTTTAAATGAGCCGAAGGGGGGGTCGGTTTTGGCTAGTTCGAAGCAAGGAAAAATACGAAGGGTGTGAGGACTTGAACCAATCATTAGTGCTTGAACTCTTATGCTAGAAAATGAGTCAAGTGGGGGTGTTTGAGTGCACTAAAACCGTCCAAAGGACAGGGAGGAAAGAATGGAACTCATGGATTGTGGGTTATTACCCAATGGTTTATGTACTCTTGGACACATAGATGGCATCTAGGGAACATGTAGTATTAGATGAGGATCCAAGTAATTTAGGCATGTGAGGATATAAGGGAATATATCTAGTGCTCTTGGGATGTTATTCGGTTTAGATCGAATGGAGAAAGAAAAGAAAAAAAATGAGGGAAAAAAGAAAAGAATGAGGAGGGATTCGAACTCGAGACGGGCTAGAGAAAAACAAGAAAAAGAGGAGGGAATTGGGCCATGAATTCGGGCCAAAGAAAGAAAGATAACAGTCCTGAAATACGGGTTGGGCCGAAGAAAAAAGACAGAAAAGAAAATGAATTAGGCCGATCGGGCCTATTGGGTTGGGCTAGGGCGTTGGGCCTCGGGTTGGGTCTGAATCGACTCGGGTTGGGTCAATGGATCGAAGTGGATCATATCAGGCCTCGAGTTGAATCAAAAATGTTCAATGGGCCGGTTGGGCCTTTCGGGTCGCAACCCCTTTTTTGGACCTGAAACAGGGTTGGGTCGGGTGATCCGAATTTGATAGATGGTCTAGTAGATCGGGTCGGGTTCATTTGGTAAATGTTTGATGATAAATGTGATTTGGTAAGATTTGAACGGGAATGAAACGAATGCATTTTGTATAAACAAGTGAAAATGACGATTGTACGAAATTAAGCGGAATGAAAATGACACTAGTCTTGATATGTTGATGATTTAAATGCTACTTTGAATGTTTTTGATTGATTGAAATTTAAGACGGTGTTCGTCGAACGTTCGGTTTATTATTCACGTATATAAATATATTTTGTCAATACACAAAAAGAATTGAGTGAATTACATATTATAACCTTTAGACTTATCCAAATTATGGATATTAACCTTTTCCAAAACTTATTTCATAAAACAACCTTTAAAGTAGTTTTCTTTTTGGAATTAGACTTTTTTACTAACAGAGTTAATATGCCACCGTTAAATAAGGCATGTTCCAAACACACGATGGGCATAAGTGTAAAATTATCCTTAAAAAACCCTCCATCTAATCCGTAACCAAGAAAAACGGCAAGGAAGAAACGAGACGTCGTAGGGAAGAGACGAAGAAACAGACGAAACAAAGGAAGAAACCACACGACGAATCAAGGAAGAAATCAGACGAAAGTGACGATGGCAGACAAGGTTGAAGATATGTATCGTAAGTGTTCCTTTGATCCTGCCATACGAATCGTTTTTAATCATTTTCTAGACCCACTGAATCCCCTTCCTACCATACGAATCATCAATGATCCTGCCATACGAATCTAACTTGGATAATCTAATTTTGACTATTTATGGTCCAACTATTTGTATATCTCAAACATATTTATGATGAAAAAGGGTTGCATATTTATGGTGAAAGGGCTGGGTTTTATATTAAAAAAAAATAGAAGATCGGATTGAATATTTATGGTCAAACATATTTATGGTGAAAGGGATTGCATATTTACGTTTTATATAAAAAAAAATATACAAGATCAGATAGCCAGCATGTAGGGGGGTTTTTTAATGGTAAAATTACATTTATGCCAATCATGTGCTTGGCACATGCCTCATTTAACGGTGCAATTTTAACACCGTTAATGAAAAGGTCTGATTTAGAAAGAAGCATAACTTTAAAGGTTGTTTTATGTAACAAGTTTTGAAAAAGGTTAATATCCGAAATTTTAATAAGTGTAAAGGTTATAATATGTACTTCACTCAAAAGAATTTTAAGTAAAATATATATACATAAACAATATTTTGCTTTGAATTGTTAAACATGAACCATTTACGTTATAACTAAAGTTTAACGCGTAACGGACGTTTAACCGATTGAATAAATTGACCGTGTTAGACGTAACACGAAGGTTATGAAAAATGTAAAATAAATATTTTAAATTTTCTTATTGTTGAAATTCCACAAATAAAATTTATGATATTTTCTTATTATTAGTTCAAGTTTGAATAAACGTAGAACTCTATCGTTAAGATGTTTGATTTTCGATACGAGTCCGGTCGTCAAGTGTAATTTACCCGTGTTTGCACATAGGGTCACCTAATTTGAATAAATTAAGCTTAATGCATATAGATAAATCAGATAATTGTATGTATATATATACTATTAATGTTGACCTAGATTTTATGAATTGTAACATCCTCCGCCGATTGAAGAAATTTCATCCAGAATTTAGCCTTGAACACCGGTGCTAGAGCTGTCAAACAGGTGTGGGTACTTCTGACAAATCTGGTCTTCACATTCCCAAGTATACTCTGGACCTTGTCGAGAGTTCCATCAAACTTTCACTATAGGAATCCGACTTTGCTTTAATATGTGACACCCGCTCCCAGACTTAGCGCATGGAGAGGTCACGTGTCGGATTTACGCATGAACACATGGCACAACAGAGATATTAAGCAGCGGAAATCTAAAACTTTTATTTATATAAGCCAAGTAGTAAAGTAAATGAGATATTGTACATAACTACAACTAATAATAATAACGAAAACTATAACTAAGCCAGCTTGTCAGAAATTCTTCCTTTATAGTTTTCCTGATTATCCCGCCCTCACGAAATCCGTGCCTTTACTTCTAAACGTCTTTGCAGAACCTAGCATACATACTTTTAAAAAGTCAGCTTACGCGGGTGAGTTCTACCGTTTAGTTCAAAACCATTTTAGGTGTTTACCTGGTTTTCACAACACATTTATATTTCACATATATATCCTAACACGTAATTACTATGATAATATATCCTATTATCTTAACCATGACCCTAAGCTTAACTTCTAGGTCACTATATTTATTCAACTATTTTGGTTCTCTATGAAGAGTCCGCCCACCACTGCACACTTCGTCCCATATCGAAGGATAGTTATTACAACGACCTAATGAAGCTCCGTATGTACACGGTTCCATAAGCCACCTCTATGGGGAAGTAGCGTCTCTTCATTCTTCATCTCATCCGAAAGGTTCGCCCGCCACTGCAATCATCATCCTATCTTGTCGTAAGATAGCTTTTGCGATGCCCAACTGCCGCTCCGTCCGTACACGGTTCCCTAAGCCACCATTATGGGGAAGCAGCGACCCTTCGTCTTCAATAGCAACACATGCTCTAATTCTAATAAGTCATAATAACAACTAATGCTTTAACTCTATTAGGTCATTTTCTCATCTTAATGACTTAGTCACCGGTCATGTATACTACCTACCCCTAGTTAAATAAACAGATGCTTTAGGCTTGTTATTAAACAATGATAGGCATTCATATACTGCAACAAATGGACTTCTCCCAATTTACCATAGGTGTATGTATACATGATGTACCAACGGCGGATCCTCCACACTTCCAATATATCGAGTAACTTATACTATTATGTATATATATATAGGATGTATCAGCGGCGTATCCACCATATATATTAATATAAGCAAATGCATATTCACTAAACGTATACTAACAACTCCCTTGTCACTTGGCTACCTAATTTCAAGCAAGTATATGCACATCACATTATAATCAACAGAATTGCATAACACGTATAAGCAATTTAACAAAAACTTCATCATATAACACGTATATATCAAGTCACAATTTTCAGTTGAATATATTTTCACGATTATGTATGTATACCAGCCCAAAAATGTTAAAATAATTTAAAACATTTAATAGTGGCTTCATAGGACTCACAATATAAAAATAGGGCTTGTAGAAACTCACCTTATCTCTTTAATTGGTTATTCCGACAGAATCTCCGTTATGTTCCACATTTAACCTAGTCGCGTATCGGATCGCATTAATGGAAGGTCATTATAAATAATACCTATGTTTATTTATATCTTATTATCTTAATAATATTTTATTAGGGTTTTTCTCTTTTAAGGCCAAAATTACCAAAATGCCCTTACATGCATAATAACCTTTTTATTGATAATATGAAGATGCGCATTCCTATAAGTAAACACTCACCTTGGGATCTCTCAGTGAGGTATGCCAGGTCCCAGTTGGGATTTATGCGACACCCCCGCTTTGCCAGAAACCCCAGAGTACAGACGCTTACCCTTCCGATCCGCACGAACTTCTAAATATACCGTTTAACTCGGTATCTTTAATACTTTGTTATTTATCCATTTTAAACTCATATATGTTTATTATATATATAAAAATTTTACCATACCAAAAATCCAATCCCCATACCCTCCGGATTATTTTATATTAATTAATCATCTTTAGAAACCCTAATTTCGCGTATTTCTCGTTTTATTATGAAAACTCAGGGATTTCTTAAAATACATTATTTTATGATTACCTACAAAAATTCAGACCCGAATTCCAACCCGATTAGCCAATTTTAGCAAAACAAGCTCAAGAACCCTAATTTAACACATTTTTAGAAATCATATATAGAGATCGAATTAGCGAAAACTGAAAGAGGTTATTTTAGATCATACCTAAGGGAGTACAACTGCAAATCTTAAGCTCTTGAATCTTCTTGTGCAGCTTGCAATTGATCGATGAAGATTCTGGGTTTTCTTAGGGTTTTTGGGGTTTTCTTGATGGGTTTTCACGAAATTGGTGAGATTCAAAGGCTGTTTGATCTGCTTTTTATTGGGGAAAGGTTCGTACTAGGTGCCTAACATGTAAGGGAGTGATTAATAAAATAAAAACGACGTCTGGATATTCCAATCGTGTGAAACAAGGCTGAAACGTGGCTAAAAAACGACCTGGAACCTTTCTGCTGTTGCTGTTGCTCTTCACGTATCGCGCCAGGAGGGGTCGTGGGCTACGCGATACGCGAGCCCCTCCCGGTTCGGCCAGTTTTTTTTTTTATTTTTTTTTATCATTTTTGGTCCTTAACATTCTATTTAGTGCATTCTAGGCCCTCGAACTTTTATTCTTTTATCATTTTATGTACTAAAACATTATGAGATATATTTCTAACATTTTCTAAGATTTTTAAAGCTCGGGATACGTTCGATAATATATATATGCTTGTATATATTTATTTATTTATTATTGCTTATTTACGTTTTCGCCCCTCAAACTTTATAATACTTATTATTTCATGTTATAGATCATATTAGGGTATACTTTTTAATAACTTCTAGGCCTTTGGATACTTATAATGATATTTATAAACACGTATTTTTCCTGAATATATACGTTTTCACCGTGTTATCTTTTAGATACGTATTCACTACGTATTTATCTATTTGGATTATCATCACATTTATTTCACATGTATTCACGTATAAACACATGTAACAAGATATTTTAAATACCTATAATCACGTCTTTATAGTATATATATATATATATATATATATATATAGTCACGTATTTATCGTTTTATAAAATTCTGGGATGTTACAAATCTACCCCCCTTAAAGAAGGTTTCGTCCTCGAAACTTGTTCAACTCGCAATCAACTCAAGATAGAAATCTCTCACATCATCCCTTTTTTCTTAGGCTGCGTATCTATCGAGTTCTAGACATATGAGCTATCTCGTTCCGAGCTTCCTTCTTATTCCGACTCAACTGCTCGTGGAACTTCTTCCAGGACCGCTACAATTGTTCGGGAAGATGCGTCTCCGTGGGACTTCTAATATTATAGCTTCACCTTTGCGTACGCCAAACGTCTGCCTCCATACTTCACGTCCTAATATCTATTACTTATCTAATAAACTAGTTAGGCCTCTTTTGCATAATCTCGTATAAATAATGCCTTCGTCTTTTGAGTGTAAATGCCATTGCTGCAAATTCTGTATCGCCAGGATCATCTGCATATCATCATTTGTCTTGAGATCATCTAGCTCGATGGTTTGCAATTGTCCTAAAGAAGACGTAATCCTAAGCTGTCCAAGGTAGCTTGATTACGGGATTTCCTTGACAACGCTTCTCCTATTCTGTGCTAGAATTCTTCTTCGTGTAGTTCGTCTGATCATCATGTTCCTTCATCCCGCCATCTTGTTGAAGTAGCGCATCTCCTGGGATGTAAGTTCTTCTTGGCCTACTCCGGACTTCCATATTCCTAACGCTTCTTCTGGTTAGGACAATGGTTGACAAAGCGATCTTCATGCATATACCTAGAGTAGCTGGTTGCTCCCATCCTGCATTCTCGAATTGATTCTCCTTGCACTTGTAACTTCCAAGCTCGTTGATTCTTGATTCATCTTGTGGTAACGTCCGCCATTCTTCTTTGAACTATTCATAACTTCAACTGCTTCCGCTTCAAGTCTTCCAGCCTATCGTCTATAGTGATTTCCTATGGTCTTCTGAAGATAGCAATGTAGCTTGGAACGTTGTCTCCACCACTCCCGCCATAACAACTTTCATTTCTCCTTCACCGTGACTGCGTTTATCTTCAATCGTGTCTTCAGGTGCCTTGCTTAAGGTGACATTTCGGAACTTATGTGATGTAGTGTCTCCAAATTTTGAATTTAGGATAATTATATACGTGCACTTATATAATTAGGATGCATTCAAAACCCAGTTACTTTTCACCGCACTTATCCTTAGTATCCACACTTTACTTCTTTGTTTTCACCAATAACTCTAAGTTAGAACCGCCTTCGGGTCTTTTTTGTGTTACTAATCTGATATCACATTATTATCTAACCTACCACACACTTGGTCACACAACAGTTAGTACTTATGATATATTAATATGGTAAATAGAAAATTGCAGCAACTAATTACAATCTTGTATTTTCCACATTCGAATATCCTAAGTCCCACTTATTATGTTCCTTATGCATTTATTCTTATTGGCACAAGCTATCCTGACTGGCATCTATATTTCCTATCTCAACTTACTTTACCCAGAGTCCTAGTTTAATTCTAGGTACCGTGCTTGTACCTAAATCTCTTAAACTAAGGCTCTGATACCAACTTGTGACGCCCACTCCTAGACTTGGTGCCAGGAGAGGTCACATGTCGGATTTATTCATGAACACATGGCACAACAAAGATATTAAGTAGCGGAATTTAAAACTTTTATTTATATAAGCCAAGTTGTATAGTAAGTGAGATATTGTACATAACTACAACTAATTATAATAATGAAAACTATAACTAAGCCAGCTTGCCAGAAATTCTTCCTTGATAGCTCTCCTGATTATCCCGCCCTCACGAGATCCGTGCCTTTACTTCTAAACGTCTCTACATAACCTAGCATACATACTTTTAAAAAGTAAGCTTACGCTGGTGAGTTCTACTGTTTAGTTTAAAACTATTTTAGGTGTTTACCTGGTTTTCACAACACGTAATTACCATGATAATATATCCTATTATCTTAACCATGACCCTAGGCTTAACTTCTAGGTCACTATATTTATTCAACTATTTTGGTTCTCTATGAAGAGTCCGCCCACCACTGCACACTTCGTCCTATCTCGAAGGATAGTTATTACAACGATCTAATGCAGCTTTATCCGTACACGGTTCCCTAAGCCACCACTATGGGAAAGTAGCGTCCTTTCATTCTTCATCTCCTTTGAAAGGTTCTCCCGCCACTGCAATCGTCATCCTATCTCGTCGTAAGATAGCTTTTGCGATGCCTGATTGCCGCTCCGTCTGTACACGGTTCCCTAAGCCACCACTATGGGGAAGCAGCGACCCTTCGTCTTCAGTAGCAACACATGCTCTAATTCTAATAAGTCATAATAGCAACTCATGCTTTAACTCTATTAGGTCATTTTCTCATCTTAATGACCTAGTCACCGATCATGTATACTAACTGCCCCTAGTTAAATAACCAGATGCTTTAGGTTTGTTATTAAACAGTGATAATGTATTCATATACTGCAACAAATGGACATCTCCCAATTAACCATAGGTGTATGTATACAAGATGTACCAGCGGCGTATCCTCCACATTTCCAATATACCGGGCAACTTATACTATTATGTATATATAGGATGTACCAGCGGCATATCCACCACATATTCATATAAGCAAATGCATCACCTATTCTCATATAATCATACATATTCACTAAATGTTTACAAACAACTCCCTTGCCTCTTGGCTACCTAATTTCAAGCAAGTATATACACATCACATTATAATCAACATAACTGCATAACACGTATAAGAAATTTAACAACATCTTCTTCATATAACACATATATATCAAGTCACAATTGTTGATACATAATCTGTGCATCGTGTGAAGTATCTGAACAAGACGATGTGAAGATCTGAACAAGACGAAGTCAAGTATGCTGCCACACGAACTGGATCCGAACTGGCAGTTCTGATCAGGCGAGCTGGCAGTTCGCCAGAGTTCGGCTGATCGTGTATATATAGACATTTGTGCTTTGTAATTCGTAACTGAGATAGACCTGAGAGAGAGAGAGGATTATGCGCTTGAGTGTATGTTTTATACGGTGTTTACTTTGAGTGATTCCAGAGTTGTAATTGTTCTTTTGTGATCAATAAAACAACTTTTAATTACGTTTTGTATACAAAATAGCTAGATTGAGTAGACGATCCGATGCTCACAAACTTTCAAGTGGTATTAGAGCTTTCTGGTTCATTCTACTGATCTATGGTTGCTATTTTCAGAACTTTGGATTCAAAAAGTGTCATTTTCACAAATTTAGAGTGTTTTTGCAGATTTTTGATCATTTCAGTCAAGAATTTCTTGAAAAATTTGCTCCTAAATCGATCCTTATCACTTTTCTGATCATCTCTTGAATATCTCGTTCAAATCTGTCGAAAATCGTGAGTTTTGAGTGAAAAATGATTCTGTTCTGTTAGGTTCGGCTGAGGAACTTTCAGTTCGCGTTAACTGTCATCCGAACTCCTAGTTCGTATAGGTTCGGCTCCAGTTCGGTAAAATGAAGTTGCAGTTCGGATAGTTCTGTTTGTTTTCAGTTCGGTTGAATTTAGTTCGGGTTTTGTTCGGTCACACGAAGTACCGGTTCAGATTGTGTTCGGGTCTGGTTCGTATTCTGCAGTTTGGATAAATTTCGGTTCAGACGTGTTCAGATAATTTCTTTGTTCGGAAAGTTTCGGATAGTTTCAGTTCGTTTAATTTTCAGTTCGGCACAAGTTCGGTTACTTCTTCAATTTGGACAAATCTAAGTTCGGATCAATCTTATTTTGTTCGGGTTTAGTTCGGCTACCAGTGTTTGAAATTTTCAAAATGTTGGATTTTCAAGCTTTTTCCGTTATGCAAAATGCGATGCAAACCCTGATTAATTTTAACAACAAAATTGGAACAAGCCAGAAAGTTCCTAAGTTGTTAAAGTTGGAGGATTATCAAAATTGGAAACAACTGTTTTTTGCTTACATTAGCACAAATGATATCAATTTATGGATTCCAATTCGAAAGCTTTACATGCATCCAACTGATCATGGAGATTTTTTAGAAATTCATACTTTTGATGCTGTGTAACATCCCGGTTTCGAAATAACATGAACTCATATTATTTAATTTGCGTTTTTATTTGAGTTTGGTGAAATAAGCGGAGTAAGATGGTTCCGGGTTAGTTAACGGGGTTTTTTTTAGTTAAAAAGTTAACTTTATTAATAGATGAGAAGAATAGAGAAAATTAGAGGATTAATTGTGTAAATGAGGGTTTTGGCTAAATTTTATAAAACATGATATTAGAGGGACCATAGCTGAAAATTTAATAGGAGAAAAACAAGTCTGGGATTCCCCCAGACTTAGAAGTCGCGACAGAGAGAGTGAGGGAGGGGGTAAAGCCCTAGTTCTTGAAGAATCTCCAAATTGAAGGTGAAGGAGGGGCTAACTAGGAAGGAGGAAGCTGAATTCGGGTTTAGGAGGTCCCCTATACCTCAATTCCATCTTTATTTCTTGAGTTCTTGACCAAGTAAGTGGATTCTAGATGTAGGTGATTTTATGGATTTGAATCTAAGGTCAAATTGTTGCATGAAATCTGTGGTAAATGTGTTTGTGAGTTAAGTTGATGCTTAATTACATCTTGCATGATTGATTTTATGCATGTTTAGTAGAAATTTGGTTGGGTGAAGCCCCACCCTATAGAATTCGAAACCCATGGTGAATGGGAGGTTTGGGTTGGTTAATCGTGGTCCATGTATGTTAATAGACTTGTTGGAAGTATTAGATTTGATGTAAAAGCTGAATTTTGTGATATGTAGTAACCTATGGGTGGAATGGCAACATGCAAGCTTCTAAACATTTAGAACACCAATTATGCACATAAGGTGTTTGATGAAATGCTTAAATGAGAATGAATTTGTGTGTATGCCTATATGGGATCATATTTGTCATGACACACTGAACTAAACTTCAATTATAACTAATTGAAGCACATAAGTCATGCTGATTGTCGGTATAATTTGTCCATCTTAAACTCAGGCAGAATCATACTCATAACATCTTGATATGTTAAGGTATTGATTAAATTTGCTTTGACCAGTGTATCCCACACTATCATACATATTCAGACATTTTCCTTTTCTTTTTCTTTTTCTTTTTCTTTTTCTATTTCTTTTTGTGTGATTACACTTGTGAATTTTCACAAAGTATAATATTTTCATGATATCGTCAACTGTGTTCCATGCAAAAAGAAATAAGAATTAAATCGTCTACCTTAAGGTCGATCTTTCGATACGCAGATAAGGCCTCGGATTTAACAAGATAAAGAAAATAAAACAAGTTGAAATTGTATAACCCAACAACAATCAGTTCGGTACTCCCGTACACGCAGAGAAAGTCTGATGAGTTATACGAAACACCAAAGAAAATAACGCAGAACGTAAAACGAACAACGATCAGGTCGATCTTTCGATACGCAGAGAAAGTCCGATCGTTTGACAAAGTAAAGAAAATCAAACAAGTTTAAGTCTTTGCAAAATGAACACATGTATACACAGTAACTTCTCATTTCATTCTTCACACTTA
>JBCNJP010000007.1:58937227-58987122 GCA_039602395.1 Deinandra increscens subsp. villosa | reverse complement strand
TAAATGGGGATTATGAGGCTTAGGGTTCAAACATGGCTCTCTATCTAGCACGAGCGAAGAAGATGTATCTGGGTTGGAATTTTCAAGTTGTGAAGTAATATATGTGCCAAGATCTCAGAACAAAAAAGCGGATGCGCTTAGTAAATTAGCCTCAACTGCTTTTAAACGTTTGGCTAAGGAAGTTCGGGTGGAAGTATTGGAAAGTCCATCTGTGTCAATTTCGAAAGTGTCAGATGTACAAATATTGCAAGGGACTTGGATGGATACATTGGTTTCTTATCTTAGAGACGAGGTGTTACCAGAAGACAAGGCAGAAGCTAGAAAGGTGTAAGTAAATTCTTTACAGTATCAGTTTCAAAATGGTGTCTTATACAGGAAAACATTTTTGGGACCATTGTTGAGGTGTTTAAGAATGGAAGAAGCATTAAAAGTTACGATTGAGATTCATAGCGGCATATGTGGAAGTCATGCAGGGGCGCGGTCAGTCGTAACAAAGCTGATGGGTTTAGGTTACTACTGGCCAGGAATGCACAGAACATTTACAGAAGAATTAAAGAAGTGTGACGAGTGTTAAAGGCATGCCCCTGTAAGTTTAAAGTCTAAACATGCGATGGTTCCAGTCACATCCGCTTGGCCCTTCCAAAAGTGGGGTATAGATATAGTGGGACATTTCCCAGAGGCTGCTGGAAGGGTAAAATTTTTAGTAGTTGCTGTGGATTACTTTACGAAGTGGGTAGAAGCAAATCCGTTGGCATCATTTACTGGGCAACATGTAAAGAAATTCATTTGGGAGCACATAACAAAGTCCAAGTCGCCAAGAAAGTTCAGGAGATCACTAAGTACGCTCCGGAAATGTCAATTATCATTTTTGAATTATTAAGGGTTGTTATTACAAAGACACAGTCAATTATTAACATTTGCCAAGCAATTTATCATGAAATGACCCAGAACTTGGATTCAGACATTCACACTACAATTGAAATATACAAGGGCAATTTCTCCAATATCAATAATCAACACAAGTTAAGACATTAAACATGATATACAAAACATCAAGCACTTGAGTGATTAATACAAACATCAAGATAATTGTCCAAGTACAAGATACAAGCAAAGTGAAAGATATACAATTGAGCACAAAGGCAAAGGATGCTGTGTTTGAGTTGCCACCAACCTTATAAAGTTCTTACAAGGATGTTGTGTTCCAAGGAAATATAACATTCTGGACGGTTGTTTGAAGAGAGGGAGCACTTATGTGTGAAAACCCTCAAGTTCTTGAGTTTCAGAGGCGAAATCTAAGGATTTCAATAAGCAAACACTATGATTTGATCATGGATTCATGATTTCCGCACTTGAATCTGTGTATTGGATGAGTAAAGGCTCAAATTTAGTCCTGACAAATGGTATCAGAGCGGGTACTGATCAGATCTTGTCTCACGACGAATCTGGCCAGTCGAATCTTGATTTTGAGCTTGAATGAGGTGCTGATTGGAAAACCCACTTTGGAGACTTTTTCTACTTTTTCTTATTTTTGGAGCTAATTGGATGATTTCTGGATGAATCTGATGATAGATTCTTGTCGTTGGGTTCATTTAGATGTGATTTCATGCTCCATTTGTCAAAATCAGTGAAGAAATACGAGATCTGAGGCTGAAAAACGAAGCTGTTAGGGTTTTCACGTTTTTTGGGTGTTCTTGAAGATTTCGAGTTTGATTCTGAGTTTTTGATGTAATAATCAGTGTTTTTGGATGAAATAAAGTATGAATCTTGATGGAAAATGCGTTCCGGATCCATTGGAAGCATCGGTTTCGCCTGATTCGCAACAGATTTGACAGATCTGGATAAACACACACTAGTGTGTGTTTCACGGTGTTCTTCGTGTTCTTGAGGATTTCCAGATTTTGATACAGATTCAATCGTTTTTTTTCTGCTGTTTAAGGATGTGTGAGTGGCCATAACATGTTCTACAACAGATTCGTGTCAAGAATGACTTGTTTCCGTTCATTTTCGGGTTAGATTCAAGGATCGAAGTGCTGTGTTCATCACAAGTGTTCATAAATTTTCCGGGTTATGTTGAATATGTTCTTGGCGATTTCGCAGCTTTGAAGATGTTCTTGGCGACCTTGGGTGTCTGTTGAAGATGTTCTTAGCGATTTCATGGTTGGCGATCTCGAATAAGCCTTGGCGGTTTTGTCTTTTCCCTTGGCGATCTCGAACCAACCTTGGCGATCTCTGCCTTCACCTGGCGATCTCATAACCTTGGCGACCTCGTATAAGTCATGGCGACCTCGAACTTTGGCGATCTCGACTGAATCTCAACAACTGGGTTTTCGTTAGAATAAGTTTCAGTGGATTTTGATCGTCTAGGATGGTAGAGGATTGAATAAGGAGTTCAACGGTGTAAAAATCGTCAAAATCGGTTGAGTATTATGTGAGTTATGGGTCTTTTACGCTTTTCCGACAACTGGTTGCTTTTTCTGGCGACGTGTTGTTAGGGTTCCGGCATTCGCAGGTTGAAGATGGGGACCAGGGTGACATGTCGTGCAACGATTGGTGTGTGGGGAATATTTCCCTCTTCTCTCTTTATCGGATTAGGAGTCAACAGATCATGCTGTTGAAATCTGGTTGGCTAATAGAGAAGCGCGTGGGCCCCAGCGCTGAAGAATAACCGTTGACAACTCATGTGTTGTCGTTGTTTGATTGGTGATTCCCAATTCACGCGTATCTGACTCTCTCAGCCATAGATCATATTTTTTCTGGACCGTAGGATACTGTTTGTGTGCTTCCTTTGCCTGCTTCCGATTGGCTGTAGCCATTTCACATGGATCGAAATACTTCAGCCTTTGGATCCATTTATTTTCAGCCGTAGATCTTGATAGCAAGCTCAATTCTGATTGGATAATTTCCAATCACTTGGATTATGGTCTTTCAAGGGAATTTAACACCACTAACGAATTATTCAGTATTTTTCGTTAAATGCGGGGTTTTCTCAATGGTCTTTTTCAAAAATAACGGAGATGACGCCTATCGAAATTTCAGAAAATATTTTATTGGTTAAGGATTTATTCCGTCATATTTCGACCGGGTTTCTAGTTTTTGTTGACGTCAAGACCATGTTAACTAACGACCACTAACGGACTGGTTTCGCTTCTCGGTTAAGTTTGTGACTGTTTCGTTATGTCTCACTCCAAGTTGTTTAGCTGATGCAGCGCTGATGTCATCTAACCGAATTAACTGGAATCTTAGTTAAATATTGGAATATTCCGTTAAATCTCTAACGGAAGGCCCGTTACTTGAATAAATTTGACGGTTTTCTCAGATTCATTCCAAATTGCACCGTTTGACTCGGAATTCTTCACGGAATATTTTTCCGAGCTCGATTTTTTTCGCCCAAAATTACGAAGACTCCGGTTATGAATAAATCTCTCGTGTACGCTCGGGATCTCAGTTTTTCACTGATTTGACATTATTTTTGCATCCAACCCTGTCATGCGGAACAAGTTCAGTATTTATGGATCATTTACAACTGTCAGCACCCGGCCTCCGGTTTTTCGCAAGATTGTTCGATTTCAGGATTTTAGTACCGTTTTCTCTATGGAACTGAGCGGAACGGTTCCACTCTCTGCATCTGATTTTCCGCTTCCGCATCGGATGTTTTTAGAGGGATCTAGAGAAAAGGGGGAACAATAATAGAACTGGATTATCGGGTCGATTATCAGAAGTTGGAGCATTTTCAGTGATTGATTGGTTTGTCTGATTCGGTTTGTTGTGATTTTGACTCCAACGTTCAGCATTCTTAGTATTGTACCCGACCGTGTGAACCGAGTGATCTGCAGCACTTGGATCTCAACTAGAGCAATAAGAACATAAAAAGCTTATTCAAAGGGGGAATCTTTACAACAGATTGATTCCGGTTTATCAGTTATTCTTTGAAGATGTACGACAGAGCAGTTCTTCACCAGTATGACAGATTTGACAACGTTAGTCAAGGGGGAATTGTTGGAACTAATAATAAGTGTGACTGACACCATCAAATCTATTCTCGAATAATTCGGTTGAAGAATCCATTGTGATTTGATTCAGAGACATGGGTTGTGATGATCGAGGCGTGCAAGTTTGGACCGAAGACGTTTTCTTGAAAAGTCAACTGTTCGAGTCAACGGTCAACGTAAAAGTCAACGGAAGATCGGTTCGATCGAGTCAAGCTTCATATTAATTAAATTAACTTTGATTTATTTAATAATTTATTTTAGTTGTTTATTTGTAATAAGCTCATTTTATTTTTGTGTCTTGCTAGTTAGTGGGCTAGTGAGCACAGGGGCTCTCCTATATATAGGGTGAGTGTGCTCATTTGTAAGAGTGATGATTCTTAGATTGAGTGAGCACCATTCTAGAGAGAGAGAGAGTCTCACATTGGGTTTGAGCTCAACCCAATGTGACCATGGATTTCCTATGACAAGTTTGTAATCATTCGGTTCGTTGTAATCATTCAGTAATAATCAATGAATCGTTTGATTTATCATTTCTTGTTATTCATTATCCTAGATTCTCATCATTCCGTCTCCTTCATCTCATCTTCGTTCTTGCTCAATGTCGAGATTCTCGATGTGAAATCGGTCCTGACAAGATGATGCTGGTAATAAAGAAAGTGAGTTGCCTGATGACCAGCCTCAAACTAATCAAGGAACTGATGGAGACAATTCTCAAGATCCTAATTCTTCTACAACAATGCCTGCTGGTAAAGACTCTATAGGTGCTCAAGACACCTCAAGCCCCATGCATGACAGTGATTTCGAGTTTGATGAAGATACGTTCACAGAAGGAGATGAGCTGAACTCCTCAGAAGATGATGAATCTTTTGTCAACAGTCTCCTTCATGACGAGCCTGTAGATGAAACTTTGGATTCAATCAAGAAGCTTGCTCCTGTGCCAGAGAATCTGAAACTTCCAAGATTTTCACAGGCAGCCAAGGCACTTGCTATTGAGGGAACTTCAAATGAGGAAGCTGCCGATGCATCTGGTTTAAATCTTCAACTCTCTCTTGTACCCTCCTTTCAGACTTCAACTGACACATCCACTGCCTTAGTTCCCTTGACTGAAGGAGTCCGTCACATGCACGTTGACCCGGCCTTCCTAGATTTTGCTATGGCCAGCTTCAGGGAATACTATGCAGAAAAGATCTACTCGAGAAGAAACTCTTATGGTATATTGATCGAGTCAATCGAAGATGACACTGGTGAAGTCTCGTATGAGGAACATCCATATTCTGTAGATTTCGGTGATGAAGAAGACATGAATGAGCTAGAAGAACGTATGCATGTGCTCATGAATGATGCCAATCCACTGAATTACATTGATCTGGATCTGATCGAGAGTGAAGATGAAGAAATGGAACCTCTGTTTCCCACTCCTATTCAAGTAAAGAAGGAGGTGGATGATATATATGTACAGGTTTCACTTTCTGAGCTTATGCAGACTTCAGCTAAGGCTTCTGCTTTGGATATTGCTCCCCATGTTCCAGGTTCTATTCCTGCAGATGCCAATATCATCAACCTTGAATCAAGTGCTGCCCAAGAATCTGAGAGTCAATCTGTTCCTACAGTATCGACTGAGCAAAGCTTCCGTGATCAAATCTTTGAAGCCTCCTTTGTGCACTTCTCCTCTAATTATGACACTGAAGATGAACCTAATGTGACTGCAACTCAAGAGCCTGCGGTTACAGAACAACCTGGTCCTTCTACCGAGGATAGAGGATAAAGGATTTTAACTCCTGAAGAAATTGCTGAAGAGCATCGTAAAAGAGAAGATGAGAAAGAAAGATCCTGTAGAGCGCTTATTGATGAAACTCACCGGGAACAAAGTAGACTTCTCGAGGAAAAGGCTGAAGCTCTCAAGAGATATGAATCTAACCATCCTCCAGCTGTCATATATGCAAAAGGGTCGAGCACTTTGCTAGAACGTTCAGAATCAATCAGAATAGATGAACCTTTGTGTTGGGAATCGTGATACCGAGCCAACATGATTTGGATAGATGTGATTAATACTCAACGGCCATTTAACGTCTACCGTCCCGACAACACGGTGAAGAACATGACAACTCAAGACACAAGACTCAACTAAAGAAGATGGCTCTAGTGAATATTATTTATTGTTTAAATATTGTCACTAGTTGGTAGTTTTACTATTATGCCCTTAGTGAGTTTTGTAGTATATATAGCAAGTCTTTCTCATGTGAAAGACTTGATGATGAGTGATACTTTGAGAGAGAGTTAGTCATGGTTCTTTGAAGCTTGTCGAGGGTTCATGAACTCACCTAGTAAGTTCATGATACCCGGGAATGTGTGGGGTAGGTAAAATGTAATCATTCGATTATCTTTAGTTATCTATCATTCCACCTTGTTTATCTATCTATCTTGTTCTTCATATATCCATGTTTACACTAGCTTTGCTCATCATCATCATCACATCTCAAACACCATCGTGTTCATATCCGGGTGTTCATTTGTTTCTACAAAAACGAGTTACACAAAGACTCGATCCGCTTCCGCAACCAAGGTATTTGCCCACCACCTCGGTTTTTCAATTGGTATCAGAGCCACGGTCGAGATTATGTAACTTAACCGTTCATATCTCAACTTTGTGTTCATATGCTTGTTTTTTAAAACAAATGGAGATGCTTATGTTTTTGTTGAAAGATTTTTGAATTCTCCTCCATTATCTTTCAAAAACTATCTATTCTTAGTTTCATTTTATTTTTTTGTCAAGATCTTGAAGAAATTTGTTTTGTGTTTGTGTGTTCAAATCTGGGAACACAAGATGAAGATTAAAGACTTTTGTCTTATCTTCAACTTACACTTTCATCATTCAAAAGAATTCTACGTATGTAGAATTAATTTAAAATATAATATTCATCATTTCTTTTGTTTGAAACTTTAAGACTTTTTGACAGAAGAATCTGGGTAAAAGAATGAGAGTATTCTTTTGTCCCATCCTACTTTATGATGGAGTGTACATCTCAATTTGCTTTTTCCTTTAAGCAGGTTGACTTCTTTTTTAGTCCCACATTTCTTTTACACTTTTCTTTCTTACCTGCACTTTCCTCTTATACACATCCTTATCTCTTCAAGGATCCATGGCACAAACTTTTTCTCTAAAAATTATGAGAGTACACACAAAATATATAGAGTGCCAAATGATTATTTTTGAAGACGATGGTGTGAAGGAACTCAGAAAAAGATGTAACTCGAGGTCGCTACTCGATCGTCTTTATGTTCTGATCGAAAGTAGATAAAGAAATGGTTCCGGGTTCATAAAAGAAATGGTCCGATGATGAATATGATTTGTTAAATCGACGTCTTCGGTCTTCTTGGTATCAAAAAGAAAATGAAGGTTGCAAACAAAGTCAAATAAAGGTTTTGTCGTATTATGCATAAGAAAAGTTGGTGTATATGTCTTTTCTAGTGGGTCATTTAAATATGATAACATCGACAGCTTACTTTTGCATTTGACAAAAGACCTGCAACTTTTGTCGCATAAGAAGAAGAGAAAGAGAGTTGCAGAAGCAACCATACATCCGTCACAATCATCCATTTCAACCGGAAAGCACATCAAACGGAAACAGATGGTTCCGACTCTTCATTGTTTCAACCGGAAATATCGACATTCAACCGGAAACAATGTTCCGTTCCAACTTGAAGCGGAAATCCAACTCCAACCGGAAACTCAGTTCAAGCGGAAACTTCGGCCGGAAATTCAAAGTTCGAGCGGAATATGTCCAAGCGGAATTTTCAACCGGAAAACTCGAAGTTCAACCGGAACTGGATAAGTTCAACCGGAAATAACTTCAAGCGGAAAAACGGTGTTCCGTTTCAATATTCAACCGGAGTTCCTACTTCAACCGGAATTCTGAAGTTCGGCCGGAATTACGTATTCAACCGGAACCTCGCAGTTCAACCGGAAATCATCCCTGTTCAAACGGAAAAACGACTGCGTGAAGTCCAATCACCGGAAAGTCGTCTCTGTTCAAGTTGCAGGTAACCGGTGGTGATCGGAAAACTCAACGATTGAGTTCAGGTCGCCGACAAAGCTCAGAACCGCCGGAATTTGCCATCAGGCCGCCGGAGTTTGCGTCTCATCAGATTCGGCTCGCCGGAAAAACGGGTTTGTTCAGAGATACAATTCCGTTCGATGTTGAAGCTTCGGTTCAAAGACTACTGATCGGAAAGTTGAAGCTACTATTTATGATGACATTTGGTACCTTATACTTGAATTAAGCTCCTGTTCAAAAATTTTAACGGGTTAAGCTTCTTCGAGATTTCGGTTACGGGTTCAGGTTCGGGCTATTTTCTTCTGTTACAAACCAACAACCACAACAATTTGAAGCCATTATTTTGTAGTCATCTCATCAGGTACATCAAATTATACTCCTATATCAGATTGCTTCGATATATAGCAGACGTGTTATGAGGTAATATTTGACAATAAGAGTTGTGCACAAGTTTGATATGAGAGATAAATTGCTACTGTTGGATTTCAAAAATTTGTTGATGAAATGGTTGCTATATGGGTTTTGATCAACAGAAGATGCTTATTTATTTTGCTTGGTTGCAAAAGTCTAGGGGGAGAAGATGTGATAAATATTATGAGACTTTTCGCAATGATTTGAGCAAAAGAAAGCAACGTGATTTTTAATCTTTGAAGAGTCCTCAAGCTGTAACAGTTGCGATATTGCCATTATGGTAAAAATCGAGGCAAGATTAATAGCACAAAAAGAAGTGGTTTATCTTCGTGGAAAGCATTGGTTTGGTATTCGGCCAAGTATTTCAAGACGGTTGAATTGTGGATTTAATTCTCGAGTTTTTTATAGATCCTTTATCTTGTTTACTTTCAACAATTTTGGCAACTTGAAGTTATGACTTAGTCCTCAAGTATATTGCCATTGTGTTGAAATTTGTAAACACCCTATGCATTACAAGCCCATGGTCAGGGGGTTGAAGAATGTTTATTGTAGGGGGAGCTTCACAAAGGAGAATTGAAGAACAAAAGATTTGAAACTACATGAAGATTTTCTTGAAGTCAAGATGCAAGAATACAAAGAATCAATGTCACAAGTGTTGAGTATACCATCTACCAAATAGGGGGAGATTGTTAGGAATCGTGATACCGAGCCAACATGATTTGGATAGATGTGATTAATACTCAACGGCCATTTAACGTCTACCGTCCCGACAACACGGTGAAGAACATGACAACTCAAGACACAAGACTCAACTAAAGAAGATGGCTCTAGTGAATATTATTTATTGTTTAAATATTGTCACTAGTTGGTAGTTTTACTATTATGCCCTTAGTGAGTTTTGTAGTATATATAGCAAGTCTTTCTCATGTGAAAGACTTGATGATGAGTGATACTTTGAGAGAGAGTTAGTCATGGTTCTTTGAAGCTTGTCGAGGGTTCATGAACTCACCTAGTAAGTTCATGATACCCGGGAATGTGTGGGGTAGGTAAAATGTAATCATTCGATTATCTTTAGTTATCTATCATTCCACCTTGTTTATCTATCTATCTTGTTCTTCATATATCCATGTTTACACTAGCTTTACTCATCATCATCATCACATCTCAAACACCATCGTGTTCATATCCGGGTGTTCATTTGTTTCTACAAAAACGAGTTACACAAAGACTCGATCCGCTTCCGCAACCAAGGTATTTGCCCACCACCTCGGTTTTTCACTTTGATCCACATTGTCACAAACTTAGAGGGCACCAATGTGGATGCTGATGACAACTCTGTTACAGTCAACATGGTTAGAACTCTGATGAAAGACAATTTCTCTTTGAAATATCTGATGAGTCTCACTGACACTGAGTTAATAACCAAGTTATACACTGATGAGGAGAGGTTGAATTCTCACCTACCTCAAAATCAAACAGTTGAAGCACAATCTGATCTCCTAGCTGATATCTTTACCGACACAACCAAGACTGTGGACTTCCTTCCCATCCGTGATCATCTCTCTGATCTTACCCTTGACATCAGCAACATATACATTCCTCCTCCAGAGAACTCGTCCGTTGACCCTCCTGACTCTGAAGCATACATTGAATCCACCACCAACAGTATGAACTCTGAAGCACTCCGCAACTTCTGTAAATTCAAGAATATTGATAAAAAGGCGTACTACAAGAAGAGACTTACTGGTCTCCGGAAGTTTGTGTGTGAGTACCGGAAGACAGAGCGGTTGGCTAAGTTGGAACAAATCAGAATCAATGAAGAGGAACGGGCTGAGGCTCTCAAGAGAAAAGATAATCCCTCAATCCATGACGAATGGGAAAAACTGACTCCTAACCTGAAGGCTATGCAATTATTTGCTGCCAAGAACTTAAGGAAAATGCCTAGCAACCCTAATGTCAATCATGGGATGAAAATCTTGGGTTGGAAATATGATGAAGCCTTTGATACCTTCATGGTAAAGAGGAGAAATGGCTATGTCCAAATATTCGGAGACTTCAAAGCTCTCAATAGCTTATTCTCTTGGGAACTCAAACAGCTCAAGTACCTGGACTTGGTGAACCACACTAAACATCCAAAGGGTATAAGGGCTGCTGCGTTGATCCAGTCTGCTTATAATGATAAAAGATTCAGTCAAAATACAAAAGCATGAAAGAAAAGCTTAGTTGGCAGAAGAGAAAAGAAGGCTTCGTGCTCCTCACCGAGGTATGTTCAAGGATATAGGAAAGGAAGTGAAAGCAAAGACTATCCCTGGAAACCAGAAGAATGCTCCTATGATCAGTTTGTACTATAATGGGATGACTCATGAGTTGGTAATCGAAAGAGATGGGGCTGACGCTATCAGAATATTTGCTTCTATAGAACTCCGTCTTCTCTCTCGATCCTACTTGAAGATAATGTATTATGAGAAGATGCGGACCATACCTGTTCAGTTGAGACCTTATGAATGCTACGATGCCAACTATTTTTTGATATTCTTAAACTGGTGGTGTAAAAGGCTAGCAGAATTAGGTAGACTCACTCTTGTTTCAGAACTCCTGAGAACAACAACTTGTTGGTTGATTGAAGAACATGGTTCAAGTGTCATTTTGGATAAGTCAAGACGATTGGTCGAGCTGAACAACTATAATGACCTGAAGAAGCTCGTTTGGCAAGATCTCTTTAGGCTGTATGATATAGGTATTCACGTACTTTCTGCTAAAGCTGACCGGTCAAGATGCTTGAAGCTCGAGAGTTTGCATTGCCAACAAGGGTGGAATTGTTAGAACCTATTTGTTAGCAACACAAACTTATTGTTTTCTTATCTTGTAATTGATACTTTATTTTGTAATTGTCTCTTGATATGTACTTGGTAAACTTTGTTTATATGTTAGCGTACTTGTTATGCTTCTTAGCGGACTTGTGACTTATGCTCTTAGCGGACTTGATTTACACTTAACTTACTTGTTTGAGTGTTTATCTTAGCGGACTTGTTTATTCCTAGCGAACTTGTTTACTTAGCAGACTTGTCTTGTTCCTAGCGTACTTAATTTTTTCTTAACGAACTTGTTAGCGTACTTGTTCATGTTAGCGAACTTGATAATGCTTAGCCTACTTGTTAGCGGACTAGTTGCTACTTAGCGTACTTGTTAGCGAACTTGATAATGCTTAGCGTACTTGTTAGAGGACTTGTTGCTACCTAGCGTACTTGTTAGCGAACTTGTTAAGTGATAGCGAACTTGATTTACATCTTAGCGAACTTGTTCTCCTGATAGAATATTTTGCTGAATTCTAGATAATGATTGTGTTGTGTCAAACATTCTTTTTGTCCCAGGCTCTCTAGTAGTATACACACCAAGGAGCAAACCCTATTGGCAACGCTTAAAGGAGTATTATTCCTACAGAGAGCCTTTGTGTTTGTGTTCTTGGTGTTAGTGTGTGTTCTTGAGCTTTAGGAATCATCAATAGGTGAGCATTGATGCTGATCCATCCGGAATCGACCATCACACATGATTTCCGCACTTGTGTGATGAATCATATGAAAACATGTTGCTCAAATCTGGTCCCGACATCAATCAAACTCTCCCTTAACTTGACGGTTAGTCTAATCTTGATTACTTTACATTACAGCTTGTGTAATCTCTTTATCAACAGCTTCAGAAGACTTGAAGTTGCGATTTTCTTTTTCCACTAAGTACCTGCCAACATAAATAATCTTGGCACAAAACGTCTCTTCGAGACTCCAAGATATTCAAATTTGAAATTTTGATTTGTATTCCGTGTTGATCAACCGAAAACAAATAAGAAATAAAATATTTTTTATATTTCGAAAATTTAAATCAAAACACACCTAAAATCTTTTTTGGTATTTTCTAATATGAAAAAGTAAATTCAATACCGAATCAGACACTATTATTGTCTTTTAGGAGAAAGATCACGACTTGGGATCATATTGGTCATAACGTGCGGAACTATACTTCAATTTCAATTATTGTATCGCATAAGCCATGTCGATTGCAGATATAATTTGTCCGTCTTTAAACTCAGGCATGATCATACTCATAACATCTGGATATGTTAAGGTATTGATTAGATTTGTAGTGACCAGCGTACCACACACAATTAGACATACTCAGATATGCTTTGCTTATCACACTTTGTGATTTAGCACATAGTTATTGTACTCATGATATGGTCAACTGTGTTCCATGCAAAAATAAATAAGAACGTTAAATGTAAGGACAAGAAATGATCTTACTACTGCGTGAATCAATCAATCTAGTGAACACGAGAATGTAAATAAGAGATTTATTATTAAATCACACTAAATTACAAAGAACTCTCTCTGGTTTTTCTCTCTAGACATACACGGAAAGGTGTAGAATGACTCAGAGTATTAAGCTCCCATACTAACAAGAACTATTTATAGTGAACAACATACCCGACGTACCAACTAGCATACCAATTGGTATGGGAATACCAATTGGTACGGCGGACCAGATGGTATGGTTACCTTGGTATGTTTACACTCAGACTCACTAACACACGCTTACTTAGATACAATACACGAAACACTCTATGGCATAGGAATATGCTCTAACAAACTCCCTCTTAACGTGTAGTGTATCTATGCTAACTAAACTTCAGTCTCCAATCTTCAGCATTGCTTTATCTGATCTTCAACTTAAAATTTCTTGTCAGCTATAGAGCTTGCATGGCTGGATCATTCTTGAATAATCTTTGAACTTCAAGATCTATTTGTGAAAGATACATTAAACTCCCCATTTCACCATGCTTTGAGTCTTGACACACATAACCTGCAATTTCAGAAGACAGAAACGCGGTTACATTTTTATTTGGAAAATTAACTTAATCTTGACGCAAAACTTTTCTTCGAAAATCCAAGATATAGATTTGAAATTTGATTTCGTATCACATGTCGATCGGTCGCAAACAAATAAGAAACAAAATCTTTTTGGCTTTTTGAAACTTTACATCAAAACACACTGGGTTATGCATGGTAATGTGGTGACCTCTGGTGCTAGGGATGTTGTTTTACGAGGCTCAGTTTTACTATTCGGAAAGGCTTGGCGGCGGAGCTTGTTGCCCGCCTCCCTTGCCCGCTGGGGTGATTGTCCACTTGTATTTGTTTTTCTATATATAAGTTATTTCTATAAAAAAAAATTATGCTAAAATACACCTAAAATCTTTTTGGAATTTTTCAGATATGAAACATAAATGCAATACAGAATCAAACACTATTATTTGTCTTTTACGAGAAAGATCACAACACATGCTGAACTACACTTTAATTTCAATTACTTCAGCACACAAGTCATGTCGATTACTGGTATAATTTGTCCATCTTAAACTTAGGCACAATTATACTCATAACATCTGGATATGTTAAGCTATTGATTAGATTCGATTTGACCAGTGTACCCCACACTATCAGACATACTCAAATATGCATTTTTTTATCATACTTTATGATTTCACTCGTGATTTAATCACATAGTGATTGTATTCATGATATAGTCAATTGTGCAAATAGTCTTAGCCACTTTATGAGTTTCATATTTCTGAAACCTCAAATTATCAAGCTCTGCAAATAATCTTTCTTCAATTTATCTTCATTCCTTTTTCTGAATATCCAAATTGGCATTTTGCAATTTGTTCACTCTTACTAACTCCCTCTTTTCATCAAACAACCTTTCCATATCAATCTGATATGCCTCAATTTTTTGCAATATATTCATCAGAAGACTTGTTGAGCATATCAAGCTTGATCTTGGATTTTTCAAACAAATTATTGAAATCATTTGCAGCATCCTCAGCCCCAGTCTTCCATTTTTCAACTTCGTTGACTAAGTCAGCATTTTCTTCAGATAGCTTTATAAATTTGTGCTCAAAATCCTTTTTAACACATTGAAATTTCAATTCCTTCTCAACAACTTCTGTTTGAAACTCTAAAAACTTTTCTTTCTGAGATGATAATTCTTGAATTACATCTTCCAACTTTTTCTTTTCATCAACCAACTCTTCTATTTTCCTTTTATTTCCAGCAATCAACACTTCATTTTCTTTTATCAAACCCTGAATCTTCTTGTCTTTTTTAGAACAAAACTCGCAAACGGATTCATAACCACTAGTTTCAGAACCACCTATTTCAGAGCCACCTGTTTCAGACTCAGAATCAGTTACTTCTTCATCACTATGTATAATTTGAGCAACAAACGCAGATTCATCAGGAAAATCTGCAGCCCAATCATAACCTTCATTAGATGTTTGTGCGTTTTTCTCAGAAGTAATAGTAGTTAAAGAAATTGGACTAGAGTTAGATGTTTGTCTCCAATCATATTGTTAATCAACTTGAGAAACCAAGGATGTTGGAGTAGAAGTATTAGCATACTTTTGGTTGTTACATTCTCTAGCAAAATGTCCAAATTTTGAACATTTGTAATATTTTACCTTTGATTTGTCTAAGCTAACTTTACCATTTGGATTTAGACTTTGGAATCCTGTTTTCTTCCTGAACCTTTTAGCTCTTTGGGCTAGCATAGGAAGTTGCCAGTTAAGATCCATCTGTTCAAGATTATCTGGATCGATGTGATCAAAGTCTTCCTCAATCAGATTAGCAGTTGGTAAAGCACCATTCAACAACCCATAGTATGAAGACAATAAAGCTGAAATCAATGCCACATGTTCATCAGGTGTTTTTGCAGAAAATGCAGTCTGACTTGAAAGATTTGGAATAGTGAAGTTACACCCTCTTGATGAATTTTCAAATCCCTGATCCATGACTAGCAACAAATGCTGTTGGAGATTGATTTGATGAATCAAAACCAAATGATTTAGATTTGGCATTCAAACTTGCAGAATTCTGACCATGATACAATTCAGGATTTTGGATTTGAGCTGTTGATTTATTTGAAGTCATCATTTCCATCTCTCTAGCATGAAGCTTTCCAGTTAAATCATGAAACGACAATGTCGAGTACTCCTTATCATGTGTATACAATAAAACATAATTCTCCCACTTTTCTGGTAATGCTTCTAGCAATTTCTCCTTCAATTACTTTTCAGTCTTCTCTATTTTAACCACTTTCATTTCACTTATCAGATGTGAAAATCTGGATACAAGAGCAAGAATATTTTCTTTATCATAGTGTTGAAAATTTTCAAATTCTTTGTTCAGCTCTTTCCGTCTACTCTTTTTGTATTGATCATTGCCTTCGCATCTTGCAGATAATGCATCCCACAACTGTTTAATTTTCTTGCAAGTGCTGAATTAATGTAGTAATTCGGTGGGTAATGCCATGGTAAGATAACCAAATGCTTTTGGTTCAAGCTCATATAGTTTCCTCTCAGCTTGATCAAAAGTATGAACTTCTTTGAAATCTCCTTGATCAGTTGGATGTGTGTAAAGCTTTTTAATTGGAATCCACAAATTGATATCATTTGTGCTAATGTAAGAGAAAATCTTTGCTTCCATTTGTGATAATCTTCCAATTTCAACAACTCGGGAACTTTCGGTATCAAAAACTTTGGATACAAAAACGAAGGTCTTAGAAATGGATTTTGGGGGTCCAACCGGAGGGTACTAGCCGTTAGGAAAGTAAAAGTGTAGATCTCGTCGAGAAGGTTGTTTTGGCTGGTATTAGCTCTCGTAACTCTTAACGGTACTCAAGTTACGTCAGTTTTAGTGAACACAACTATTCTGCCAATGGACCAAGTAGCGAACCAGGAGAACCAGCGTACCAATGACCTTCAGCGGACCAACAATGTACCAGACCTTCAGCGTACCAAGAACCGGACCAAACTAAATCAGCATATCAGTGAACTCAGTGTACCAGTTTGGTACGGCATAACTATGTCCTGACCAACCTATAACTGTCGCGTACCACGGATGAAGAGTGTATTTCGTACTAACTAGCGTACCAATGAGCGTACCAACAGCTTGTTGAACATTATCTTACGTACCAAGTGGTGTACCACGGTATTCATCCGGCGTACCACGTCATTCTCGACTGATTTTTCAAAATTTGACTGTTTTGAAGTATAATATGCTAGAATAGGTTGCGAAAACACACTAGGAATGTTTTCAAATCATTTTTAGCACCAGAAACACTCAAAATTGACTCGAATTGATGGAAAATGAAGAAAACCCCACTTTCTCTCACTAGAAATCCAAAAATTGATCAAAACACAGCAGTAGAGCAACCTGGATTGCTATGATACCACTTGTAAGGACACAGAATGATCTTACTACTGCGTGAATTAATCAATCTAGTGAACACGAGAATGTAAATAAGAGATTTCTTATTGAATCACACTAGATTACAAAGAACTCTCTCTAGTTTCTCTCTCTAGAACACTCACAGAAAGGAGTAGAATGACTCAGAGTATTAAGCTCTCATTCTAACACGAACTATTTATAGTGAACAACATACCCGGCGTACCAACTAGCATACCAATTGGTACGGGCGTACCAATTGGTACGGCGGACCAGATGGTGCGGTCACCTTGGTATGTTAACACTCAGCTCACTAACACACGCTCACTTAGATACAATACACGAGACACTCTATAGCATAGGGAATATGCTCTAACATTAAATCGTCTACCTTAAGGTCGATCTTTCGATATGCAGATAAGGCCTTGGATTTAACAAAATAGAAAGTAAAAACAAGTTGAAATTGTATAATTCAACAATAATCAGGTCAGTTTTGTGGACATGCAGAGAAAGTCCGATGAAATATACGAAACATCAAGAAAAAAAGTAGAACCTCAAAAAAAACAATAATCAGGTCAATATTTTGATACACAAAGAAAGTCTGATCGTTTAAGAAAATAAAGAAAATCAAACAAGTTTAAATCTTTGCAATATGAACACATGTTTACACAATGACTTCTCGTTTTCTTTTCACATACCCTTTTCTTGATATATCTTGAGATACGCATCAAGATGTTGCCTACTAGGTCAAGCATTAGATTTAGTGTATATCACATTTGTATACTTTCTTATTTGTCGAGCCTACCTTGGACATCGATCAATGATCTTATGGCCTTTTCATCTAATTTATTCATGAGTCAGACAACGTTAGCCAATGTACCATCATTTCCCAATCATGTCGGATACAATTTCTCATTTTCAATGTTTTTGTCTTTTCAAAATTTCTCCCCCAAAAAATGATAAACTCTATTTTATGATTTTCAGTTTTTAAATGAGATGAAGTGAAAAACAAAGAAAAATTGATCAACCAACACGTATACTTGCATTTTAGCATTTTTAAAACACGGGATTTTGAAAATGATTTGAAAATGCATTTTAAGTTAAATATAGATATTCCATTATCACCAATCTTTCAACTACCGATAGGTCTTCCTGAAATACCTGCTGACACCAAATAAAAACATTAGTTGCTTTGGAATCGACCTGAGTCAACAACGTCGGGTCGCCCTGTGTCTTCCATGTAGTCTTTGTTGGCCTTGGAAACAACTTTTGGTTTTGTTAATGAGATTCTTGAATCAGAACCTGAAAAAGTTTCAACCGACGTCTTTGGTTTGGACCAAAACGAATTACTAGTTGATTTGACCTTTGGGGACCAAGGTTCATAAAAATTTTGACCATTATTATCCACATATCTGGCCTTGTTGTGGACGTATGCAGTCGTCGGACAATTTGTAGCCATATGTCCAGGTCGACAACATGCATAATAGATTCTTTCACGAAGCTTAAAATCATTTGAAAAATTCATTGAAATTTTAGAAAATGATGAGTTATCAGAACCAAAAGTATCAAAGAAATCATCAGAAGAATCATACCTCGGAGATTTACTCTGCGATGAAACTTTGTAATCCGATGATGAACCTCCAGAATAATAAGAATTGTTCTTTGAATAGAAAGCAAGGGTTTGCTTCTTTAGAGGTTGTGATTTCTTTTGATTTTGAACCTTTAGAACATTTTCTTTCTTCTTTGAGACTTAAGCTTGAACAAGCTTCTTTTTTAAATTAAACTCTAGTTCTTTATGTTTAGAACCAGAAGATTTGGACAATTCAGACTGAGAAGTACTAACAGCACTTGTTTGATGTGCACGTTGAGTAAAAGTGACCTTAATCTCGGGTATTTTGTTCGCTCTTACCAAACTCTTGGCAGCTTCAACTTCAGATGATGTACCAATAGAATCACCATGCACGCTCTTGTCAAACACAACTTCATTTTCCAAACATTATGAATCAGATGTGAACTTTGGAGCTTCACCAACTGAAAGTGAGCGGGAAGTCGGATCGTGCGTAACTCAAGTCATTTTATAAAGGAAACAATCACAAACGATGTAAATATGGACTCAATCTTTTATAGATCAACTATTTAGAACATACAAAAGACTCATAGCTCTAGTACAAAAAACACCTTAAGAAACACACACTTAAGATGCTTAGTTCCAAAATTCTAACACAAACCTACTACTTATAGAAAGTGCCCTGATAACCCGACCTGAACACTGTCCGAACTAGCAGTTCGGCTTCCAGTTCGTCCAGGTTTAGGTGGGTTCGGCTAGGCAGGTTTGAACATGTATTTTTCTTCTGATTTCTTCTATCTGATCCAACATCTTGCGATTTTCTTGTATCAACAAACTCCACCTTGTCAAATGCTGGTCAGTTTCTTTCAGTCATGAGCTCCAGCCTCCACCTCGGTCCATGTCTTTTGGTTATTTCTTCCGGCATAAATGTCAAATGCAAAGCATATCCGAATAAACCGTTTGGAATTGAAACTCCTGCTCCATAAAGCCAGGATGGAACAAAATCTAATAATGGTACAGCTCCTCTATATCAGCCTTTGAGAAGTTGATCAGCTATATGGGATCGAATATCTTCACAACTCTATTCTCATCTTCCAACACTATCACCACTTCACCAGTCTTCTCATTGTAATACCACCATCTCAGGTTCTTTATAAAATCTAGTTCCATTTTCTTCAACGGAATCTTCTTCATCACCTACGGCTTCTCCTTGAACCTCAACTCAATTAGCTTTTTACCAGTTATCAGATGTATCTTTGTCGGATGCTCTATTCTTTTTGGCTTTTATGGCCTCAGAAATTGAAATTTTTTCTGACATTCTTCTCCACAATATCCTTGAAATGTTGCCCTTTCCATCCTTTACCATAGTTTAAAAATGGTTTTCAAGTCAGCTCCCGAACATCCCAAATCGGTAACGTGTTGAAATCTAGTGCCCTCTTGAAATATTGGATACCAAACTATCGTTTGATCCCATAACAGTCAATATCATCAGCATACATCCAACTTACAATATCAGCTGAAGCTTGACCCTTGAATCTGACATACCTACGTTGTTTGATTAGCTTTGGAGGAGGAACGTATTTGGCATGAAAGATCTTCTTGTATTCATCAAAAACCCATCTTTGTTTTTGTTCTTTGACTTCTTTAACAACCGGATCAATAGGAATTTCAGCTTCCTTTTTTCTTTAACTCAGCCTCAACATTATTGCCCTTCTCCTTTGGAAACACTTCAAAAGTATCATTGTCTTAGTTGTTGAAGTTAGAATACATGTCAGGATACTCTTCCTCCGTTATATCTTCAATGTCAACCTCCTCATCCAAATTATCATCATCAGTTTCAGTCTCCGATGACTCATACACTTTGGGTTCAACTTCGGCTGCTCTCTTCATCTCCTTGTTATTTAAATCAAAGACGAATTGAATTTGAGTTGTCGTGAGTTCACAAACAAACTTTCCATCTTCTAAGATTATGCCAATCTCGTGAATACTTTTAGCCACTTGATCAATGAAATAGATGACATTGGCATCACATTCCTTGAATCAGACTCCCCATTGGCTGCAGAAGTACCAGTACCCGAACCAGAAGTTCCGGTTGGGACTGAACCTCCACCAGTAGCATCATCAGCGTCGTCATTCTCAGGTTCATCATTCAAGTACCTCAATACATCATCTTTTCATCCAATCTCCCCCTGAGAAGTAAATCTTTCAAGCAAGATTTTAATCTGCTCATTCATTTTTACTATCTGGGTATCTTGATTTAAATTAGCCGTTTTCAATCTCATAATCTCTTGAGCTTTGGCCGCATTTCCACTTTTCATTTGTAGATGATCTCTTTGTAATTCAACAATCTGTTTTGACTGAGATTCATCTCTTGCCTTTAACTCTTCAATCAATTTTAATTTCTCCACATATTTTCTCTTCAATACGTCAATCACTTTTGACTTGTCATCATCCTTAGCCTTTAAATCATCGATTTATGATTGACAATCTATAAGTGCACTGTTGAGTAACTCCATTTGAGAAAATGATATCAAACCTTGAGATATATTGAGATTGACATCTATTGAAGCTGGTGTTGATGTTGTTGATGTTGTAGTAGTTGTAGTTGAGAATGTTGGAGTTGATGATGCTCCCATAGGCTGATTAAAAAATTGAGCACCAACACTTGCTAAGGTGTTGTGCTAGTATATAACATCATCGGACCTATATCATGATGTCCAACAATTTTTTCCCCAAGCAATGTAGAAGTACATGAATCAAACACTTGTATGGGACACAAAGTTCTGACTTGGATATCCAATCCCTGTGTTCTTCAGCATACCAGATTCTTTTCAGTAATGCCACGTTGTCTGGTTTATTAAACTCTAACGGGACTATTGTATCATCTCTAGTAAACTTTAAAACTCACATGACATCAGCTTCGGTAAATTCCACTGTTTGATTTTGCACCGTGCCGGAAATTCTGATACTACCATCAGTTATCATATGGGCAGTAGTCAAGAATTCGGTAAGAATACCACGGTACGAATCACATTCGTATGTAATTGCGTAATGGATCCGTGATCATCTCAGAAAATCAAAAATTCCCGATCCGAACTGGAAAGGTTTAAACGAACTGGTCCGAACTGGTTAAAATCAGACGAATTGGATCCAAACTGGATCCGAACTCCCAGTTCGATTAAAGAGCATCAATGACGGCTCTGTGCAGACATCGTATGAAAAACCGAGGTGGTGATCAAATAACTTGGTTGCGGAAGCGGATTGAGTCTTTGTGTTACTCATTTTTGTAGAAACAAAAGAACACCCAGATATGAACAATGATGGTGTTTGAGATGTGATGATGATGATGAGCAAAGCTAGTAAAACATGGATAGATGAATAACAACATAGATAGATAAACAAGGTGAAGTAGGATAATGAAATATAACCGAATGATTACAATTTACCTACCCCGCGCATCCCGGGTATCATGAACTTACTAGGTGAGTTCATGAACCCTTACAAGCTTCAAAGAACCATGACTAACTCTCTCTCTATCATTCATATATGTCTTTTACAATGGAAAGACTCACTATATATAGTACAAGACTCACTAAGGGCATAATAGTAAAATACTAACTAGTGACAATATTTAAACAATAAATAATATTCAGTAGAAATCTTATTTATTAAGTCTTGTTGTCTTGAATTGTCATGGTCTTCACCATGTTGTAGGGACAGTATATAATAAGTGGTCATTGAATATTAATCACATCTAGCCAAATCTTGTTGGCTTGGTCTCTCGATTCCCAACAATCTCCCCCTATTTGGTAGATGGAATACTCAATACTTGTGACATTGATTCTTGTATTCTTGCAACTTGACTTCAAGATAACCTTCATCTAGTTTCAAGTCTTTCATTCTTCAATTCTCCTTTGTGAAGCTCCCCCTCCAATAAAGATATTCTAGCCCGAAATTTCGCAAAGGCTATAAATGCATTGGGTGTTTACAAAACTCAACACAATGACTAGCTACTTGAGGATTTAATCATAACTCAAGTGAGCCAATATTGTTGAAAGTAAACAAGATAAAGGATCTATGAAAAATTACAATCTCAATCCCAAAATTCAACCATCTTGAAATACTTGGCAGAATACCAAATCGATGTTTTGCACATAGATAAACCACTTCTCTTGTACTATTAATCTTGTCTCCATTTTTACCATAATGGCAATGTCACAACTGTTATGGCTTGAGGACTCTCGAAGATTAAAAATCACGTTTCTTTCATTTGCTAAAATCATTGCAAAAAGTCACATTATCTTCATCACATCTTCTCCCCTAGACTTTTGCAACCCGTAGCAAAATAAATAAGCATGTTGTTGTAATCAAACACTTCCAAGTAGCATATCACCAAAAAAAAAAAAAAAAATCAGCCTTGCAATATCAACCGATGAATCTTCATAATCCAACCAATAGCAAACCCCGTTCGTCTTCAACATATCGACCCAAACTTGTGCACAACTTTCATAACCATTTTACTTCATAACACGTCTGCCATAGAGAAGTAATTTGATATAAAAGCATAGTTGTAGGTGTACCTGAAATGTTTGATGAACATCGGTTTCTCGAGAATACTAAAAGTGTTGGAAAAATGAAATTGTTGATGTTGATCCTCATGGCTGCGATTTGGTTGCTACTGTGTTGACAACACAAATAATTTTCCGAACCCGATATGCCATTCCCGATCAAAATTATGTAACCTTTTATCACCTAATTCTAAATCATTGGCAAACAGTCGGTTGAACCAGTAATCAAAGAAGCATCATGTTGAGTAAACTAATCATCAAGAACTCGAACCTAAGTTGAATTAATGATCTGATTAGAACTGAATTCCGGTAGCCAGAAGCAGATTCCAGCGAACTAAGTGCAGATTTCGGTGGCCTAAGTGCAGATCACTCTTAGACTTAGTAAATAGAGTACATGCATCGCATTGAAGAGAAGAAGATACCTTTGGAGTATCAGCCATTAATGCAACAACTCATTCTTTGAGATTGTTCCTTTTCAATGATCCATTCTCCAGTTTGAGACTATTATTCTCATCGGCTAATTTCTGCTTCTCCTCTTGCAATGCGACTATCTTGTCACTTGCTTCCACATCATTCTTGTGAGCCTTTTCATATTTTTGCTGTAAAGGATAACTCTTTGGAAATAAAGCTTCAAAGTCATTTGCTGCATCCTGAGCCTCAACTTTAGCAGCTTCACAATCTTTCATTAGAGCTTCCTTCTCCTTCATCAAAACTTCCAACTCCTTCTTTAGTAATAAAACCTCATCGGAATCAGCACATACATATATTGTATTTGCCATAAAAGCAAATTGATCTTCAGAAAATGTTTGAACTTCTTCAACGGATTCTGAGCAATCATTTGGTTCATCACCTTCAGAAGTTGATTCAGTCATTGTATCATCATCCTACACATGTGTCACAATTTAGGCAGAAGAATTAGTAAACTGATTACCCCAGTTATAAGTCTTATCTTCTTGAGATACAAGAACTTTTGTGGGATCAGCTTTACGGTCAGAAGTACTCCCTGAATTTGTTGTGTTGTACTTCGAATTGTTATTTGACGATTCAGCTTTTGGAGTATACTTCTGATATCCCTACTTCTTTGGTTGTGAGCATTTCCTCGCGAAGTGACCAAATTTAGAACAATGTAGCATTTAACCTTTGACTTATCAAAACAAATGCATCCACCAGAATTCAAATCTTTTCTTCCGGTCTTCTTCACGAATCTCTTCACCCCTCTAACCAACATTGCAAACTGCCAGTTAATATCCATCAAATGTAGATCATCCGGGTCCAGCTGGTCATAATCTTCTTCTGTTAGCTTAGCATTGCTAACTTTTCCAGTGATAACCCCATAGTACGATGATACTAGAGCTAATATTAGGGCGTAGTATTGACAGACAAGGCAAGTTTACTTGCATTCATGGTATTGCTAGCGGAAATTGAAACATGACACCCTCTTGATTCATAATCTTTAGCAGTAGACATGTTTCTAGAATTTGACACATTTCCAGCTACGAATGCTGTTACTGGTGCAGAATTAGCATATTTACCAGATTTTCTAGAAAATGTTGCTGCATTCTGACCATAGTACACTTCAGGATTTTGTACTTCCACTGGAGTGGCATTCACATTTTTCATCTCAAGATCTATTGCTTGTAATTTTCCCAACAATTGTAAAAAAGTCAACGTTGAATATTCTTCGTAATTTGTGAGCATCAAAAATAAGGTTCCCATTTTGCTGGCAGTGCTTCGAGTAATTTTTCTTTCAACTCTCCATCTTCCATCTTAATCTGAACATTATCCATTTCTGATTGAAGATGGAAAAATCTAGAAATCAATTCTGGAACACATTCACTATCAAAATGTTTCAAATTATCGAATTCCTTCCACAAAACCTTCTTCTTGCTGTTTTTTGTATTGTTCATTTCCTTCGCATCTTTTCTTCGGAGCATTCCATAAAGCATGGGAATTTTTACACGTTTTGAATTGATGTAAAAATTCCTTTGGCAAAGCTTGAGTAAGTACTCCATAAGCCTTTTGCTCTCGTGTATAATCAGTCTTTTAAGTAACATTCAGATTCCTTTGCAAAATTGGAACATTGTTGTTGTCGACTGGATAGGTATATGCATCATCTATTGCAATTCAGAGGTCGCAATCAATAGTAACGATATACGCCTTGAACCTCTTTTTCCAATTATGATAATATTCGAGCTTGTACAACTTAGGAACCTTTTGACTTGTTCCTATCTCATTGTCTTACTTCAGAAGTGTTTGCATCTGCGATTGAATCCCTGCAAAAGCTTGTAATTCCGACATTTGGACATTTTTCCAATTCTGATTTATCTGAACTTAGACGAACAGGAAACGAACTGAACGAGTGTAACCGAACTCAAACGAATTGAGAACGAACTGAAATCTCCCAAACCCAATCGAAATGTATCCGAACTGACTAACTTGTATAAACTTGTCAGAACTGCAGGCGAACTGACTAGTACCCAAACTGATCTGAACTCTATCCGATCTCAATCTGAACCAGAGAAATTAACCGAATAGGACACGAACTAGTACACGAAGTTAAGCAAAAACAGACGAACCAAGACTTCGGAGTGGTTATTCAGCCGAACATGAACTTCGGAAAACTGTTATTTTTCAGACTCACGAACTCAGACGAACTGACAAATAATTTGACGTTTTTCCAAATCGAAACACTCAAACGAACCAGAAACACACAAAAATAATCATCGTGATGTCAGGAATACTTAGGAATGAATGGATTTTGAAAAATGCAAGTTTTTGTGATTGAAAAATGTGAAAAGGTAGAAGAAAACACCAAAAATGCTTCGTTTTTCAGCAAAAATGACTCGGTATTGAGCTGAGCAACCAACCAATCACTTGAAAGTGAGCGGGAAGTCCATCGTGCACAACTCAAGTCATTTTTTAAACGAAACAATCACAAATGATGTAAATACGAACTCAATCCTTTATAGATAACTATTCAGAACATATAAAAGACTTAGAGCTCTAGTACAGAAAACACCTTAAGAAACACACACGTAAGACGCTCAGTTCCAAAATTCTAACACAAACCTACTATTTATAGAAAGTGCCCAATCACATGAACTGGACACTTCCGAACTGGCAGTTCGACTGCCAGTTCGTCCTGGTTTGGGTGGGTTCGGCTAGGCAGGTTTGAACATGTCTTTTTCTTGTGATTTCTTCTGTCTGATCTAGCATCTTGCCATTTTCTTGTATCAACACCAACTTTATCCTTCTTCTTTACAGACTTAGATTTCTTCTTCTTTGCAGGAGTTGTAAATTTAGAATAATTCTACAATTCAGCTTTTTGATCAATAGGAGCAGATGAAATTCTTGATAAATTCACTGGTGAGGGAACCGTGTGAATATCTTTTTCCTTAGTATCATCATCACTTATATCTTTTTATACAAAAAACTCAACAATGTTGGTGATAGATTGAAATTCTTGACTTGTCTTTGTAAATCTAGAATCTCCAATTTCAATTCAGCAATCTTTTGTTAAACAGCAAACAAATCCTTTTGAGATTTAATGAACTCTTCACTTAAATCATTGTACTCATACTTTTACTGTTTTCTCATTTCACATTCAGCAAAAAGCTCTTCTCTAATACTATCCCATTTCTTTTTGAAAATATCAATGTCTTTTGTGAAAATATCATTCTTGTCATGAAAATTAACATTATCAACTCTTAACTTTTCAACTTCATTTTGAAGAATATCACTTTATTAGTTGCTTTAACCACAATATCATTGACTCTTTCATATTTTGGTTGAAGTGGATAAGTTTTCTCAAATAAAGCATCAATGTCTTCACCAGCTCCCTTAGCTTCAACCTTTGCTTTTTCACATTCTTTAATTAAATCATTATTTTCTTTCATCAAACTCTCATTGATTGGAGTCAATTCATAATACTATTTCTGAAAACCTTCCAACTCTTGCTTAAGCACAACAATTTTTTCAGATAACAAATCCAGACTTTTTCCAAACTTGCATTTTTGTTGATTTAACCAGCACATTTATAACACTTAATCTCTTCTTTTTCAATACATTTATAACACTTAATCTCTTCTTTTTCAATTTCAGCTACTTTTTCCTGAATCTCTTCAACCTTTGTACATTATGAGCTTGTAAGATAATCAATCTGACTTGCATAATTTTGATGATGAGCCATTAAAGCAACATTTCCTTTATCATTCTCAGAAATCTCATTAATATCAACATTCTGATATGCATTCATTTGAAATTCAGAATCTTCATTCCAAGCAAATTCATTAGGATTCCAAAATATATCCTCCAATTTATTACCATGAACCACAAAAGCTTGTTGATTGGGAGTAGAATTCCTTGATGAAGTTTTAATCAAATGAGCATGTTAACCAAAACTAGACTTATTATCACCTGATTTTGAACATTCGCGAGCAAAAGGACCAAAGAGTGAACATTTGTAACATTGCAATTTGGATTTGTCTAACCCAATCTTTCTATCTTGATTGAATCTTTTCTTCCCAGTTCTGTCAAAAAAAAAATATGTTCTTCTCACAAGCATAGCATATTGCCAATTCAAATCCATCTCTTTAAGATGGTCATAATCAATTTGATCATAGTCTTCTTCCGTCAATTCTGCATTACTTACTGAACCAGTAATTACTCCAAAATATGGTGAAACTAATGCAGACATCAATGCCATATAATCTTCAGTTGTTTTAACCGATAAGGCATTGTTTGAAGATGAATTTGGAATCAAAATAGTATATCCAGAAGAATAACCAGAATTTTCATTTTTACCAGTGACAAATGTTGTAGAAGGTGCTTGAATGAAAACACTTGACTTTCTAGTATGAGTGGTAGAATCATTCTCACCATGATACACACCAGGATTTTGAATCTGAGCAGGCAGTGACGTGTTCACCGTTAATTCCATACCCCTAGCTTGTATTCTTTCAAGAAAATCATTGAACGACAATCCTGAATATTCTTTATCATGAGTAATCTTCATAACATAATTCTCCCATTTTCCATGTAATGCCTCCAACAATTTTTCATTTAAATGAGCATCTTCCATTTTGAGATTTACAAGACCATTTCACTCATCAAATGTGAAAACCTTGTAATTAGATTTGGAATGGTCTCATTTTGGTAATGCTTTAAATTATCAAATTCTTTCTTCAAAACCTTTTGACGACTTTTCTTGTATTATTCAATACCCTCACATCTTTTTTGCAACGCATCCCATATATCTTTTGTAGTATCTTAAGCAGAAAATTGATGTAATAACTCCTTGGGTAATGCCATCATTAAAGTTTCAAAAGTCTTTTGTTCAGCTTGATATGCTTTCTTTTGTTCAGAAGTTAAACTTTTCTGTAAACTTGCTCTTCCATTTCCATTTATTGGATACACATATTGATCCGTATACGACAACCAAATATCCACATCATTCGTTTCGATATATGTTTCGAATCGTTTAACCCAACTATTATATCTTCCGATCTAAGTAATTTGGGAACTTTTTGACTTGTTCCGATTTCATTATCATAATTCTAATAAACTTTGCATCGTTGTTTGCATTGACGTTTGTAAAGCAGCGAATGCTTGAAAATCCGACATCTTGAAAAACTCTTGAAATCAGTTTATCCAAACTAATCCGAACTGAAATTTGATGAACCTAACTAAACCGAACCGAATCCAAACTAAAATAATCCAAACCGAGACAATTGAACCGAACTGTAACTTTGGGTACACGAACCCAACCGAACTGAGATCAACCAAACTGAATCCAAATAGAAATCCCGACATATCCAAACCAACACTTCACTAGACCAAACTCACCCGAACTCTCACTTCGCTTAACCAGAATTATCTAAACTCACCCGAACTCACACTTCGGAGCGGTTATTTTTCAGGCAAACTATTCTTCATCTGAACTCAACCGAACTGGATCATTTTCGAATCAATTTACACGATTTTGAGTGTTATTAAACGAGATTTTCAGTAGTAGATCAGATAAACTTGACATAAATGATTTAGGATTGAATTTTTCACAAAATACACAACAAAGATGATCAAACGGAAGCAAAAACGCACTGAAGTTTTCAAAACCCCCCAATTTTTTTGACTAAAACTTGAAAAACAACAACAATTTGATCAGTCGATTGAACCGAATCCTCTGATACCACTTGAAAGTTCGTGAGCTGTGGATCGTTTACTCAATCAATAGTAAAACACGTAATTCGATTTGTAAACATTGAACACAAAGAGGTAAATACAAATGAGATTTGTATTGTTTAAACCATAGAGAAACACACACAATTACACACAGTTGATCTGACCAAAAAGCTTTAAATCTATACAAGACATAGCTATTTATACATGACCAAAACTGTCTGAACCAGCTATCACACGAACTACCACTTCGTGTCAGTTCGTCTGCACCCGAACTGGCAGTTCGAGTCACTTCGGACACAGATAGTTTTTTTAGCTTGGACTTGTACTTGATACTTCATACGACGACTAGAATAATGCTCTAACAAAACTAGCTTTCAGTGGAACACTTCTCCCAATTCCAAGGCGAAAGCTCCAGGTATGCACTCTCTTGACAAAGCTACTGCTCTTAAAGCCCAAATTGAGGCCTTGACCTCAGAAGTCAAGAGGCTAGAGACCTGCAAATCTGCAGACGTTGCCCTGTAGTGTGAAGGGTGTGGAGGCCCACATGAAAACTGGAGTTGTATGTGGATGGTAAGCCTGAAAACGCAAACTTCATACAAAACCAACCCCGCCAGCAGGGAGCATATGGAAACAATTTCGAGTAGAGGAATAATCAGAACTCTGGTTGGAGAAGAAACAGGAACAGTCAACAACCAGGTAACAATCAAACTTCTCGCAGCAGCCGTGGCAAAACAACAACCACCAAGGAAGCAGTTCGTCTGACGGACTCGCTCGCCTTTAAGAATCTATATCCCGGATGTTCGCAGAAGCTGAGAGGAAGATGGAAGAGAAGTTCAGAAGCAATGATGCTGAACTTCAAAACTAGTAAGCCTCTATCAAAACGCTCGAGAAGCAGTTTGGTCAAATAGCCAAGAAGGTAGGCGAAAGAACCCCAGGTTCTCTCCCTAGCAACATAGAGACGAACCCTAAAATGATGTTCAACGCTATTACACTTCGTAGCCAAAGGGTTGGCCCCGAAGAAGCTGCTCTGAGTACAGTAACACCAACCTCACCTCTTCAAAAACAAACTAAAGCACCTATCCCTGTAGCTGTTGAAGAAACCATGAAGGACCCAAAGGTTCCATATCCAAGTAGGATGAGCAAAGCCAGGAATGAGGAACAGTTCTGTAAGTTCATGAACCTTCTGAAACAGTTGCATATTAACTTGACTTTTGTGGAAGTTCTTTCTCAGATGCCGAAATACACAAAATTCATGAAAGAATTCCTGACCAACAAGTGCAAGATCGTTTAACTCAATTTCGTCATTCTAATGGAAGAATGCTCTGCCATTCTATCCAGCATGATTCCCCGAAAGCAACTGGATCCTAGCAGTTTCACACTACCATGTGTTGTTGGGGAAATTGCGGTTTCAAACACACTTGCTAATCTGGAGGCTAGCATAAACCTTATACCATCCTCCATGTTTAACAAGTTGAACCTCGGTAAACCAACACCTACCAGGATGAGCATCCAGTTGGCTAACTGTTCAGTGAAGTATCCTTTAGGGATTGCTGAGAACCTCCAGGTTTAGATAGAAGAGTTCGTTTACCCTGCCGACTTCGTTGTCTTGGACATGGTAGAAGACAAGAAGGTACCCCTTATCCTCGGACGACCGTTCCTGGCAATGACATAAGCAGTGGTAGACATGAGCAGTGACACATTAACGATCAAATTTAGCGACCAGGTAGCAACCTTCGACGTGGGTAGGAAAGTGGATGGTACTTTACAAGTGGTGGACAGCATCGAGTTAGGTCTAGACTTCGCATATTAAAGAATGAAGGAATCCTCTCCCCCATTATGACTCTTCTAGACCAGGACTACGTGTCTAGCCAACATATCTGTATACTAAACATGGCGCACCATGGCGGCTTACCATGGATATCTAAGGAAAAAGCAAAAGAACAGGACGGACTTCAAAGAACATATCTTCAGGACAGTCAGAATTCCGCCGCTTCCTTTTCTTTTTTACTTTTATTTCAGATACCTATTGTAGTTTAGAGTAGTTTAGTTTTATTTTTCACTATCAGTAATTTAGTTTTATTACTAGTACTGGAGATCGAGGTTCGCATAGTGTAACTCTGAGACCTTAGACAACCAAAGAGTATTCTTGCTGAGACGCGGGTAGATTTACCAAATCTTCAGGACAAGTATTTTATAGTTTAATTTACTCGTGTAGGTAATAAATAAGGAAGACAAGCAAGGAGAAGCAGGAAAAAGTCAGGATTTTCAGCCAAGCCATGCAATTCAGAAGCACTCCGCGTGTCTGAAGGGAGCAGTTGGTGACGAATCTCATTCCCTTAAATTAATTAAATCAGATTATTTCTTTATTTTTGCAATCGATAAAACACATTGAAAGCAATGTGCTGTGGGGACGGGATTGTCAATCTTAGCTGGAAATATGCAACACTAAAACTTTTTCCTTGTCCAGAATTTTTTTTCGAAAATAAGCCAAACTTTTCTTCTGAAAAGCCAATAAAAACTTGTTCATAAACCACAATCGCGTGAATAGAAACTATGTTTTCCAAACATAAAAGATTCAAAATCCATTTGCATTATTCGAGTATACATTGAGATACTTTTAGGTACAGCAAGATGAACCTTTTTCCCATATTTTCAAAGAGTGCTTGAGCCTATCCCTGTACATATCTAACATGCTCATCCTCAAAAAAAATAGTGAGAAACCAGGCGAGTCATTCAAGCCAGAACTTGGTAAGGGTATACGGTCCAAGATGGACAAAGTCGGGAAACATGTTTTCATGTGTTTGAGGCCCCTAGGATAAACTTTTCTTCTTTCTTTCACTACAAATATTTCTTTACCCCCCCCCCCCCCCAAATTGTCCCCTAGTTTACCCCTTTGAGCCTAAACCTTTCGTTTCAAAACCCGCAATTTATTTGCACATCCGAAACCCTTTACCCCCAAAACAACCTTTTTTTATTTTACACCCCCTTATTTTCGCAAAACAAAAGATTTTAAGGAAAGTTATTCAAAAATAAGTGACCTTTCTATCCTTAGAATACGATGTCATCCACCTGGACAGTTGCTGCAGAAATTCGTCTGATAAAGATATGTCTATGTCGATTCTGTAACATCCTGAATTTCATAATGATTTGAGTGTATTGTTTATTTATGTGTAAATTTGAGTTGTGGGTTGAATAAGCGGATTAAGATATTTAACCGGGTTGTGTAATGGGGATTCCTAGTTATTAAGTTAACCTTATCTATAGATGGTTAACTAGAGAAATGTGGGAGGACTTAAGATGTAAATTAGAAATTTGGATGGATTTTTATAAAAGATAGAACCTTGAGGGACCAAAGCAGTAAATAGAGGATATAAACAAGTCTGGGTATTCCCCAGACCTGTAGATAGCGACACAGAGAGAGAGTGGAGGGTGAAGACCTAGTTCTTGAGGAGAAATCCTAAATTGAAGCTTGTGTGTTGGAGGTTTTAGCAAGGGAAGTCAAATTCAGGCTTGGGAGGCTTCCTACATCACGATTTCCATCTTAGATCTTGGTAAATCTTGTCAAGTAAGTGTTTTTATGATAGGGTGAATTTATGGGTTTCATCTATAGGTTAAATTAGTGTTGAAATCTGAATTGTTATGTGTTATTGAGGCTAGATGAAGCTAAATCCTACCTTGCATGATTGATTTTGTGTGTGACAAGTAGAAATTATGGTGGGGTTAAACCCCACCTTATAGAAATCGACATACATGGAGAATGGATGCTTTGAATTGGTTAATTGGGGTTCATGTATGCTAATAGACTTGATAAAAGTGTTTAATCTAGTGCAAAAGCTGAAACTTGATGAATTATGAGGAAAAAAAAATGGATGGAATGGAAATGTGTAGGCTATTTATCAAGAAGAAAACAATGTGTGCACACTAGGTGCTCGATGAAATGCTTAAATGAGAATGATAAGTTGTATATGCTGAATTCACAAGCTTGATTGATTGTTGGTTTGCGGATTATGTAAATTATGAATGTGTAATGGTATACTAAGCCATGAATGATGATAGGTGAAGCGAGAGGAAGCTCGGGTCAACGACGTGAAGGCAAGGAAAAAAATCCTAAAGGTAACATGTAGTGGTAAATTTGAATTCTATAAGGGGTGTGAGTAATCCTAATTTATCTTTTATTAGCTGCTATTATAGAAAATGAAATGTTAAAGATGAAAGTATGAGATTGGCTGTGTTATGTGATTGTTATGAGATGGGTGGATTCTGACCCGATTGGGTTAAGCTGGAAGTAAGTGAAGGTCCATAGTGTAAAACTTGGGCATGTTTAGAGATTCATGAGTGATCATGATCCTAGAATGCTTCTTTGAAGGATTAAGCGATCTTGGTACAATCGTATTTGTGCCAAGGGCAATGTGTAAGGTGGAAATGTCATGGTTACGAGCAGTATAAATGAGAAACTTTATAGCTGGGGCTAATGGGTCAAATGGGTTGGAATGAATTATTCACGCTTTCTAACTTGTTATGTAACCCTTCGTGCAAATAGAAATTGAAGCCATATTATGGAATGATGTTATGTGGTTGAGTAATATGACCCATTTGGGTTATGATTGTGTTATATATATATGAAGTATGTTAAATGAAGGTATGTGTATAAGGGGAATATATTTAATGATCGATGTGAGGGTAAATATGATTAATTAGGGTGTGTGTTTATGTGGAGCATTATAATGTGACCCCTTTGGGTAAAGATGAATGTATATCATCTTGTGTGATATACTAAAAGTTATAAAATGTGACTGTTTGGTATGTTGCAAATATGGTAATTAATGAAGTTATGTAACACGCAGTAGCTAGTGGTTGGTATTAGATAGTTGGTTATAATTTGATATTCAAGCGGAAGTTGGATGACTTATATGTGTTGAGGGCATTGGGTAATCAAATTGGGAAGTTGGTTATGTAATATGACTAACTAGGATTGCGGTATATGACCCAATTTGGGTTAAGCTGGATGTTGGGGCAAGACAAGGAACCATGAGAGTTTTGGACCTCGGATTGCCCCAACATGGAATTCAAGCGGATTAATACCTTGTGCGTGTGCTAAGCGGAAACTAAAATGAAGGAAATTATGATTGAAAGTTTAATCATAAGTTGGTTTTGTGGTGGGTGTGTTAGCGGGTCAAACGGGTTGAGTTTTCGGTAATTAGATTCTCAATCGTTTAATACATAGATTAGAATGTGAAAACAAGTGTTGTGAGGGTCTTTCCTAAATAAAGATGTGGTCTTGAATAAATAGGAATGAATGGAAAAGTTTTTGTAAAACTTGAAGTTAAGTATGAAAATTAATCAGGACCACTGTATCATACAGTGGAACTGGGAGTATGATACAGTGACCAGATTGGGTATACGGTGGAATGATTCTGTAATACGGTGGATCATACGGTGAAAGATGGAATTTTTCTTATGTTCCAAACGATTGGGTTGGCGGGTCAAGATAGGTTAATTGCTGTTGTGTGCCACTAATACTAACGTGTTACTAGTGTTGTTGGCAGGTAATTGATATTGGACGGGTCAGGACCGAACCAAGGAAGCATGGAACCGAACATCATGTATTTTGGACTTTAACTATTATGATTTGTGGTAGTAAATGTTTGTAAGTAAACTACCACGCAATTAAGGACGTTAGATGCATCATTTTGTAGAAATGTGAATTAACGATGAATGAAAGCCTCAAAATATTATGAAATTTTCAAACTCTGATTTTTGAAACAAGGTTAATTCGTCAAAAATGGGATCGGGGCCTTACAAGTTGGTATCAGAGCCACGGTTTGAGGGATTCAAGTGTCGTGGGGGCACTTGAACTCAAACCAAGTGCTCGTGATGGGAAAGGATGTTCGGTTCGAGGTTCGATCTTCTGACCCGGTAAGTGACTTTAGTACGTGATTTAACTTATATATTGATGAATGAGCTGTTGTGACCACTACTGTGGTTAAATTGAAAGCTGAATATGATTGTAAATTGTAAAGTTGTGAATGTGTATGTGCGGTAAAGATGAATATGATTGTAAATTGTAAAGCTGTGAGTGTGTATGTGCGGTAAAGCTGAATATGATTGTAAATTGTAAAGTTGTGATTGTGTATGTGCGGTAAAGCTGATTATGATTGTAAATTGTAAAGTTGTGATTGTGTATGTGCGGTAAAGCTGAATATGATTGTAAATTGTAAAGCTGTGAGTGTGTATGTGCGGTAAAGCTGAATATGATTGTAAATTATAAAGTTGTGATTGTGTATGTGCGGTAAAGCTGAATATGATTGTAAATTGTAAAGCTGTGATTGTGTATGTGCGGTAAAGCTGAATATGATTGTAAATTGTAAAGTTGTGATTGTGTATGTGCGGTAAAGCTGAATCTGATTGTAAAGCTGAATCTGACTGTAAAGCTGTAAATGTGTATTTGTGGTAAAGCTGAATACGATTGAAAAGCTGTTAGTGTGTATGTACGGTAAAGCTGAACATGATTGTAAAGTTATGAGTGTGTATATGCAGTAAGCTGAATACGATTGAAAAGTTGTGAGTGTATATCTGCGGTAAAGCTGTACATGATGGTATATGATTGCCGTTAGCGGAATAACCTAAAGATGTGATTGATTTTGAATGATATAGCTGAATGTGATAATGACAACATGATTATATATGACTGTTGTTAGCAGAATAAAATGATGATGTGATTGAATATGAATGATAAAACGAAATGTGTTAATAACAACATGATTGTACATGATTGTTGATAGCGGAATAAAATGATGATGTGAAGCAGAATGTGATAATGATAACATGATTGTGTACGATTCTTAGAAAGGAATGTGATAATACTATTATTGCATATGATCGTTAGATGTGAGTGTGAAGGAAGTATGTAGGGAAAAGTTGCATGAATGAAATCATGTACGCTATAGAGTGTGAATGATAAATACGGTAAAATCTTACTTGTATGAATCGTGCAGGATTGAGTTGGAAATTTTTTAGAATGATGGAATCCTAGCGACGTAAGTCAGGTAGGGAAACTGATGTAAGTATGTATAGGTGGAACAAACGTATTGTGATAACAAATGGTATGTGTATGCGAAGTGGTGAAATCCTACCTGTATAGAACATGTCGGATAAGGTGTGTATGAGACTAAGCGATTGAGTTCTCATGGTGAGCAGAAATACGGAATGAAGCACGTGAAGAAGTAAAGATGTGAAATTATACCCATACTAGCTAGGTAGAATATAGTGCAGATAAGATGAAAGTGGCGAACCCCCACCTTGCGAAGACTAAAGTGGGGTAATGTATATGTTCAATTACGATTGTGATAGCCGAATATAAGATACGACGGTTGAAAGTTATGTGCGAGGAGAATCTATTTTGCGGTAACAAATAGGGGGTAAAAGGAGGGTATGTAATTTCCACTGAGCATTTATTTGTAATAAGCGGCAAGGGAATTGATGTTGCAGATACAAAGTGGAGACGCCCACTTGTGCAGTTCGAGTAGGCGAGTGGATGCAATATATTAGTAGTCTATGACTTAGGGCATACAAGCCAGTCAAGATGTGAAGCATGATTTAAGAGTGGAAGGAGGAGTTAGGTGTATGAGTTGACGAGTGTCATGACCGTCGTCATACTCGTGGAAAGTTGCGGATTAGGTTGCCAATTTGAAAGTGGAATAGATGATGTATGCAGATGAATGGTAAGGAGTAGGATTATAATGGTGAGTTGTAAACTATCATTACTAAATGGCGAAGTGTCTCGCAGGCAATACGAATAAGCCTGAAGAGGATCAAGTTGAAGTAAAACTAAGGGTAGCGTTAAATGGGAGTAGTTCCACAAGTGTGGAGATTGGGGATAAGTTTCGGGGACGAAACTCCCTTTAAGGGGGGGTGGATTTGTAACATCCTGAATTTCATAATGATTTGAGTGTATTGTTTATTTATGTGTAAATTTGAGTTGTGGGTTGAATAAGCGGATTAAGATATTTAACCGGGTTGTGTAATGGGGATTCCTAGTTATTAAGTTAACCTTATCTATAGATGGTTAACTAGAGAAATGTGGGAGGACTTAAGATGTAAATTAGAAATTTGGATGGATTTTTATAAAAGATAGAACCTTGAGGGACCAAAGCAGTAAATAGAGGATATAAACAAGTCTGGGTATTCCCCAGACCTGTAGATAGCGACACAGAGAGAGAGTGGAGGGTGAAGACCTAGTTCTTGAGGAGAAATCCTAAATTGAAGCTTGTGTGTTGGAGGTTTTAGCAAGGGAAGTCAAATTCAGGCTTGGGAGGCTTCCTACATCACGATTTCCATCTTAGATCTTGGTAAATCTTGTCAAGTAAGTGTTTTTATGATAGGGTGAATTTATGGGTTTCATCTATAGGTTAAATTAGTGTTGAAATCTGAATTGTTATGTGTTATTGAGGCTAGATGAAGCTAAATCCTACCTTGCATGATTGATTTTGTGTGTGACAAGTAGAAATTATGGTGGGGTTAAACCCCACCTTATAGAAATCGACATACATGGAGAATGGATGCTTTGAATTGGTTAATTGGGGTTCATGTATGCTAATAGACTTGATAAAAGTGTTTAATCTAGTGCAAAAGCTGAAACTTGATGAATTATGAGGAAAAAAAAATGGATGGAATGGAAATGTGTAGGCTATTTATCAAGAAGAAAACAATGTGTGCACACTAGGTGCTCGATGAAATGCTTAAATGAGAATGATAAGTTGTATATGCTGAATTCACAAGCTTGATTGAGTGTTGGTTTGTGGATTATGTAAATTATGAATGTGTAATGGTATACTAAGCCATGAATGATGATAGGTGAAGCGAGAGGAAGCTCGGGTCAACGACGTGAAGGCAAGGAAAAAATCCTAAAGGTAACATGTAGTGGTAAATTTGAATTCTATAAGGGATGTGAGTAATCCTAATTTATCTTTTATTAGCTGCTATTATAGAAAATGAAATGTTAAAGATGAAAGTATGAGATTGGCTGTGTTATGTGATTGTTATGAGATGGGTGGATTCTGACCCGATTGGGTTAAGCTGGAAGTAAGTGAAGGTCCATAGTGTAAAACTTGGGCATGTTTAGAGATTCATGAGTGATCATGATCCTAGAATGCTTCTTTGAAGGATTAAGCGATCTTGGTACAATCGTATTTGTGCCAAGGGCAATGTGTAAGGTGGAAATGTCATGGTTACGAGCAGTATAAATGAGAAACTTTATAGCTGGGGCTAATGGGTCAAATGGGTTGGAATGAATTATTCACGCTTTCTAACTTGTTATGTAACCCTTCGTGCAAATAGAAATTGAAGCCATATTATGGAATGATGTTATGTGGTTGAGTAATATGACCCATTTGGGTTATGATTGTGTTATATATATATGAAGTATGTTAAATGAAGGTATGTGTATAAGGGGAATATATTTAATGATCGATGTGAGGGTAAATATGATTAATTAGGGTGTGTGTTTATGTGGAGCATTATAATGTGACCCCTTTGGGTAAAGATGAATGTATATCATCTTGTGTGATATACTAAAAGTTATAAAATGTGACTGTTTGGTATGTTGCAAATATGGTAATTAATGAAGTTATGTAACACGCAGTAGCTAGTGGTTGGTATTAGATAGTTGGTTATAATTTGATATTCAAGCGGAAGTTGGATGACTTATATGTGTTGAGGGCATTGGGTAATCAAATTGGGAAGTTGGTTATGTAATATGACTAACTAGGATTGCGGTATATGACCCAATTTGGGTTAAGCTGGATGTTGGGGCAAGACAAGGAACCATGAGAGTTTTGGACCTCGGATTGCCCCAACATGGAATTCAAGCGGATTAATACCTTGTGCGTGTGCTAAGGGGAAACTAAAATGAAGGAAATTATGATTGAAAGTTTAATCATAAGTTGGTTTTGTGGTGGGTGTGTTAGCGGGTCAAACGGGTTGAGTTTTCGGTAATTAGATTCTCAATCGTTTAATACATAGATTAGAATGTGAAAACAAGTGTTGTGAGGGTCTTTCCTAAATAAAGATGTGGTCTTGAATAAATAGGAATGAATGGAAAAGTTTTTGTAAAACTTGAAGTTAAGTATGAAAATTAATCAGGACCACTGTATCATACAGTGGAACTGGGAGTATGATACAGTGACCAGATTGGGTATACGGTGGAATGATTCTGTAATACGGTGGATCATACGGTGAAAGATGGAATTTTTCTTATGTTCCAAACGATTGGGTTGGCGGGTCAAGATAGGTTGATTGCTGTTGTGTGCCACTAATACTAACGTGTTACTAGTGTTGTTGGCAGGTAATTGATATTGGACGGGTCAGGACCGAACCAAGGAAGCATGGAACCGAACATCATGTATTTTGGACTTTAACTATTATGATTTGTGGTAGTAAATGTTTGTAAGTAAACTACCACGCAATTAAGGACGTTAGATGCATCATTTTGTAGAAATGTGAATTAACGATGAATGAAAGCCTCAAAATATTATGAAATTTTCAAACTCTGATTTTTGAAACAAGGTTAATTCGTCAAAAATGGGATCGGGGCCTTACAAGTTGGTATCAGAGCCACGGTTTGAGGGATTCAAGTGTCGTGGGGGCACTTGAACTCAAACCAAGTGCTCGTGATGGGAAAGGATGTTCGGTTCGAGGTTCGATCTTCTGACCCGGTAAGTGACTTTAGTACGTGATTTAACTTATATATTGATGAATGAGCTGTTGTGACCACTACTGTGGTTAAATTGAAAGCTGAATATGATTGTAAATTGTAAAGTTGTGAATGTGTATGTGCGGTAAAGATGAATATGATTGTAAATTGTAAAGCTGTGAGTGTGTATGTGCGGTAAAGCTGAATATGATTGTAAATTGTAAAGTTGTGATTGTGTATGTGCGGTAAAGCTGATTATGATTGTAAATTGTAAAGTTGTGATTGTGTATGTGCGGTAAAGCTGAATATGATTGTAAATTGTAAAGCTGTGAGTGTGTATGTGCGGTAAAGCTGAATATGATTGTAAATTATAAAGTTGTGATTGTGTATGTGCGGTAAAGCTGAATATGATTGTAAATTGTAAAGCTGTGATTGTGTATGTGCGGTAAAGCTGAATATGATTGTAAATTGTAAAGTTGTGATTGTGTATGTGCGGTAAAGCTGAATCTGATTGTAAAGCTGAATCTGACTGTAAAGCTGTAAATGTGTATTTGTGGTAAAGCTGAATACGATTGAAAAGCTGTTAGTGTGTATGTACGGTAAAGCTGAACATGATTGTAAAGTTATGAGTGTGTATATGCAGTAAGCTGAATACGATTGAAAAGTTGTGAGTGTATATCTGCGGTAAAGCTGTACATGATGGTATATGATTGCCGTTAGCGGAATAACCTAAAGATGTGATTGATTTTGAATGATATAGCTGAATGTGATAATGACAACATGATTATATATGACTGTTGTTAGCAGAATAAAATGATGATGTGATTGAATATGAATGATAAAACGAAATGTGTTAATAACAACATGATTGTACATGATTGTTGATAGCGGAATAAAATGATGATGTGAAGCAGAATGTGATAATGATAACATGATTGTGTACGATTCTTAGAAAGGAATGTGATAATACTATTATTGCATATGATCGTTAGATGTGAGTGTGAAGGAAGTATGTAGGGAAAAGTTGCATGAATGAAATCATGTACGCTATAGAGTGTGAATGATAAATACGGTAAAATCTTACTTGTATGAATCGTGCAGGATTGAGTTGGAAATTTTTTAGAATGATGGAATCCTAGCGACGTAAGTCAGGTAGGGAAACTGATGTAAGTATGTATAGGTGGAACAAACGTATTGTGATAACAAATGGTATGTGTATGCGAAGTGGTGAAATCCTACCTGTATAGAACATGTCGGATAAGGTGTGTATGAGACTAAGCGATTGAGTTCTCATGGTGAGCAGAAATACGGAATGAAGCACGTGAAGAAGTAAAGATGTGAAATTATACCCATACTAGCTAGGTAGAATATAGTGCAGATAAGATGAAAGTGGCGAACCCCCACCTTGCGAAGACTAAAGTGGGGTAATGTATATGTTCAATTACGATTGTGATAGCCGAATATAAGATACGACGGTTGAAAGTTATGTGCGAGGAGAATCTATTTTGCGGTAACAAATAGGGGGTAAAAGGAGGGTATGTAATTTCCACTGAGCATTTATTTGTAATAAGCGGCAAGGGAATTGATGTTGCAGATACAAAGTGGAGACGCCCACTTGTGCAGTTCGAGTAGGCGAGTGGATGCAATATATTAGTAGTCTATGACTTAGGGCATACAAGCCAGTCAAGATGTGAAGCATGATTTAAGAGTGGAAGGAGGAGTTAGGTGTATGAGTTGACGAGTGTCATGACCGTCGTCATACTCGTGGAAAGTTGCGGATTAGGTTGCCAATTTGAAAGTGGAATAGATGATGTATGCGGATGAATGGTAAGGAGTAGGATTATAATGGTGAGTTGTAAACTATCATTACTAAATGGCGAAGTGTCTCGCAGGCAATACGAATAAGCCTGAAGAGGATCAAGTTGAAGTAAAACTAAGGGTAGCGTTAAATGGGAGTAGTTCCACAAGTGTGGAGATTGGGGATAAGTTTCGGGGACGAAACTCCCTTTAAGGGGGGTGGATTTGTAACATCCTGAATTTCATAATGATTTGAGTGTATTGTTTATTTATGTGTAAATTTGAGTTGTGGGTTGAATAAGCGGATTAAGATATTTAACCGGGTTGTGTAATGGGGATTCCTAGTTATTAAGTTAACCTTATCTATAGATGGTTAACTAGAGAAATGTGGGAGGACTTAAGATGTAAATTAGAAATTTGGATGGATTTTTATAAAAGATAGAACCTTGAGGGACCAAAGCAGTAAATAGAGGATATAAACAAGTCTGGGTATTCCCCAGACCTGTAGATAGCGACACAGAGAGAGAGTGGAGGGTGAAGACCTAGTTCTTGAGGAGAAATCCTAAATTGAAGCTTGTGTGTTGGAGGTTTTAGCAAGGGAAGTCAAATTCAGGCTTGGGAGGCTTCCTACATCACGATTTCCATCTTAGATCTTGGTAAATCTTGTCAAGTAAGTGTTTTTATGATAGGGTGAATTTATGGGTTTCATCTATAGGTTAAATTAGTGTTGAAATCTGAATTGTTATGTGTTATTGAGGCTAGATGAAGCTAAATCCTACCTTGCATGATTGATTTTGTGTGTGACAAGTAGAAATTATGGTGGGGTTAAACCCCACCTTATAGAAATCGACATACATGGAGAATGGATGCTTTGAATTGGTTAATTGGGGTTCATGTATGCTAATAGACTTGATAAAAGTGTTTAATCTAGTGCAAAAGCTGAAACTTGATGAATTATGAGGAAAAAAAAATGGATGGAATGGAAATGTGTAGGCTATTTATCAAGAAGAAAACAATGTGTGCACACTAGGTGCTCGATGAAATGCTTAAATGAGAATGATAAGTTGTATATGCTGAATTCACAAGCTTGATTGAGTGTTGGTTTGTGGATTATGTAAATTATGAATGTGTAATGGTATACTAAGCCATGAATGATGATAGGTGAAGCGAGAGGAAGCTCGGGTCAACGACGTGAAGGCAAGGAAAAAATCCTAAAGGTAACATGTAGTGGTAAATTTGAATTCTATAAGGGATGTGAGTAATCCTAATTTATCTTTTATTAGCTGCTATTATAGAAAATGAAATGTTAAAGATGAAAGTATGAGATTGGCTGTGTTATGTGATTGTTATGAGATGGGTGGATTCTGACCCGATTGGGTTAAGCTGGAAGTAAGTGAAGGTCCATAGTGTAAAACTTGGGCATGTTTAGAGATTCATGAGTGATCATGATCCTAGAATGCTTCTTTGAAGGATTAAGCGATCTTGGTACAATCGTATTTGTGCCAAGGGCAATGTGTAAGGTGGAAATGTCATGGTTACGAGCAGTATAAATGAGAAACTTTATAGCTGGGGCTAATGGGTCAAATGGGTTGGAATGAATTATTCACGCTTTCTAACTTGTTATGTAACCCTTCGTGCAAATAGAAATTGAAGCCATATTATGGAATGATGTTATGTGGTTGAGTAATATGACCCATTTGGGTTATGATTGTGTTATATATATATGAAGTATGTTAAATGAAGGTATGTGTATAAGGGGAATATATTTAATGATCGATGTGAGGGTAAATATGATTAATTAGGGTGTGTGTTTATGTGGAGCATTATAATGTGACCCCTTTGGGTAAAGATGAATGTATATCATCTTGTGTGATATACTAAAAGTTATAAAATGTGACTGTTTGGTATGTTGCAAATATGGTAATTAATGAAGTTATGTAACACGCAGTAGCTAGTGGTTGGTATTAGATAGTTGGTTATAATTTGATATTCAAGCGGAAGTTGGATGACTTATATGTGTTGAGGGCATTGGGTAATCAAATTGGGAAGTTGGTTATGTAATATGACTAACTAGGATTGCGGTATATGACCCAATTTGGGTTAAGCTGGATGTTGGGGCAAGACAAGGAACCATGAGAGTTTTGGACCTCGGATTGCCCCAACATGGAATTCAAGCGGATTAATACCTTGTGCGTGTGCTAAGGGGAAACTAAAATGAAGGAAATTATGATTGAAAGTTTAATCATAAGTTGGTTTTGTGGTGGGTGTGTTAGCGGGTCAAACGGGTTGAGTTTTCGGTAATTAGATTCTCAATCGTTTAATACATAGATTAGAATGTGAAAACAAGTGTTGTGAGGGTCTTTCCTAAATAAAGATGTGGTCTTGAATAAATAGGAATGAATGGAAAAGTTTTTGTAAAACTTGAAGTTAAGTATGAAAATTAATCAGGACCACTGTATCATACAGTGGAACTGGGAGTATGATACAGTGACCAGATTGGGTATACGGTGGAATGATTCTGTAATACGGTGGATCATACGGTGAAAGATGGAATTTTTCTTATGTTCCAAACGATTGGGTTGGCGGGTCAAGATAGGTTGATTGCTGTTGTGTGCCACTAATACTAACGTGTTACTAGTGTTGTTGGCAGGTAATTGATATTGGACGGGTCAGGACCGAACCAAGGAAGCATGGAACCGAACATCATGTATTTTGGACTTTAACTATTATGATTTGTGGTAGTAAATGTTTGTAAGTAAACTACCACGCAATTAAGGACGTTAGATGCATCATTTTGTAGAAATGTGAATTAACGATGAATGAAAGCCTCAAAATATTATGAAATTTTCAAACTCTGATTTTTGAAACAAGGTTAATTCGTCAAAAATGGGATCGGGGCCTTACAGATTCAAAAAGTAATGTTGTTTAGTTTTGTTTCTGGAAATAAAAGAGCAAAAGCTCTTTAGTGTTTTTACCCCCGTTGGTAACAAAAACCTCAATAGTTAAACTTTTCCGAAAAAATCCAAGTTTTATAACTTTTAACCTTTTTTACATCACTTTCAAACCCTTAGCCTTAGCCTACCCTCAAAGCCCGTAAGCCCTCATGATGATCGCATGGATTTTGGCGAGATCTATGGTGAATCGATCCCTTCACAAGCCTATGACCCTTGCTTGATCTCACCTTGGTATGAGTGATCCCTCAAAGTATGTACATATACTAACCCCGAGTGTCGAGTGATCCCTTGTGAGGTGTACATAGTTTCATAAATCTAAACTTATAATAAGCTTGTCTGTAGCTTTCAATACTTCAATAAAATAACCAAATGGAGAAAAAGTATCGAAGTAATTAGAAAGCATGTTTTTTAGGCAAGTGATCGGTTCATAACAAGTCAAGGTCAAAACCAGAAATGGGTGAACGGTGGCTATTTTCTAAGTTTGCTTGACGACAAGCAAAAGTCTAAGTGTGGGGATGTTTGTGTTGATACATGAAAATGGCAAGATGCTGGATCAGATAGAAGAAAACAGAAGAAAAAGTGAAGTTCAAACCTATGTAGCCGAACCCACCCGAACCTAGATGAACTGGAAACCGAACTGCAGTTCGGACAGTGTCCAGTTCGGGTGATCCAACATTTTCTATAAATTGTAGGTTTGTGTTAGAATTTTGAAACTGAGCATCTTAAGTGTATGTTTCTTAAGGTGTTTTTTGTATTAGAGCTCTGAGTCTTTTGTAAGTTCTGATCGTTGATCTATAAAAGATTGAGTTCGTATTTACATCGTTTGTGTTGTTTCGTTTACTAAAATTACTTGAGTTGCGCACGATCCGACTTCCCACTCACTTTCAAGTGGTATCAGAGCATTTGGTTGGTTGCTCAGCTCGATACCGAGTCATTTTTGGTAAAAAAAACGAAGCATTTTCAGTGTTTTCTTCTATTTTTTACATTTTTCAATCACAAAAACTTGCATTTTTCAAAAACCGAGAGTTCCTGAGTATTCCTGACATCACAATGCTCATTTTCGAGTGTCTCTGGTTCGTCTGAGTGTTTCGGTTCGAAAAAAAATCAAATTCTTTGTCAGTTTGTCTGAGTTCGTGCGTCTGAAAAATAATCGTCTTCTGAAATGCGAGTTCGGCTGAATAACCGCTCCGAAGTCTTGCTTCGTCTGAGTTCGGTTAACTTCGTGTACTAGTTCGTGTCCTGTTCGGTTAAATCCTCTAGTTCGGATAGAGTTCTGATAGAGTTCGGATAAGCTTGTTACTAGTCAGTTTGTTCACATTTAGGATAACTTTGTTTGGTTTGTTTTAGTTCGGATACAGTTCGGTTTGGTTTGGAAGATTTCAGTTCGTTCACAGTTCCTTTACACTTGTTCAGTTCGTTTCCTATTCAGCCAAGTTTGGACAAGCACATTTCAGTTCGTTTTGAGTTCGGATAAATCAGAATTTGAAAATTGTCGAAATGTCGGAATTACAAGCTTTTGCATCAATTCAATCGCAGATGCAAACACTTTTGAATTACGATAATGAGATAGGAACAAGTCAAAAGGTTCCTAAGTTGTTTAAGCTCGAAGATTACCATAATTGGAAAAAGAGGTTCGAGACGTATATCGGTACTTCTTATTGCGACCTCTGGATTGCAATACATAATGCATATACCTATCCAGTCGACAACAACAATGTTCTAATTTTGCAAAGGAATCTGAATGTTACTCAAAAAACTGATTATACACGAGAGCAAAAGGCTTATGGAGCACTTACTCAAGCTTTGCCAAAGTAATTGTTACATCAATTCAAAACGTGTTAAAATTCCCATGCTTTATGGAATTCTCTAAAGGAAAGATGCGAAGGAAATGAACAATACAAAAAGAGCAAGAAGAAGGTTCTGCGGAAGGAATTCGATAATTTGAAACATTTTGATGGTGAAGGTGTTCCAGAATTGATTTTTAAATTTTGACATCTTCAATCGGAAATGGATAACGTTCAGATTATGAAGGAAGATGAAGAGTTGAAAGAAAAATTACTCGAAGCACTGCCAGCAAAATGGGAACCTTATGTTTTGATGCTCACAAATGACAAAGAATATTCAACGTTGACTTTCTTAAAATTGTTGGAAAAATTACAAGCAAGAGATCTTGAGATGAAAAATGTGAACCCACTCAAGCGGAAGTACAAAATCTTGAAGTGTATTATGGTCACAATGCAGCAACAATTTCTAAAAAATCTGGTAAATATGCTAATTTTGCACCAGCAACAGCATTTGTTAGAGCATATACCTATGCTATGATGTGTCTCGTGTATTGTATCTATGTGAGCGTGTCTTAGTATGAGTTTTAGTGACAATATCATTGGCGCCGGACCAAATGGTCCGCCGGACCAAATGGTACGCCCGTACCATTTGGTACGCAGCCTGTTTAGTCACTAATTATAAATAGGTTGTCTTAGAAGGATAGCTTAACACTCTGAGTCATTCTACACTTTCTGCGTGTGTTTTCTAGAGAGAGAAACTAGGGAGAACTTGTTTGTATCTTCAAGTGATCAATACAAAATCTCTTATTTACATCCATGTTTACCATGATTGATTGATACACGCAGTAGTAAGATCGTATCTCGGTTTTACAAGTGGTATCAGAGCATTTGGTTGCTTTACTGCTGTATTTTTGATCAATTTCGGATTTTTAAAGTGGGAAAGTTTGGGTTTTCTTCATTTTTCATCAAATTCCAGCTCCAAAAATCAAAATTCGTGAAAATTCATCGAATTCAGCGTGGTACGCTTCTGGTCCGCCCGAAGAACTGCTGGTCCACCGCTGGTCCGCTAGACAATCTTCAAAGCTGGTCTGTGGCGGTTATTCTTTGGTCCGCCATACCATTTTGGTCCGCCGTACCAATCTGGTCCGCTAAGATAATTTGGTCCGCTGATTAAGTTGGTCCGGAACTGGTCCGCTGAGTACAAATTTGGTCCGCTGGTTAATTTGGTCCGGATCTGGTCCGCTGAGAAGGTTTGGTACGCTAGCAGAAAAGTGACCTTCACTAAAACTGACGTAACTTGAGAACCGTAAAGAGTTACGGGAGCTAATACCAGCCAAAACGTTCGTCTCGACGAGATCTAGACTTGTACCGCCTAACGGCCAGTACCGTCCAGTTTTTACCCCCAAAATCCGCTTGGAAGACCTCCGTTTTTGAGTTCGAAGTTTTTGAAGTATTATTTTTGGTGAAAAATGTCTGATTTTCAAGCATTTGCAGCTATGCAAAGCACGGTACAAACTATGCTCAATTTTGATAATGAAATAGGAACAAGTCAGAAAGTTCCTAAGCTGTTAAAGTTGGAAGATTATCAAAATTGGAAGCAATCTTTTTCTGCATACATCAGCACAAACGATATTGATTTATGGATTCCAATTCAAAAGTTGTATGTACGTCCAACTGCTAATGGAGAGTATAAGGAAATTCAAGATTTTTATAAGGATGAAAGAAAAAGTTATGAGCTTGAACAAAAAGTTTATGGTTATCTTACCATGGCTTTACCTACTGAGTTGTTGCATCAATTCAGTACTTGCAAGAAATCTAAACAGTTATGGGATGCTTTATCTGCTCGATGTGAAGGTAATGACCAATATAAGAAGAGTAGACGAAAAGTGTTGAACAAGGAATTTGAAAAATTTCAACATTATGAAAAAGAAAATATTTCTGCTCTTGTTTCAAGGTTTTCACATCTGATTAGTGAGATGAAAGTGGTTAAAATTGAAAAGACCGAGGAGGAATTGAAAGAGAAATTGATGGAAGCATTACCGGAAAAGTGGGAAAACTATGTATTATTGCTTACTCATGATAAAGAATATTCTGCATTATCATTTCATGATTTGACCGGAAAGCTTCATGCTAGAGAGATGGAAATGATGACATCAAACAAGTCAACTGCTCAATTCCAAAATCCTGAAGTGTATCATGGTCAAAATTCTGCAAGTATCAATGCAAAGTCTAAATCATTTGGTGTTGATTCATTAAATCCACCTCAAACAGCTTTTGTTGCTGGTCATGGTTCAGGAAATTCTAGAAATTCATCAAGAGGATGTAACTTCACTATTCCAAATCATTCAAGTCCGACTTTATATTCAGCAAAAACACCAGATGAGCACTTGGCATTAATCTCAGCCTTGTTATCTTCATATTATGGATTGTTGAATGGTGGTTTGACAACATCTAATCTGATTGAAGAAGATTTTGACCAGATTGATCCTGATAATCTTGAGCAAATGGATATCAATTGGCAATTGGCAATGTTAGCTCAAAGAGTTAAAAGATTCAAAGAGAAGACATGATTTCAAAGTTTAAATCCGGATGGCAAGGTTGGAATAGATAAATCAAAAGCAAAATGCTTCAAATGTTCCAATTTTGGACATTTTGCTCGTGAATGTTCAAAATCAACTGCTTCTTCATCAAAGTCTCCAACAGCCTTGGTGTCTCAAGTTGATAAACGATATGATTGGGGGCGAACTTCTAATTCTCCAATTGCTTTAACTGCTGTTGCTTCTGAGTCTAATGAAGGTTATGATTGGGATGCTGATGTACTTGAAGCATTTGAAAAAGCACGAACATCGAATAAAGGCTATGATTGGGCTGCTGATGAACCTGATGAGTCTGCATTTTGTGCTCTAATTGCTCAAGTTGTTCATAGTAATGATGAAGAAGAAGTAACTGATTCTGAATCTGAAGCAAGTGGTTCTGGAAATAGTGGTTATGAATCTGTTTGTGAGTTCTGTTCGCAAAAAGACAAGAAGATTCAAGGTTTAATAAAGGAAAATGAGTTGTTGATCGAGGAAAATAAAAGAAGGATTGAAGATTTGACAACTGAAAAGCAAAATTTAGAAGTTCTAATTCAAGAATTTTCATCTCAGAAAGAAAAGTTTTTAGATTTACAAGCAGAGATTATTGAGAAAGAATCAAAATTTCAAAGTGTTAAACAAGAGTTGGAATAGAAAGTTACAAAGTTATCTGGAGAAAAGGATGAATTAGTCCAAGAAGTGAAGAAATGGAAAGATGAAGCTGAGGATACTGCAAAAGATTTTCAAAATCTTTTTGATAAATCAAAGTCCAGACTTGATACACTTACTCAACTTTCTGATGTCCAAGCTACTAAGATTCAATCTTATCAGGTTGATATGGAAAAGTTACTTGAGGAGAAGAGGGAGTTGGTTAGAGTGAACAAGTTGCAAAATGCAATTTTGGATATTCAGAAAAGAAATGAAGATAAAATCGAGAAGGAATTGTTGGCTGGATTAGATGAGTTAAGATTGCAAAAGTATGAAACTAATAAAGTGGCAAAGAAGCTCATTGCAACAGAAAAAGAGTTGGGTGAAGCTTATCAAAGAATTT
>JBCNJP010000007.1:58854672-58936727 GCA_039602395.1 Deinandra increscens subsp. villosa | reverse complement strand
ATTAAAGATTGAAGTCATTGATTCAAAACGTCTTTTGAACAATGTTACTAACTCACAATCTTTTACAAATTTTCTGGCCAAGGATGAGAATTTTGAGAAGACGTTTAACAAGACCGTGTCTCCACCAGGAAGTCTTAAAGAAGGAGTTCATGACTTGAAAGAAAAGGTTGAGACTGATGATTATTCTAAGTTTGTTGGTTCCAAATCTGTTGAAGAAAGGAAAGAGAACAAAGGCAAGAGTGCTGCAACGTCTGAAGCTCCAAAGGTTGTGTCTAGTTCTTCATCTGATGACAAAGAGAAATCTGCACGTTCAACAATTGATATTGTTGAAACTATTGTTGATGCTCCCAAGGATATTACCAAGATCAAAGCAGAGTTCTCTCGTCTTGCAAAGACCGGGCATACAACATCTGGTTCAGAAGAGAAGGTTTCTGGAAAACATACAGGTTTGGGATTTCAAAAGAAACAGGCCAAAGTGGATGTTTCAAAGGTTCAACAGCAACAAAACTTGAAGAAAGTCAATCTGAAGCAAGTCAAGAAGGATGTGTTTGAAGCTGACAAAGTTCAACCTGAGAGATTTTATAAACTCAAAGGTTCATATCAGATCTTCTCTGATAAGGAGTTTCCACTTCACTGTGTGGATTCTCAGAAAGTTGCTGAGGTCTTTATCAAAACTGATGCTGCTCCAAAGTTCAAGAAGAAACAAACAGCCAAATATTCTTCTGGAAATTCAAATTCTACTCCAAAGAGCCCGACTTCGAAATGGGTTCATGATCATCGATATCAGGTATTCGATTCCTTTTATGATCAATTTGGAGATGAATATTTTTGTGAAGCTTTACAGATTCCGAAACGCCGAAATGTCAATAATCGCTTGTGTTACAATTGCCGACAAAAAGGGCATGTGGCACAAGATTGTCCGGTTTCTGCTGCTTCTAGTTCAAGAAAAGGAAGGGTTCCATTTGTTGGTAAAGCTGCCAAACAACGATTCATTGATGAAAATGGCAGAGTATTTGATGCATATCCACAACCTACATTTTTCAAAACCCAAGAAAGATTTATTCTGTGTTTTCAAAATGTTCCATATGTAGGTTGTTTGTCACAATCAACTGTGACGGATTCATCAAATACTGATTCACCAACACCACAACAAATGTGGAAACCTAAAGTGGTTTCGAAAGGAAACCAAGATACTGGTCGACTAGAAGCGATTCGATTCGGGTCGTTTATAAACTGATGTGTTTGACCAGTGTGCAGGTACTTTTAGAAGACCTATCGGTGATTAAAAAGTTGCTGATGGAGGAGTATTCTGCTGATTTAACTTAAATTACATGTGATATCAATTTCAAAACTGAAATTTTTTTGAAAGCTAAACCTCAAAGGTATCCATGTCGAAAGGTCAATTTTCTTTCTTTTTACATTCCGTATGTACTTTAGGGGGAGAAAATTGAAAACCAAAAAATAGTGTGTCTTTGTGTTTTTGTTAAAATGAAAATCCAAAAATAGAGTTTTCATTTTAAGGGGGAGAAAATGGAAAAATAGAAAAATGCAAAAACATTGAAAAATGAGAAATTAATCCGACATGATTGGGAAATGATGGTACATTGGCTTACGTGTCCGACTCATGGATAAAATAGATGAAAAAGCCATAAGATCATTGTTCGATGTGCTTGGTAGGCTCGGCATTAAATCAGAAAGTATTCAGATGTGATAAACATTAAAATACTAATGCTTGACCAAGTGGACAACATCCTGATACATATCTCATGATATCAAGAAACAAATTTGTGAAAGAGAAAATGAGAAGTCATTGTGTATACATGTGTTCATTTTGCAAAGATTTAAACTTGTTTGATTTTCTTTATTTTGTCAAACGATCGGACTTTCTTTGCGTATCGAAAGATCGACCTGATTGTTGTTCGTTTGACGTTCTGCTTTGTTTTCTTTGGTGTTTCGTATAACTCATCGGACTTTCTCTGCATGTACGGGAGTACCGACCTGATTTTTGTTGGGTTATACACTTTCAACTTGTTTTATTTTCTTATTTTGTTAAATCCGAGGCCTTATCTGAGTATGTCTGATAGTGTGGGGTACATTGGTCAAAGCAAACCTAATCAATTCAATAACATATACAGATGTTATGAGTATGATTATGCCTGAGTTAAAATGGACAAATTATATCAGTAATCGACATGACTTGTGTGCTGAAGTAATTGAAATTGAAGTGTAGTTCAGCATGTCATGTTCAATATGATCCAAAGTTGTGATCTTTCTCGCAAAAGACAAAAATAGTGTCTGATTCTATATTGCATTTTATGTGTCATATCTGAAAAATCAAAAAGATTTTAGATGTGTTTTAGCATAAACAGAAAAACCAAAAAGATTTTGTTTCTTATTTGTTTTTGACCAATCGACATGTGATACGAAATCAAATTTTAAAATCTATCTTGGATTCTCGAAGAGAAGTTTTGTGCCAAGATTAAATTAATTTTCAAAAGAAAAAGGAAGCCGCGTTTCTGTCTTCTGAAATTGCAGGTTATATGTGTCAAGACTCAAGCATGGTGAAAGGGGGAGTATGTTTTATCTTTCACAAGTGGATCTTGAAGTTTGAAGATGATTCAAGAGTGATCCAGCCATGCAAGCTCTATTTCTGACAAGATTTCAAATCAAAGATTGGATGCAGCAATGTTTAAGATTGAAGACTAGAGTTTAGTTAGAAAATAGATACACTACACGTTAAGGGGGAGTTTGTTAGAGCATATACCTATGCTATGATGTGTCTCGTGTATTGTATCTATGTGAGTGTGTCTTAGTATGAGTTTTAGTGACAATATCATTGGCGCCGGACCAAATGGTCCGCCGGACCAAATGGTACGCCCTTACCATTTGGTACGCAGCCTGTTTAGTCACTAACTATAAATAGGTTGTGTTAGAATGGTAGCTTAACACTCTGAGTCATTCTACACTTTCTGTGTGTTTTCTAGAGAGAGAAACTAGGGAGAACTTGTTTGTATCTTCAAGTGATCAATACAAAATCTCTTCTTTACATCCATGTTTACTATGATTGATTGATACACGCAGTAGTAAGATCGTATCTCGGTTTTACAGCATTCGTAGCTGGAAATGTGTCAAATGCTGGAAATATGTCTACTGCTAAAGGTTATGAACTAAGTTATGAACTAAGAGGGTGTCCTGTTTCAATTCCTTCTAGCAATACCATGAATGCAAGTAAACTTGCCTTGTCTGTGAATACTACCGAAGATCACATGGCCCTAGTATCAGCTCTAGTGTCATCGTACTATGGGGTTATCACTGGAAAAGTTGGCAATGCTGAGCACTTACTCAAGCTTTACCGAAAGAGTTGTTACATCAATTCAAGACGTGTAAAAACTCAGATGCTTTATGGAATGCTCTAAAGAAAATGTATGAAGGAAATACACAATATAAAATGAGCAAGAAGAAGGTTCTATGAAAAGAATTCGATAATTTCAAACATTTTGATGGTGAAGGTGTTCCAGAATTGATTTCTAGATTTTGCCATCTTCAATCGGAAATGGATAATGTTTAGATTAAAAAGGAAGATGAGGAGTTGAAAGAAAAATTACTCGAAGCACTGCCAGCAAAATGAGAACCTTATGTTTGATGCTCACAAAAGACAACGAATATTCAACGTTGACTTTCTTACAATTGTTGGGAAAATTACAAGCAAGAGATCTTGAGATGAAAATGTGAATACCACTCCAGCAGAAGTGCAAAATCCTGAAGTGTATTACGGTCAGAATGCAGCAACAATTTGTTAGAGCATATCTCTATGCTACAATGTGTCTCGTCTATTGTATCTAGTTTAGAGCGAGTATGTGAGTTGTAGTGGCCAAATCAATGGTGTCGTACCTACTTGTACGCCGTACCAATTGGTTCACCGGTTGGTACGTAGGCCAGATGGTCACTAACTATAAATAGCTCATGTTAGTTGTGAGCTAAGTAGTTCTGTCATTTTCTACACTTTTTCTGTGTGTGAGTTATAGAGAGAAACCAGAGAGAGTCTTTGTAATCTTCAAGTGATTCAATAAGAATTCTCTTATTTACTTCTCGTTTTCACTAGATTGATCGAAGCATGCAATAGTAAGATCGTTTCACGTATTTACAAGTCGTATCAGAGCATTTGGTTGCTCTACTGCTGTGCTTTTGATCAAATTTTTGGATTTTTAAAGAGAGAAAGTTTGGGTTTCTTCATTTTTCATCAAATTCTTCCAATTCTGTGTTACTCCGAGGTCAAAAATGATTTCTGAACGTTCCTCGAGTGTTTCGCACCTCACTGTGTCAAATTCCTGTTCAAATTATCAAAATTCGCAAAACTCAGTCGATTTCAGCATGGTACACTGTTGGTACACCAGATGATCCGTTGGTAGGCTCAGTGGTATGCTAGGCAATATTCATAGATTTCTGGTACGCTGGTGGTTGGTACGCAAGGCAATCTTCAAAGTTGGTTCGCGACGGTTACTCACTGGTATGCTGGCAGTTACGCCGTACCAAATTGGTATGCTGCTTGATCTGGTACGCTGAGATTTCTGGTTCGGATTTTGGTACGTTGGAGTTTTGGTACGTTGGTGGTACGTTGACCTCTTTGGTACGGAAGTCATGATTTTGGTATGCTGAGACTAGTTTTGGTACGCTGGCAGAAAAGTAGTGTTCATTAAAAGTGACGTAACTTTGTAAGCTTTTGCCGCTATGCAAAGTGCAATGCAAACCTTGCTCAACTTCGATAACAAAATTGGAACAAGCCAGAAAGTTTCCAAATTGGTGAAACTGGAAGATTATCACAATTGGAAACAAAGATTTTCAGCTTACATCAGCACAAACAATGTCGATTTATGGATTCCAATTCGCAAGCTTTATATGCATCCAAAATGGTGGAGATTTTAAATAAATTCACAATTTTGATGCAGCTGAAAGAAAACTGTATGAGCTTGAAGGAAAATCTTTTGGTTATCTAGCAATGGCTTTGCCTACTGAATTGTTGCATCAGTTTAGTACCTGCAAAAAGTCGAGACAGTTGTGGGATGCGTTATCAGCAAGATGCGAAGGCAATGATCAATACAAGAAGAGTAGAAGAAACGTGCTGAACAAAGAATTTGAAAATTTTCAACACTATGACAAAGAAAGTATTCCTGCACTTATATCCAGATTTTCACATCTAATCAGTGAAATGAAGGTGGTGGATATTGAAAAGACCGAGGAGGAACTGAAAGAGAAACTGATGGAAATTTTACCAGAAAAGTGGGAGAATTATGTTCTACTAATTACTCATGATAAGGAATATTCCACATTGTCATTTCATGATTTAACCGGGAAGTTGCATGCTAGGGAAATGGAAATGATGACATCAAACAAGTCAACTGCTCAATTACAAAATCTAGAGTTATGTCATGGTCAAAATTCTGCAAGTCTTAATGCAAAATCTAAATCCTTTGGTGTTGATTCATCTAATCCACCTCAAACAACATTTGCTGCTAGTCTTGGTTTAGGAAATTCTGTAAATTCATCGAGAGGGTGTAACTTCACTATTCCAAACCATTCAAGTCAGACTTCGTTTTCTGCAAAAACACCTGATGAACATTTGGCATTAATTTCTGCTCTATTATCTTCATATTATGGATTGCTGAATAGTGGGTTGAAAACTTCTAATTTGATTGAAGAAGATTTTGATCAGATCGATTCGGATAATCTTGAACAAATGGATATTAATTGGTAACTTGCAATGTTAGCCCAAAGCGTTAAAAGATTCCAGAAGAAGACCAGATTCCAAAGTTTAAATCCGGATGGCAAGGTTGGAATAGATAAATCAAAGGCAAAATGTTTCAAATGTTCTAATTTTGGACATTTTGCTCGTGAATGTTCAAATTCAAATGATTCTTCCTCAAAGTCCAAAACAGCCTTAGTTTCTTAAGTCGATAAACAATATGATTGGGGACGAACTTCTAATTCTCCAATTACTTTAACAGGTATTACTTCTGAGTCAAAAGCACAAACATGGAATGAAGGTTATAATTGGGCTGCTGATTCTCTTGATGAGTCTGCATTTTTGGTCAACTCTGCGTTTGTTGCTCAAATTGATCATAATGATGTCGAAGTAGATCTAACTGATTCTGAATCTGAAAGAAGTGGTTCTGGAAATAGTGGTTATGAATCTGTTTGTGAATTTTGTTCTCAGAAAGACAAAAGATTCATGGATTGATAAAAGAAAATGAGTTTTTGGTTGCTGAAAATAAAAGAAAGATAGAAGAGTTGACAGGTGAACAGAAAAAGTTGGGAGATCTAATTCAAGAATTGTCCTCTTAGAAAGAAAAGTTCTCAGAGTTTCAAGTAGCGGTTGTTGAGAAAGAAATGACATTTCAAAGTTTTGAAAATAAGTTTGAACAAAAATTTACCAAATTATCTGAAGAAAATGCTGAATTACTCAAAGAAGTGAAGAAGTGGAAGGATGAGGCAGAAGATACTGCAAAAGATTTTCAAAATTTATTTGACAAATCCAAGTCTAGACTTGATACACTTACTAAAACTAATGACGAACATGCTATTAAAATTGAGTCATATCAGCTTGATATGGAGAAGTTCTTAGATGAGAAGCGGGAATTGGCAAGAGTGAACAAACTGAAAAATTCAAATTTGGATATTCAGAAAAGAAATGAAGACAAGCTGACGAACGAATTATGGGCTGGACTTGATGAGTTGAGGTTGCAAAAGTATGAAACTCATAAAGTGGCGAAGAAGTTGATTGCTACGGAAAAAGAATTGGCTGAAGCTCAACAAAAGATTTCTGAATTAAAGATTGAAGTCATTGATTCAAAACGTCTTTTGAACAATGTTACTAATTCACAATATTTTACAAGTTTCTTGGCCCAAGATGATAAATTTGAGAAAATATTTAACAAAACTGTTTCACCACCGGGTAGTCTCAAAGAAGGTGTTAATGACTTAAAGGAAAAGGTAGAACCTGGTGATTATATTAAGTTTGTTGACAAGAGATCCGATGAGGGATAGGTTGTGAAGTCATAGAAAGAACAGAAATCTGAAATGGGTGTGTTTGATTCTTCGGCGACTGAAGAAGAGAAATCAGCGAGTTCAAGTGCGAAGACTGCTATTGATGAATCAATTTTCTATGAACAAAATAATGTTCAAGCAGTGAAAGCTAAATTTTCTCGACTTGCGAAGAATGGACATAAAACACCTGGTTCAGAAAAGAAGGTGTCTAGTAAACATGTTGGTTTAGGTTTCAAGACCAAAAATGGTAAAGTTGATGGGGTTCAAGGTCAAGTCGACAACATCTTGAAGCATATCTCAAGATATTCAGAAAAAGATATGTGGAAAAGAAAATGAGAAGTCACTGTGTATACATGTGTTCATTTTGCAAAGATTTAAACTTGTTTGATTTTCTTTATTTTGTCAAACGATCGGACTTTCTCTGCGTATCGAAAGATCGACCTGATTGTTGTTCGTTTGACATTCTGCTTTATATTCTTTGGTGTTTCGTATAACTCATCGGACTTTCTCTGCGTGTATGGGAGTACTGACCTGATTGTTGTTGGGTTATACAATTTTAACTTGTTTTATTTTTCTTATTTTGTTAGATTCGAGGCCTTATATGCGTATCGAAAGATCGACCTTAAGGTAAACGATTTAACGTTCTTATTTCTTTTTGCATGGAACACAGTTGACTACATCATGAATACATTCTTTATGTGATTAAATCACAAATGAAATCACAAATGAAATCACAAAGTGTGATATAAAAAAGCATATCTGAGTGTGTCTGATAGTGTGGGGTACACTGGTCAAAGCAAATCTAATCAATAAAATAACATATCCAGATGTTATAAGTATGATTGTGCCTGAGTTTAAATTGGAAAAATTATACCAGTAATCGACATGACTTATGTGCTAAAGTAATCGAAATTAAAGTGTAGTTCAGCATGTTATGTTCATATGATCCCAAGTTGTGATCTTTCTCGCAAAAGACAAAAGTAGTGTCTGATTCATTATTACATTTATGTTTCATATCTGAAAATTCCAAAAAGATTTCAGGTGTGTTTTAGCATAAACTTAGAAAAATCAAAAAGATTTTCAATGTGTTTTGATGTAAAGTTTCCAAAAGCCAAAAAGATTTTGTTTCTTATTTGTTTTCTACCGATTGACATATGATACGAAATCAAATTTCAAATCTATATCTTGGATTCTCGAAGAGAAGTTTTGCATCAAGATTAAATTAATTTTCAAAAGAAAAGGAAACCGCGTTTCCGTCTTTTGAAGTTGCAGGTTATGCGTGTCAAGACTCAAGCATGGTGAAAGGGCGAGTTTGCAATATATTTCACAAGTGGATCTTGAAGTTAAAAGATGATTCAAGAGTGATCTAGCCATGCAAGCTCTATTTCTGACAAGATTTCAAGTGGAAGATCGGATGCAGTAATGTTGAAGATTGAAGACTGAAGTTTAATTAGAAAATAGATACACTACATGTTAAGGCGGAGTTTGTTAGAGCCGATTTCTATACTACAATGTGTCTCGTGTATTGTATCTAGTTTAGAGCGAGTCTGTGAGTTGTAGTGGCAAAATCAATGGTGCCGTACCAACTTGTACGCCGTACCAATTGGTACGCCCGTACCAATTGGTTCACCGGTTGGTACGCAGGCCATATGGTCACTAACTATAAATAGCTCATGTTAGTTGTGAGCTAAGTAGTTCTGTCATTTTCTACACCTTTTCTAGTGTGTGAGTGATAGAGAGAAACCAGAGAGAGTCTTTGTAATCTTCAAGTGATTCAATAAGAATTCTCTTATTTACTTCTCGTTTTCACTAGATTGATCGAAGCATGCAGTAGTAAGATCGTTTCACGTATTTACACAATTTCTGGAAAATCTGGTAAACATGCTAATTCTGCATCAGCAACAACATTCGTAGCTGGAAATATGTCAAATGCTGGAAATATGTCTATTTCTGAGGGTTATGAATCAAGGGGATGTCCTGTTTCAATTCCTGCTAGCAATACCATGAGTGCAAGCAAACATGCTTTGTCGGTTCATGCAACGGAGGACTACATGGCTCATGTATGAGCTTTAGTATCATCGTACTACGGGGTTGTCATTGGAAAAGTTAGCAATGCTGAGCTAACAGAAGAAGATTATGACCAGGTTGACCCGGATGATCTAGAGTTGATGGATATTAATTGGCAATTTGCCATGTTGCCTAGAAGGGTGAAGTGATTCCTAAAGAAGACTGGAAGGAAATATTTGAATTCTGGAAGACGCATTGGTTTTGAGAAATCAAAGGTTAGATGCTACAAGTGATCCAACTTTGGTCATTTCGCGAGGGATTGCTCACAGCCAAAGAAGCAGGAATATTAGAAGTACACTCCAAAAGCTGAATCATCAAATAACAATTCAAAGTACATAACAACAAGTTCAGGGAGTACTTCTAACCTTAAAACTGACCCCACAAAAGCTCTTGTATCTCAAGAAGATAAGACTTTCAATTGGGGTAATCAGTTTACTGATTCTTCTGCCTTAATTGTGACACATGTGCAGGATGATGATACAATGACTGAATCCACTTCTGAAGGTGAGGAAAGAAAAGATTGCTTATAATCGGTTAAAGAAGTTCTAACATTTTCTGAAGATCAATTTGCTTTTATGGCAAATACAATATCTGAATGTGCTTGTAAAACACAGTAACGATCTTACTACTGGATGAACCGATCGATCTAGTGCACGAGAATGTAAATAAGCTTTGTTTTATTGATTTCACAAAGAGAACAATTACAAAGCTTTGGTTTCTCTCTCTAGAACACACTTAGAAACACACACTTAGTGGAGATGATATGACCAGAAGTTCTAAACTCTCTACACGTGTTACCTATTTATAGGTACGACTAAATGAGCTGCGGACCATATCCGGACCATCTGGTCCGGCGGACCATTTGGTACGCTAGACCAACTGGTCCGCTGCCCTCATAATCACACACACATAAGCTCTCATATAGATACAATACACGAGACACAACGTAACATAAAAATATGCTTCTACAAACTCCCCCTTAACGTGTAGTGTATCTATTCTAACTAAATCTCTAGTCTTCAATCTTCAACAATGTTGCATCCGATCGTCAACTTGAAATCTTGTCAGAAATAGAGCTTGCATGGCTGGATCATTCTTGAATAAATCTTTGACCTTCAAGATCCACTTGTGAAAGATATAACAAACTCCCCCTTTCACCATGCTTGAGTCTTGACACACAAAAAACCTGCAACTTTAGAAGACAAAAGTGCGGATTTTCTTTGAATTTCCAAAAATAATTTAATTTTGGTGCAAAACTTCTCTTTGAGAATCCAAGATATTGATTTTGAAATTTTGATTTTGTATCAAGTGTTGATCAATTGAAAACAACTAAGAAATAAAATCTTTTTGGCTTTTAGAAACTTTAGATCAAAACACACCTAAAATCTTTTTGATTTTTCAAAGTTATGCTAAAACACACCAAAAATCTTTTTGAATTTTACAAAAATGGAAATATAAATGCAATACAAAATTACACTCAATTTTTGGTATTTTGCAAGAAAGATCACGACACGAGATCATATCAGACATAACGCATCTAGCACATTTCAATTTCGGTCTTAATCAGCATGCAAGCCAAGATAATCGCAAATACAACATTTATGTTTATTTCAGCATGCACCAATCATTTTTTATCGTTTTCAGATATGCTTAAGGTAATTTTATCATGCACTGATAACTCGGCCTCCACTCTATCAGAAATACTGGCAAATCATCATATTTATCATATAAATCCAACTTTCTTAGAGATTTAATCATCCTTGATGAGTCATGCAAAAATAAAGCAGAACCCTAAACAAACAACAATCAGGTCGGCCTTGTGAGCACGCAGAGAATGTCCGATTGTTTAGGAAAATAAGAAATATAAAAATAAAGCAGAAATTGTATAATCCAACAACAATCAGGTCGGTACTCCCGTACACGCAGAGGAAGTCCGATGGATTATACGAAACACCAAAGAAAATAAAGCAGAACGTCAAACGAACACCAATCAGGTCGATCTTTCGATACGCAGAGAAAGGCCGATCATTTGACAAAATAAAGAAAATCAAACAAGTTGAAATTTTTGCAAAATGAAAACATGCATTCATCAAGATATCTCTTTATTCTATTTTTGGAATCATCACACAGCATTCATCAAGAAGCAAATAACCAAAGATCATCAGACAAGCTTTATGTTTATATCTTACTTGCAGATATCAGATTAGTCATGCACATTCACAGATTATGCAAGTACCTACAGCCTTTAGACTTAATCTATCCATGGCAGATAACATATATGCTGATGTACCATCATTTCTCGCTTTTGTCGGATCAATTTCTTAATTTTCCATTTTTTTATATTTTTCCAATTTCTCCCCCTAAAATTCAAACAAACACTATTTTTTTTTTAATTTTCAAATTTTCTCCCCCTAAAAATATGAACGAAAGAAAATGAAAAACAAACATGAAAATGATCAATCAACACTTGACATATTTTTGAAAATGATTTTTGTAAAAATTTGTGTTTCAAAGATAGGAACGATGCATTTTAACTTAAAACAATCACAAGTATTCCACTGTCAGCAATTAGACAATCACTAACAGGTCTTCTTGAAATACCTGCACACACTGGAAAATAATAAGTTTGTAAAACCCCGACCCTCATCCCCATTTGTGATAGGTCATCCAGTGTCTTCAACAAAATCAGTGTTGGCTGTTGAGACAACCTTTGGTCTCCATTCCGGTTTTGGTTTTAACATTTCTAGTGAACCATTGTCAACTGATGAGTGACAATCAGAACTACTACCCAACGTGTCTGTGTTAAGTTTCTTTTTCCAGAAAAATGTAGTGTTGGGCATTGGTTCACTAAAAATAATGCCATCAGGATCAACATACTTTGTATGTTTGGCATTTGATGATGAATTGTTAGTTGTCGTAGGACAATTATTTGCATAATGACCCTTCTCACGACAAACATAACACAGTCGATGATTAATTTTACTGTTTGAAATTGGTTTTCCAAACTGATCAGTCGACCCTTCATCATAAACCTTTGAAATCACAGATTTAAATTTCTTTGGTTTCTGAAATTTTGGAAAACATTTTGGAGAATCATAAAAACCAGAATCATCTCCATAACCAAAGAATTTATCTAGATGATAAAGCCTGTTAGAATTAGCAGAATAAAATGAATCTGAATTTTTACCGCCTTGTGGTGTAGCATCAGATATGCAAGAAGACTCTTCAGAAGAAATCTTTTCATCTGCAGATGATGAAGATACTTTCTTCTTCCAAAACTGAGGCTTCTTCTCTGTAGACACCTTCTGTTTCTGTTTCTGCTCATCTTTCAACTTCTTCTTGTTGGAATCATTAATCGGAACTTCTTTTTCTTCATATCCCAAACCACCATTTTTCTGCTTAGGATGTTCTTTCAAAGAATGCCCTTGTGAAGCTAGACGAGAAAATTCATCTTTGATAGCTTTAACACCAACTGTCTTATTTAGTAAAGATTCATCGATCACAATATCAGAAAAATCAGGAATCTTCACATGACCTGGATTCCCTTCAAAAATCTTTTCTTTATCAAGAAATGTAGACTTGGAATCAAACTTCAATCCTTTGCAATAATCAACCCCCTTTTTATTCTTTTTAATCTTTGACTTTTGTGCTTTTCCAGACTTAACACCATCTCCTTCAGGAAAATCTTGCAACTTTTGACTTAAATCATCATTAGATGGCTTTTTCAGATCAATCACTTGAGCAGGAACTTCATGGTTGTCAACATCTTTACTTGGTTTGCCATCTCGTTCCATATGATACAGATAATTCTGAAACACACTTGATGTATTGAAATTCTCAAGTTTTCGTTGAAGATCAAGCATTTCAATCTTTATCTCAGAAACCTTTGTATTAGCTTCAAGTAACTCCTTTTGAGAAGCAATAAATTGCTCAAACAACTCGTTATACTTAAGCTTTTGACTATACATTCTATCACATCCAGCAAGAACTTCTCCAGTAACCTTCTCTACCTGTTTCTTATAATACGCAACATCTTGTTTCAAAATGTCATTTTGACTTTGAACCTCACCTTTTTCATCACGCAACTTTGTGAGTTCCTCCTGAAGTTGGATTACTCTATCAGCAGCTTCGACAACAATTTTATTAACATTTTCATATTTCTGTTGAAGAGGATAACACTTCGCAAATAAAGCATCAAAATCTTCAATAGCTTCCTTTTCATTAGCTTTAGCTTTATTGCATTCTTCAACTAACATTTCTTTTTCTTTCAACCAATCTTCCTTAATTTTACCAAAATCAGTACACGTTGTACAAGAGGAAGAGGTACTCTGTTGAATTTTGGCTTCGTAACCATCATGAATTTTATTTTTCCATTCCTCCAATTCTTTTCTCGGAATACTATTCTCTTCGGATAACTTCGCTTCTTTCTTCTCTAATTCTTCAATTTTACCTTTAAACTTAAACTCTTGATCAACCGTTTTCTGAGAAATTGTAGACATATGTTCTTCACATTGTTTCTTTACAAAATCCCATATCAGCTTTGCTTTTCCACAATCTCTAACTTGATTTTTTAGAGTTATAGGCAAAGCTAACCGAAGAAGTGCTTTAGCCTTTTCATTTTGATCATATGATTCCCTTTCATCAATTGAAAAATTCCATCTCATCTTACACTCACCACCATAAGTTGTTGGATACTGATATTCATTTGAAATCGGTAACCACAACCGTTTATCCAAGTCAACAACATATGCTCTAAAATTTGTTGCCCAACCATGATAATCTTCAAGATTTATCAACTTCGGCACAATCTGACTATGTCTCTCAATAAATGCATCAATTGTATACATTTTGAAAATTGTGAAATTGGATAAAAAAACTTCAAACTCGAAAATGAATGTCTTAGAATTTGATTCTGAAGATCAACTTTGAACGAACAATGTAGAGCTCGTCGAGACGATCGATTTGAGTACTTATGCCTCTCGTAGCGATTAACGATGCAAAAGTTATGACACTTTTAAGAAACTGCCAGCGGACCAAATGTACCCAGCGGACCAAAATGGTACGGAGGACCAAATTTGTACTCAGCGGACCAGATTTGGTACGGCGGACCAAATGGTACGGGGCGGACCAAATGGTACGCTGAAACTGCCGCGGACCAAATTTGAAGATGTCCTGGCGGACCAACAGCGGACCAACTGTTCTTCGAGCGTACCAAAGCTGAAATCGACGGATTTTCGCGAATTTTGACAATTTGGACTTGAATTTGCTTCAGAGAGGTGCGAAAACTCACTAGGAACACTCAGAAATCATTTTTTTTTACCTCGGAAACACTCGGAATTGAAGAAATTTGATGAAAAACCAAAGAAACCCACTTTCTCTCACTAGAAAAATCCAATTTTGATCAATTCAAACCAGCAGAGCAACCTGGATTTGTTCTGATACCACTTGTAAAACACAGTAACGATCTTACTACTGGATGAACCGATCGATCTAGTGCACGAGAATGTAAATAAGCTTTGTTTTATTGATTTCACAAAGAGAACAATTACAAAGCTTTGGTTTGTCTCTCTAGAACACACTTAGAAACACACACTTAGTGGAGATGATATGACCAGAAGTTCTAAACTCTCTACACGTGTTACCTATTTATAGGTACGACTAAATGAGCTGCGGACCATATCCGGACCATCTGGTCCGGCGGACCATTTGGTACGCTAGACCAACTGGTCCGCTGCCCTCATAATCACACACACATAAGCTCTCATATAGATACAATACACGAGACACAACGCAGCATAAAAATATGCTTCTACAGTGCTGATTTCGATGAGGTTTTCTTACTAAAGAATGTAGGATCGAAATCAGATCGTACACAATATCAGTCACACGAGAGGTTGCGGAATAACGTCTCGTTGATGATTCAAGAAAGAGATCATGAATGTAAACTATGAAATACGATAAACACTTACTTGAATACGATATAATGTTGCAGAATTCGTATTAAACAACCAAAGAAACCAAAAACGGGTTGAGGAGAACCAGCATCAACAACCAAACATGGAGGTGATGATTTTCTTATATAGAGTTCGCAAATCATCACCTTCTCAACCCTAATTTCGACCAGGCCCCCAGCTGGCCCACAAAAACCCTTTACAATTAACCACAAAAACCACTAATAAAGCCCACTATTAGTTACAATGAAAGACCAAAGGCAATGTGATGTGCTCGGAACGTACCTAAAAATATAATAAAAACCTAGACCTAAACCTAGACCTAGACACACCTAATTTTACCGAAAAAACCTAAAACTGAACCGAACCCTAAGGCAAGTGTACCTATCGGATTATAGTAAAGCTAAGGCAAGACCGGGAATATCGAACCCTAAGACACTCTAAAGACAAAGACTTAACCTAGACCTAAAGAATGGAAATACTGAGTAATTTGGGTTTTTGAGATTTGATTTGAATGAAAATTAACTAACGCAGCTGACAAACGGACAGCAGGAAACCTAAGAACAACCTTCAGAACAGAGAAAGATACCACCTAGACTCTGAATCCTAATCACTAATGACAACTTCAATCGGTTATGACTAATCTGATGGTGGCTAGTTCACCTTTCAAGTACTTCCTAGCATGCAATCCTAACGCTCGAACAGGAGTTCACCTTTCGGGTACATCCAACCTCAACTAGACCTAACCACCCTCGAAACAATCTAAGGCACCTTAAGCTAGTTGGAGCTACCATGAATTACTATGAATGACAAGAATTAGCAAGTTACCTAATTTCCTAGGGCATCCCTCTTCCGATGGCGATGTGATCCTATTCCACTAAGCAACCCAACTAACCTACTTAACTATCACCTTCCGGCTTGTCTAATTTGGGCAACAAATTGCAATCCAGAAAGATAATTATTAACTAACACGATAGTTCAAGACGTCTCCTAAACCACCCTATCGCAACCAACCCTAAAGCTAGCTACTTTAGACAAATTACTTAGACCGAAAGACATTCGAAGGAAAAAAGTGTATCAATCAACAACTATAAATCCAATCAACAATTCACATATACATTCAATCATAGCAACCATGGAGTTTAATAGGAAAGTACATCAATCAATTAGTCATAAAACCGAACAAAGTAATCAAAAGATCAAAATCATCAATACGAGTCTAGGTGGCTCTAAAAGTTTAGCCAACAATCATGTCAAGTACAGATAACATAATAAAAATCAGAACTTTAAGCCCTAACATGATAAAATCTAGAAATCGAAAGAGATTAGATGAACCCGTTATTGATTTGGTGATGAAAATTGGATCCACCCTTGAATTCCCCTTGATTCCTAGTCTCCTCTGCTCTTGAAATCACCTCTAGATTGCTCTCTGCCGTCTGCAAGTCGTGAATCATCGACTGGAACCCTAAAACCCAATTTTATATCGTGAAACCTTCTTTTGCGGGTTTTGAGGCTGCAAGCGTATCGCTTGCTAATATATTCCCACCAGGCGATACGCCTGGTGCTCATTACACGACAATTTAGTCGGGCGGAACTGACTTTGACTTCTGTTGACCAGCCACTCCGCGCGTATCGCGTAGAAACCATCCAGTCCCAGGCGATACGCCTGGGACATCTTGTTCAGCACTTGTCCTCTTCTTTTCTTCATTTCTTTCCAACTTTCTCTCGTGGCCTCGGGACTTTATTAAAAACCTACAAAACTCATAAAAACATAAACCAGACCCCAAAGACACCGACTTAGCTAAAAACAACTAAAACAAATAGAAACCAACTCAATTAGACTCAAATACGTAACAAAAGACTCAGGAAAACCGGATGTGTTTGCAACACATCACAATGTTAACAAAAACTAATGTGTAAGCCTAAAATAATCCTTTACAATCTTCTCCTAGGCTTACGACATTAGTGCTTCACGGCAAACTGAAATCGAATGTATGCTTCTCTTTGGACTCCCACCACTTATTTTGTATGATCGTCATTGTAGCCACAAAGAAAGTAGTTATCTGATCATTGTGTTCCTCGTTATTAGTAATTCGAGAAATATGAGTAGAGGCGAGGATCTTGATGTCATTTTCACCAAACGTGAGTAGATCCATTGTATCATAGAATCTATAGTCAAAACCTTCACACACAACCACAGCTTCACCAGTAGTTGGATCATAATGCCATGACTTAAAGAACTTCACAAGGGTTCCATCATTAATACTATCTAGCAGTGGAATCACCTTTGCTTTTAAGGTAGGGCGCCACAATATTTCCTTTTTTTCTTCTCCAGTCATGGGGTCCTTTTTGATAACGATCTTGTCTTTAGCAACCTTGAAGTCCTTGAATCCATCCTTTGAAGGCTTTTTCAGAACATCACCAACATAATTACCATCAGAACTTCCTGACCGGTTAATAAAAGGAACTTCCAAAAGGGCATTCAGATCAACCATGGTCCATGAGTGAAATTGATTAATGTCTGTATAGTATTCCACGTGACTGTGCCCCTTGCGCAGAACTACAAACAATTTCTTGAGATTATCATAATGCCAGGAACAAATGCCATTTCTTATTCCCTTCTTGTCATACTCACCTTTACCTAATTGAAGTGAGTATTGAGGTGGTGGAGTCTGTAGCTCTCTAAATCAATTTATAGAATTTGTTGGTCGTGGAGCAATCATGTTTGCATGCTTCAGACTTTCCTCCTCGGTCTTCTTCAATTCTTTAATAAGCTAATCATCCTCAAATAAATCATAAAAGTTTACATTTTTAAGTCCGGAAAATTCACCAGCAGTATCATCTGGTAGAGCAGGAAAATCCTTCTCAAAGTTAAACTCAAGATTGGGAGAGGAAGATCCAGCAACTGAACTCACACATTCTTTTGGATCAGAAGCTGATCCTCCAATATCAGGAATTTTGAAACCAGCAAACTCCTTACCCATCTTTGTCTTCACATCAGCCAATAATATTGATAAATAACCAATCTGCGTATCAACTTTAGTCTGAAAATCAGCTAGTTTTTTGGCTTCTTCTTTTTGCCGTTTGGTTTCTTCTTCTTGAGCAGAGAGTAGTGTACTGATTAATTCTTACTTGATGACAATCTGCTTCTCCAATTCTATGACTCTTAGTTGTAAGTTACGTATGGCTACAGACTCAACAGTCTCTAGCTCCTTTCCCTTTCCGGAGCCCAAAACATTAACAGGTTCACTTGTAACATGGGTTATAATAAGAGCTTGTACAGGGTGAGTAGTAGCTTCTCTAGATAAGCTACTTTCAGGTTGAGGTATGGGATCAAGATTTCTTCTTCTTTTCAACGGTCTTGGTTGTTCAATGACTACATCAGCTTCAGCTTCAGGAGACACATTTACAGAGACAAGATTTCCAAAAGGAGGAATCTCAAAAACCTGTTGCATAGATTCATCATGAAATCCTTCAAGGGTTTTATCAGATTCAGTTTTAGAATCAATTATATCAACTTCTTCAATGGCAGGTGAAAGCTGCCTTGCATCATGTTCATCAGCAACAATTGCTTGAGATGAAGTAGAAATAGGATGATCAAATGTACTTATAGCAAATACTCCAAATTTATTTCCAATTGGAGCAATCTTGTTTCCAAGCTTTGGAGGAGGATTGATCAGATGAACCATCCATCCCCATTGGCTTCAGATCCAATAAATCATCAGATTTTTCCAGCTATGGATATTTATCATCCAAAATCATTTGTACGAATCGAGGCACTGCCGGGAATTTATCTTTCTTTCTGATCGCAATAGCCTGCATATCTTTAAGCATCATTCTAGAAAAATTAAACTTCCACTCTTTTGCCAGCGCAATTAATGCTGCAGTATGTTGCTGATTGAGTTCATCAGTGCTGCTCTTTTTAGCAATTTGCATCTTTGTAGATAATGAACCAACATTTTCCAGAAAATCGGTATGTCTTTCTTCATAGTTCTATTGGATGGCCCCATATAACCCATTTCATTCAGTACATTCAACATAGTAGACTTTGGATATTTAATCGGGTCATCAGGTGAAACATTCAATCGGGTCTTTCTTCATAGTTCTGTTGGAATATCTGCCTCCGTGATCACGATGTCAGTATTCTGAATTCTTGCAATGAGAGCAGTTTTGTCATGACTCACGGAAGCTGTCGTCCAGAAATCACGAATCATCCTTTTACACACTGTTGGTGTGGCTCTCGACAAAGAATTAAGACAGCTTTTATTGAGTCCAGCAATTAGCGAACTAAACAAGTCTAGATAGTCTGCTGGAGGTGGTATCATGTATGCCACAATGTTGTGATCTGGTACAAATTCCAAGTCACTACACAAACGAAACAACACCAAAAATCAGTTTAAAACCCTCATAATTCATCAATTCAAACCACATGTGAGCACACATATAAAAAATAACCAGACACAAACAATAATTTTCGGTCTAGAATGGAGTTTTCGGACATAATTTAGAGTATTTGGACATCAATTAGGGTTTTTGGATGAACCCGAACCGAAAACAGGAGATAATTGTCTGAAAACCTAGTCCGAAAGCCATTGGAAAACACTATCCGAAACACCCGTCCGAAAAACCTATCCGAAAACCCTATCCGAAAACACATTCGAAACGCATCCAAAAAAGTCATCCGAAATCGCCGTCCGAAAATGTCCGTCCGAGAACGTCAGTCCGAAAACATCCGTCTGAAAACTCCTCCGAAAACTCCCATACGGAAACCTCCGTCCGAAAACATCCGTTTGAAATTTTGTCCGAAAACATCGTTCGAAAACTCGTCCGAAAACTCCCGTCCGAAAACCTCCGTCCGAAAACACATCATCTGAAATCTCCCATCCGAAAACATCTGTCCGAAAACCTCGTCTTCTCCGATAGAACACCGGTAATCACCGAAGTTTTCCAAGTCACTCTAGACTCTTGTCATCTCCTGCAAACACTAAAACAACAAGTTTTAATCATAAAACACTCTTTAATATCCCTTACCCTTCCTCTGCCATGAAGATTTTGAAGCTTTAAAGCTTTCTTTCTTGGTCAACAATGGTGAAAACTTGAAAATCAAAGTTTAATAACGGTGGATGGGGTGGTTGCGACGACAGGTAGTGGGTGGCGGTCGGTGGTGTTGAGCGAATGAGTGAGATTCGAAGGTGGTTAGTGGCTGTAGTAGAGGTGGGTTAGGTGGATGGTGGATGGCGATGAATGTTGATGGCGGAGGTAGATGGTGACTGGTGGCGATGGCTATAGGAGGGTGGAGACGACGATTTATGGTGGTAGAGGTGGGTGGCAACTAGTGGCGGTGGTTGCAGGAGGGTGGATGATGATGGTTGGCGGTAACTGTGGGAGGAGGGTGTAGACGGGTGACTGTAGAAGAGGAGATACAAAAAAACAATTTCAAGTGGGGACCAAGGGTTTTAAAAACCCTTGACTAGGTCAACACCAATTTTTCAAAGAACCCCCCCCCCCCCCCATTCATTGCACATTCTCAAAAATGAACTATTTCACATAAAAAGTTAACAAATTAACTTCCCCTATGAACCAGACTTATTCTCTTAATCTTTTTGGACTGAGACTAATAGAGAAACTGGAATAAAACAAGTTTAACTAGACAAAACTATGAATATTTAACAAAAAAAATTGAATTAAGTATACAAAATTAAATAAAAGTTTGAAGAACACAAGGGAATTAACCGTCTCAAGAAATGAAGAACCCTTTTCAACATCTGTTACTCGAACGCGTCTAGGTGATTACCGATATTTTGGTCCACTTTAAAACCCACGTTCCTCTTTTCCAGGCTGTTTGTCACTTATTTATCTTTTAGTTACATTAATTACGACCATGAGACAGTCACACACAAATCCTAGGTAAATAATATATGCAGTCTATCAAGCTTGATCATTCCCTACCACATATTTTCACATTCCCATGTCTAGAGTTTTGAATCTTTTCTTGAGACTTGGTTGAGAAAAGAAAGAACAGATCATAAGGAGATAGGGAAAATATACAGAGACTTTTATGATTTCAACTCAGAGGCATTTTTCAGTCAGGCTAACCTTTCGTCAAACACATAAGTCTAGTCGTGAAGTCAGGGCTAAAGGGTTTTGGACGTTAGAGGGTCTCTTTCATTGTGCACATTGGCATCTTTTGTGGTGTAAATTATATACAGTGATCTGCAAGCACGTTAATGCAGACTGACCAGGTCTTTGCTTACTCAAAATAGAGGAAAGTCTGATTAACATGTCAGCCATTCTATACCAGGTCATTGCTCACGCAAAGCAGAGGCAAGACTTGACTAACGGCTTTGACATCCCCCGGTCTTTGCTCACAAAAAACAGAGGGGACACCGACTTTTTGAGATTTTCGATTCAACACTTTGGAGTCCGGCGTGTGTATCGGGAACAATTCAGCAGTCAAATAGAACAATCACTTAACCTAAGTATGTGTTTCCCTTCAAATTCCATACCTTATATTTAAGTGCTGTGACCCATACCTTTGTTTTTGGAACTGAGCCTACCGAGCATATCACCATGGATCATGTCTTTCACTTCTGCCTTACACGTGTCAGTCACCTGAGGACAGAAATATTTCATTTCCCAATATTGTTTAAAAACACCAACGCCGAGAGGGAGTTTATTCTTCCCCTGATTTTTAAAACAATATTTATTTATATTTTGTTATTTTTATTTATTTATTTATTTATTTATTTATTTATATATATATCTATTACTATATATAATACATATTGCCTTAAAGGGCATTTTTGTCATGAAAAATGCTTAATCCTTAAGACGCGTACAAAATTTTTAGCACCATGTACAATCTTTAAAGCCTCACAATTGAACCCTTCTCCACCTTTAACAAGCACAAGAGATGAGGGTATTTTCGTCTCTGCAACCTTCTCCTCTCCTTATCCTTTTCCACCTCGATTTTCAAGTCCCTTCTGCTCTCGATTGTCGCTCTTCTATTCTCGATTACTGCATCTCCAGCAGTCTCTCTCCTCTTCTGTTGGGCAATCTCCCTCCTATCTTCTTGATTACCACATTTGAGCATCTCAAACGTCCTTTGTAATGATCATGCTTCTTGATTACCACATTTGAGCATCTCTCTCCTTTCATGTTGCTTTATCTATCCGTAACATTCTCTCTCTATCCGCGGCTCCTCAAATCGAAACCCTAAATCGTAGCTCCCTCTCAAACTGGTTTTGTTTAATTTATTGTTCATCGATCTCAAATCTGTATCCCTCATTTTCTCTCTTTCATATCTCAAATCAGAGGTGCAAGAATCCGAAAACCAACCTCTGCGGTATTTGGGTCGAATTGGAGATTCAGGAAAGGGTTCAAGCTCAATTTCGACCGAATTGAAGAAAAAACCAGGCGTTTGGATACAATTCGTGAGGTTTGATTCTTACTTTTAACCTTGTTGTCTTCTTAATTTTGAAAGATTCATTTGATTTCTACCATTTCTCGCTTACGGACAATTTAGGATTTCTACCATAGTAATAGATATCTATATTATACTTTATAATCAATTCTTATGTATTTTGTCCTTTTTTTTTCTCAGGGATCCATCTGCATAGATTATGCTTGATAATTGATGCTGAAGATGCAGAAACTATGGTACTCCCTCTTGATGAAGGAAAGCATTGTTAGTTATATAATTAAGAGTGGACCATTTCGTATATATAAATGTTCCTGAACTTTTTGTTCTTGCAGAAAGAAGCAAGCTAACCGACCCTTTCTATCCGCTTGAACACCAAGAACAGGATTTAAAGAAGAAAAAAGAAGCAGAACCTGAATGTCTTGATAAAGAAGAAATCGAGGCTTTCTCTTCAAACCCTAACCTGAATGTCTTGATAAAGGTTTTCAGGTACATATGCTTTTCTCTTCAAAGAAGAAATCGAGGGAGAGAGATATGTATGTTTGAAAGCTGGTTCGATGATTTGATGGCCGTGGAACCTCACAACGTCGGTGTCTACTCTTCCTCTTTCATTAAATTACGCTTTCATCAGCTCGCGATTCTAACTCCCGTTTTATATCGATTTTTGTTTGCTTATCTATTTCAGGCTATGTGCTTGCAGATGTGCCTCACTTAACTGATTACACTCCAATCTCCTTGTAAGTTTATGTTCAAGTTTCTCCCCTTCAACAAATACTTAGATCTAGGGTTTATTTGTTTAAAATCAAGCGGTTGTGGACGATTCTGACAGCCACTGCTCCTTCAATTTGAAATTGAAAATCTCATTCAAAAGGGTTTTTCTCCTTTTCGTTTTCTGTTTTGCGTTTTACGTCTTCACAGGGAAGTTTACTTAATTTCGTTTTCTGTTAGTTATTTCGATCTGATTTTGATCTGATTTCGTTTTCATAACTGTGGTTTTCACGCCGCTACATGCATCTTCCATCCGATGGTTTTGATCGGTTTGTTTTCTCATCGTTAATTGATGTATAAGCTTGAATTATCATGATCTGTTTTAGTGAATACAAGTTTGTCTTTTTTTAGGGTTTTTCACTTTTTGTGAGGAATCTGATTAGGGTTTTGTTTGTGCTTTTTGTCTTGCAGCCAGGTGGTTAGTTTGGCTTATCTGATTTGTTTCATATATATTATATCATGTGCAATGCAGGTTTAGTACTTTATGTGCCTGCATCTAAGCTTATCTGTTGACAGATCTTCTTGATTGTTGATATCGGTTTTGATTTCGTGGGTATTTCTTCTATTTTTAAAGGTATATTATTCTCACAGTTGATGAAACCCTGCAAGTTCAATTCTGGGTACAAAACGTATATTAAAATGATTGTTGATTATGGCGCCAATTCATAACTCGAAGTACTTTAATAAGCTGGAACCGCTTACACCAGTAAGATAATATGTAAGTTGGAATGTTTTTTTCTTACATTACTAAGACTCCTCTTTACATATACTTTTGCAGATGATGGACGCATGGGTATAGGTATCTGCTATAACAATCATTTAAAGGAGCTGACCATGCTTTATACATCTAGAGGCTTGTTTTAAACTAAAACATATTACCTTTACATTTATCTTTTTTGCTTATTTTGAGCATACCAGAATGATCGTACTAGGTTTTTCTCAATATCAAATTATAAGTCTTAGCAAAAGCATGAGCAGTATTGAACCTTGCAACACCATTGACAACAATAGAATATTGTCCTAGATGGTAAATTATTAAAGTTTCTTTATTTGGTGTGTTTGTTCATATGAAGCGAAGTCTTGATAAACTTTCTTTAATCTACAAACTCTCGAGCTTGCAGAAGGTTTCTTGATATGCAACTTCTAATGTATTTCTTATGGTACGTAACCACTTTCACTTTTATAGTTTACATTCTGATGTTTCTATTTAATTCTATTTGTTTCTTTTTTTCTTTATTGTTTCTTTGACTTTTACATTTTTCATTTATGTACTTTTAATTGTAGTCTCTTTAATCTGATATAATCTCTAATATATACCAACTGTACATATGTTTAGATATGGCATTTTTAGGGAAGTTGTTAGAAGAACTGCAAGGCTCATAGCTCTTGCACTTGATCTTATGGTTGGTGAACTGCTAGGGAAGCCTATTGCGATCTTAAGGTTATTGCATTATTCAGGTGGAACAGGTTATTGCCTATTGCGATCTTAAGGTTATTGGATATATGAAGTACATAACATGTTATAACTATAAATTTATGCACATTTTTAGTTTTTAACTGAAGTAACATCTATTTTCTGGTCAAGTGAGTTGTCATATTATTATTCACAAGTCTAATAATGTCAGTTGTGGTTTTGGCAAGATGGATTTCTATACATGTTTAGTTTGACTCAAAATCTTTTTGAATTGTGAGCGAAAAGCCATTTTATTGAATGCTAAATAACTGTTTACTTCTTTTAAAAAAGATGTGAAAGTGTAGGCTGACTTTGCTATACCCGCAGGCTCTATTGCTACTGATGTGAGTTTTAAAGAATTGATGTGACCTTGCTATGTTCATTGTGTGACTATATAGATATGTTTATGGTTCTGGATATTTTCTCTTACAAGCAATGATTTTGCTCTTATTTGTTAGATATTACAAATAGGTTCATCCAGCTAGGCTGAAAGGTGATAAAAAAAGATGATGTAGTGAAGGTACATTTGTTTTAATGGTTTTATTGCAGCCTTCTGATTTCATTTTAGTATATACATTTGAATATTAGTAAAATACACACAATTCTTAATTAGCCTTCTTATTTCTGTTACTATTGTTTTTTTTTTTCGGGTGGAGTTCTTACCCATTTGTATGCTCTTGATTTTCCAAGAGCTACTTGAAGGTATAATTTCTCAATATTTTCAAATAATATCAAGCTGATCTCTAACTTTTTTTTCTAATTCTGCAGGTGTATGCTCGGTCAATTGATTTGTTTCTTCCTAAAAAAATTGATATTGATCTCATTTTGTAATGTTTTATGCGTTTGATTGTGTTTGTTTGTGTGTGTAGCACCTTGATTCTGCGATGCGAACAAACCTAAGGTCAGTTGCACCACGTAGCACCAGGTTTGATCAAATTTCCGACCTACCTTCAAATTAAACACTTTAGGCTCTGGATCTCTGGATGCCGGCAAAGATTCTGATGCCGGAGTTCTAATCCCTGGCCGATTTTGGTCCAATGCGTTCACCGTACAACACTCCACTGCCCATACATGCGTACCTCTCTCAGTTTTTTTTTTCTAAGTTTTTTGTTTTGCTCTTAAGAATCAGCAGAGAAGTCTCTATCCAATTCGTCCGATGAAAAGCGGGTGAACGATTAGGAGGAAGAAGATGAAGAACTCGAAGCTGTCGATCAGGAATTGTGACAACTTTTATTTTTAAAATGTTAAGATGTGATTGAGTTCATACGACCCACCTGTGAAAGGTTAATTTTTATACAGATTGCACATATAGATTGCTCATATTGGAATTGTGATAACTTTAAGTTTACACGGCCCACCTGTGAAAGGTTATTTCTATACAGATTGCACATATAAGTTATTTCTATACACATTGCACATATAGGTTATTTCTATAGAGTTCATTTATAATTTCCAGATTGAGTTTAAACTTCACATGTGGCTTTGTTCTTCTTTCTTCTATGGTTAATTATCATAGCATAATAGTACTTGTAGACTATTTAATAAGTTTCTGACATTCAAGTGTATTCGTTTCTCCTCAATAGTTCTTTAGCTTTGTTGGTTTTAATTGATGATTTTCTCCTACATCAAGAATTCCAGATAATCATCTTCTAATAGGCTTCTTTATAAATTGTTGTCGTGTCGCATCACTTTAATATTAAATTATAGGAATAAAAATATTATAATTCCTTTTTTATATTTTTTATTTTTTTATAATTCTAATATTAAATTATACTAAAATATTAAAAAATTTGACAGGTCAAAAGGGCATTTGATCTGATAGATGATGAATGTCCTTCCGTCACATCAAAAGAAGTTTTTAAAAGTTTACGATCATCCCTTCTTTATTTTACTTTTAGTTTTTTTAGCTAGCTTTTAATTTGTCAGTGTAGTTCAATATTTAAAATAAGGACGTGACAAAAAAAAGAAGGGTTAACTGTCTTAAACTCAAGAACTTTAAATTATCTTCGCGCTGCATCACGCAAATAGAAACGAATGTTACATTGTTAATTGTCACCGCAACCGAACGCACGCAGATAGAAGACAAGTAACGGATAACGCGCTATAAATCATCGTTGCCGCCGCAACGCGCGGGCACCATCCTAGTATATATATATATATATAATGTCAATCTAGTCCTCAAAGTATATCATTTTCAGCCCTTGAACACACATCTCAAATTTTCACACGATCGAGAGGTTTGGTAAACATATCAGATACATTTTCATCAGAAGAAACCTGCTCAAGATAGATTAGCTTTCTCTCAAAGCAATCACTAATAAAGTGTACCTTTATGTCGATATGTTTAATCTTAGAATGGTTTACTGGATTCTTTACAATTTGAATAGCAGCAGAATTGTCACAATAGATCGGGGTGTCTACAAAATTCAGTCCATAGTCTGCCAGCTGATTCTGAATCTACAAGACTTGAGAACAGCATGCAGATGCTGCCACATATTCAGCTTCAGCTATGGATTGCGAGATGGTATGCTGCTTCTTGCATTGCCAGGAGATCAGCCTATCTCCCAAGTATTGATAGCCAGCAGACGTAGACATCCTGTCAAGTTCACAACCTGCAAAATCGCTGTCAAGAAAAGCAAACAAATTAAAATCTGAATCCTTTGGATACCAAAGACCAAGCCGAGGCCTGCCTTTCAGATATCGAAAGATTCGTTTGACAGTAAGAAAGTGCGACATTTTAGACATTTTAGGTTGAAATTGATAACGAGCACATGTATGAACACCAAACATGATGTCAGGTCGACTTGTGGTCAAGTACATCAATGATGCAATCATTGATCGATACATCTGCTCACTTACAGGTTCACCATCAGAATCTGGAGCTAATAGAGGACACGAGATCATAGGAGTGGCCATCGGCTTGCAATCTTACATTTTGAACATTTCCAGGATTTCATCTACATATTTCGCTTGATGAATAAATATGCCTTCTGTATCCTGCCTGACTTGTAAGGAAAGAAAAAATTGCATCTCACCCATAGCGCTCATTCCAAACTTTTGCTTCATGACATCTTCAAATTCCTTACACAAATCTTCATTAGTACATCCAAAAATGATATCATCTACATATACTTGCACCATGATGATATCTTCATTCAAAACTTTCTGAAACAATGTCTGATCCACCACCCCACGTGTATACCCATGCTGCACAAGATGATATGTCAAGGTGATGTACCATGACCTAGGGGCCTGATGTAGCCCATAAAGGGCTTTGTCCACATAGGTTGAGACACGTAAACTTCCTCATCCATCTCAGCGTACAAAAATGTTGTCTTCACATCTAACTGGTATACAGAAGGTTGAGACACGTAAACTTCCTCATCCATCTCAGCATACAAAAATTTGAATTCCTTCCAATCGAGCAACAGGAGCATACACCTCTTCATAATCAATTCCTTAATATGTTTGTAGCCTTGAATAATTAAGTGAGCCTTTTTACGAACAATAACTCCACTATCATCCTTCTTATTCTTGTAAAGCCACCGTGTTGAGATGACTCTATGATCCTTTGGTTTTTCAACTAACTCCCATACCTTCAATCTGGTGAACTGGTTCAGTTCCTCATGCATTGCCTCAACCCAACTGGGGTCCTTTAGAGCCATATCAACATTTGCAGGTTCAATTTGAGAAATAAAGCACGCAAACATGCATCGATTGATGTCCCCAGACTTGCTTCGAGTTTGAACTCCAGCATCAAGCGGTCCAATAATGTTTTCAGCAAGATGAATTTTATGCACTTTGGATTCTGGAAACGAGGGAACCGGTGTTTCAGAGTTCAGATTAGCCATATTTTTAGAAAAGGAAGATACATCATGCGTTTCCTCTACCTCATCCACCATAGATGGAGATGGATCATTTTTATCATTGAATTCTGTCACAGGGTCAGACTCAGAAGCTGAAACAGATTGAGGATCTGGAACTTGCATGAGGGGAGTCTTTGAAATTACTTGACTTCTTGAGGTTGTAGCAACTTCATCATCGAACAGTTCTTCTGTAATCACGAGATTTAGCCGAAAAGGTATAAAAAACTTACTATAATCAAATGCATGGGCAGGACCAACTCCAGCATCAGTAGGATTGTCTTCAAGCCATTCCATATTTGTGGATTCTACCACCTTCTTAGTTGTCTTATTAAAGACTCGATAGGCTGAGTTGGCTGAATAACCTACAAAATAACACTCATCAGCTTTAGCAGAAATTTTGGGAATATTAGCATGAATTAACACAGTGCATGGACGCCCAAAAGCACGAAGATGTCCAATTTTCGGTTTTTCTCAATACACAATCTCATAGGGGGTATATTGTAATCGCTTATTGATCAGCACCCTATTTTGTACATAGAAGGCTGTATTTATGGCCTCAGCCCAGAACATCGTAGGCAACTTTGAGTCGCATAGCATTGTATGCGCAACTTCAATTAAAGTTCTGTTGCGACGTTCAGCAACCCCATTTTGTTACGGAGTGTATGGTGCACTAAATTGATGTTCAATTCCTCTTGCGGCACAAAATGCATCAATTGCACCATTTTTAAATTCTGTTTCATTATCACTTCTGATGGATTTCACCTTCAATTTGATCTTGTTTTCAATTGCATTAGCCTTCAACACCTCCGCAGTTTCACTTTTTGTATGCAAAAAGAACACCCATGTAAAACGTGAGTAATCATAAAAAATAACAAGACAAAAAGCACAACAATTTAAACTGAACATACTCACTGGACCAAAAAGGTCCATGTGCAGAAGTTGGAGCACAGTCGCGACAGAATTGAAAAGCTTTGGTTTATGTGGTCTTTTGTGCTGCTTCCCCTTAGCATAGGCTACACACTTTTCTCTCATTGTGAAATCTTTGATGGGCAGATCTCTAACATGTTCACCTCTATCAGTCCTGGAAAGCAGGCATGCTACTTCAGTAGTAGGTGGCTTGTTCATATTTAACACATAGGAATTTCCATATCTGGGAGTGCGCATTAGCATCGAGTCATCACGAATGGAATATCCAGGCTTCAAAATTAAACATTCCTTTTTGTTGAACTATATAGGGTAGTATTTATCACAAATTTGTGATACACTTAATAAACTGTGATTCAGTTGCTCCACATAGTTGACGTCATTGAAACTGAGACATCCATTTCTCACGGTACCCTTCTTGCTGATGTGACCTCCAACACCTCCTGCAAAGGAAACATATCCACCATAGAATCCTTGAACGTTCTAAAGCACATACATGTCCCCTGTCATATGCCTGGAACAACCACTGTCAACGTACCAAAGGTTATTAACAGTCCTTCTTGGCTGTTCCTGCATTGAAAAAGGAGATTAGTTAGAGATTGGTACCTAGGCCATAACATGTATGGGTTTCTTCATGTAAGTGCTACATGAACCAGTGTTTGATTTTTCTTGGGTATGCTTGGGTCTGAAAACTTTCTGTGTAGTCCTGGTGAGAGTCATTAGTTCAGGTCTATTGTTAGGAACAAAAGGTGTATTCCACTTAGATGTTGCAACATAAATTATATTCTTTTAATTAAAATGTTTGTTGTAAACACCTTGTTGTTTATAATTAAAATTTACCACCTTTGGAACATTCCAATGACCATTTTGACCCTTTGTACCCCTTTTTGAAACACTTTTTGTAAAGTTGGCTTGTTTTAAATTGGATGACTTTTGTTGAGGTGGTCTCATCATTACAGCTGATTTTGGTGACATCTGAACATCATGATTGTGTGCATGTATGTTTGAACCTTTATTCTGTTGTTGTTTCTTAGGGTAGTAAGGCTGATATGGTCTGGTCAAACAATTTCGAGCAACATGATCAGGTTTACCACAATTGTGACATGATTGCTTCTTAGGATAAGCATGAGGTTGGGAAACTTGTCGCCTAGAGGATTGCCATTTTGGTTTAGCAGCATGTTTGTGGATCCAATATGTTTTGCCTTCAGGACGAGTGGACAAAACATATTCTCACTTTACTGGCACATGTTGATCATAGGCATTGGTGACTTCAGGATATGGAACGAAGTCTTGGGGTTTAGACTCCCTTTCCATTTTTACATTCACAGCACTATTAGAATTCCCAAACACAAACATTCCAGGGGTCGGGGAACCAACAACCCGTGGTCCCTTTCCCTTTTTCATCGATTTCACACAATTATCAGTTTTACCTACTGAAAACACATTAAAAGAAGTTTGATCACCAAAAATGTTAGACCCAGCAATTTTTGTCACAGACTTTGAAACATCCAAATCACACTTAGGAAATTAAACACACTCAATTTTAGACTTATTCACCACACTAGAACTATGACTCTTATTGTAAGCAATGCATTCACTGTCCTGTTGTGAAATATCCTCAATGATTACTTTATCTACACATGAAACAACCTTATCAGTATGAGTAGAAGGAGCAGATATTTTTATCAGTATGAGTAGAAGTATCTATTCAATCACATTCCAAATCCACTAACAAGCAATCAAGTAAGAAATCTGCTCTAGAATCGGAAGTTGATGAGTTGTTTTACAATTTTTCTGATTTTGATAAAATTGATGACTTAATTTCTGATCTTGAACCCGAGGTGTCCAAAAATGTTTTAAACAACACTCAGGATGAACTCATTTCAAAATACAAATTTGTTGAAATTAAGTTTCAACTCACAAAACTGAGTGAGTATGAGCAGAAGTAGATTGCTAGAGCAAAGTCAGTGGAGGGTAAAAACAAACCAAAAAATGGTGGGATTGGATACGAACCTGAGTTTGTTAAATCAAAACCAAAAGTTTTTGAAAAGGGTTTAACTTCTAAAACACCAAGTCATGAAAAAAGAAAAACCGGTGATCAAACTCAAGCAAAGAAGTTTGATAAATGGACAACTTACCGGTTAAAGGGATCTGATAAGATGTATTCTGATTTCGAGTTTCCTTTAAAGATGGTTAACCCTGATTTGATGGATAAAGTTTTTCGGGGAGGGTATGGTCCAAAATATGATCCCGATGCCCCAAGTGTGCCATATAGGGGGAAGAATGGAAAAATAAGAATTCTAAATGGCTCACTTGGATCTGATCAATCAGGTTCTAATCGTTCTAATTTTGTTGCTAAGTCCGTGCAACAACATGTTAAGAAGCCATTTATTTCTCCATCATCGAAAAATATCAAAAATGTTAAAAATGTCAAACCAATTTTTGCTGAAAATGTTAAAACAAAATTCAAAAAGCCTAATAGTTTTTTTCAAAGAACACTTTTTCATGATGATGGCTTTTACGATGATTTTGGCTATTGGCCGAATCCGCCGATGTACGGTAGGGGGCCAAATTGGTTTAGGAATGGATCGAGACGGGGTTCTTGTCCATCCGACTATGGTGATCAGAGAGGTGGTTATCGCAATGGTTATGATGGCTTTTATTGACAAATTGAATATTTTTGTGATGATTTTAGTCATGAGAGTAGTAATGGTTATGATTCTGGCTTTTATGATCATTTTAGTGATCATTAGGTTTCTCAAACACAAAAGAGATTTTTCAAATCAAAGAACCAAAGCCTGTAATAGAAATCATTCATGATGACGACACGGTCGAGGAAGTTCTTACCGATCGACGTCGTTGTTTTAAATGTAAAAAACGAGGTCATACTTACAAAAGTTGTCCTTTGAAGAAAGGAAAATCTAAAATGTCTGGTAATGTTTCTGATGGTTATCAGACAGAAACACATGCATCTGCTGATTCTAAGAAACATGTTAAATTTGTTAATCCCAAAGGATTCATTCATAATGATCTGAAGCCGTATGTGTCAAGTTTTAAATCTGAAAAACATGATAAGACATTTGATGGTAAATCTTTAAAAGTTAAATCTATTTTGAAAACTTCTAAAGGTTAATCAACTCAGCAGAATGAAAAGTGGAAACTGAAAGGTACTTCCACCGTAGGCTAAGATTTTGTTGAAGATGACGGATGACCCAATGCTTCGAGCTTGGGTTCTTCCCGATCTAACTAATTTTATCTAATGTGTGCAGGGAGCTTCGTGACAACCCATGTATAATCTATAGGTCGTTGATAGCAGAGCGTCCAGGCACATGACCGGTGACATTTCTCTGCTCCATGATGTTCAACCATTCAACGGAGGAAATGTTACATTCGCTGGGATAAAGGTGGAAAGATAACAGGTATTGGCAAATTAAGCAACAATGCAATCACATTTGACCGAGTCGAATATGTGCAAGAGTTGGAGTATAACCTACTGAGTGTGTCTCAGGATATGTGATAAGCAATTCACAACTGCTTTCACTAGCACTGAATACTTAATCTTGAAGCCTGGTTACGAGATTCTCGATGATTGTATTGTAATGCGTGCACCAAGACTATCCAATTTGTATGTATTGGATATGAATTCAGCAAAGGAAAAGTGGTAGGTCAATGTTTCTTGATGAAAGCTTCCGAAAGAGACTCTGTTCTCTGGCATAGACGCATGGTTCATATTCATTATCGCAAGATGAACGAGTTGGTGCAAAAATAATCTTGTTGAAGGGGTTCCAAAACATCAATTCACTTTTAATTACGTATGTGTCAGTTACAAGAAAGGGAAGCAACAACGAAAGTCTCATCCTTTGAAGATGTACCACTCAATTAATGTCCCACTAGAATTGCTTCACGTGGACTTGTTTGGTCCTGTTAATAGACAACGCATTTCTGGACATTGTTACTATTTGGTTGTTACTGATGTATATTCTCGCTTCTCATGGGTGGATTTTCTTGTGACGAAAGATGAAACATCACGAGTTCTTATCAACTTGATTAATACACTGGAATCTCTTTACAAGTTGAAAGTCAAAAGAATTCAAAGCGACAATGGCACGGAGTTTAAGAATATCGCAATGAAAATGTTTTGTATGGAGAAGGTTATTGTACATGAGTTCAGTACATCATACACGCCTTAGCAAAATGGTGTTGCGGAACGGAAGAACAGAATGATAATTGAGACGGCAAGAACCATGTTGGCTGATGCTGGACTTCCAGTGAATTTCTGGACGGATATAGTCAATATGTCATGTTATGTGCTTAATAGGGTTCTAACTGTGAAATGGCTTGGTAAAACCTGTTATGAGCTGTTAAAGAATCACAAGCTGAATTTCAAGCATCTGGAACCGTTTGGGTGTCCCTGCACGGTATTACGGTCTGCTGGAAAATTCGACGACAAAGTGTTTGAAGGGTTATTTTTCGGCTACTCGAATCAAAAGAAACGTGTTTTTAACAAAAAGACCGGTGTTGTGGAAGAATACTTACATGTTGATTTTCAATCATACACTTTACCACCTAAAGGTGTCGGTCCAGATTGGATGTTCGACTACAAGCATATATTTGATTCACTCGAGTCAAGTAGAGATATAAACGACGATCAACTTACAAATGTTTACATTAATCTACAAGATGATGTTCCGGTTATGAATATTTCGTCTCCGTCTGCTTCGAATGTGCTTGTTGTTGAAGATTACTTGACCGAAACCACAATTGATTCCACAATTGAAGCTGATGATATGTCTTCTGATGATGAACATGAGTTTCATGAAGCCAATTCAGATCCAGTTGATATTCCTGTCCCACAAGTTGTATCTACTACAAGTACTACTGGTGTGGTTGAGATAGATCATGTTCAAACTGTCCCACAAACTAAATCCAGTTCAAGTGACAATGTTGTGGTAGAGTAAGATCATGTACCCAATTTGGTTAAAAATATTGTTTTCCCGACTCATCAGACACTCTGAATCAATACTTATTATCCACAAGAAAATATTATTGGTGATTTGAATGATGGAGTGCGTACTAGAAGACAAGTGGAAAGTAGTGCATTGCTAACAATCAGGGAATCAGGAATTCAAGATGAGGCGTTTCACTCATGCTTTCTGTCCTAGATCGAACCTATAGATTTTAAGCAAGCATTAAAAGATCGTTCGTGGGTTGAAGCAATGCATGAAGTACTACAACAATTCCAAAAGCTTGGTGTGTGGCACTTAGTTGACTTACCCCCAAATAGTAAAGAGCCATGCGATACCCATTGGCTATTTAAGTGTAAAGAGACGATCGCGGAGTCGTTGTTCGGAACAAGGCGCGTTTGGTTGTCCAAGGTTTTTCTCAAGAGTAAGAAGTAGACGTTTGTAGCAACATCCACTGCTGAAGCCGAGTACATTACGGCTGCTAGTTGCTGTTCTCAGGTTTTGTGGATACAACAACAAATGAGATACTACGATTTGCAATTTCTTACTACTCCAATCAACATAGACAATTCTGCCGCTATCTGTATTACAAAAAATCCCGTTCACAACTCAAAAACAAAACATATTGACATCAGATATCACTTTATTCGTGATTGTTTTCAAAAACACCTCATTGATCTGCAAAAGATCCATACTGATTTTCGAAGAGCGGATCTTTTTAAATTAAGCATTTGACAAAACCCGCTTTAGATATCTTTTGCAGATCAACGACATACAAAAATATCAATTTGAGTAGTTGTCGGTTGATCAATTTTTTACTTTTTATTGCATTTTAGTTTTTCTTTACTTTTCTTCATTAAAAAAATCCAAAAATAGTGTTTTGTATTGTTTGGGGGGAGAAAAATCAGAAAAGCATAAAAAATTTTGAAAAATGCAAAAAAAAAAAAATTCAAAAAAAAAAAATGAGAAATTGATTCGATCCAACGAGAAATGATATTACATCAGCATACGTTATCAACCATGAATAGAGTAGAAATAAAGGCTGTAGGTGCTTATATGGTTAGTTGAATGCGTTAAGGCAATCTGATATACGCTAGTATGATATCAACCTAAATACTTGCTTGATAATTGTGATGTTACATCATGAAGGGTACTGTGTGATTTTGGCAATAAAAATGAAAACAACAAAAGCAGAATAGGATATGTTCTGGTGTACGCATGTTTTCATTTTGCAAAGATTTAAAAATTTTTGATTTTCTTTATTTCTCAAGTGATTGGCCTTTCTCCACGTATCGAAAGATTGACCTGATTGGTGTTCACTTGAGGTTCTGCTTTATTTTCTTTGGTGTTTCGTATAATCCATCTGACTTTCTCTACGTGTACGGAAGTACCGACCTGATTGTTATAGGATTATACAATTTCTGTGTTAATTTCTATTTTTTGTTTTCCTAAACAATCGGACTTTCTCTGCGTGCTCACAAGGCCGACCTGGTTGTTGTTTGTTTAGGGTTCTGCATTATTTTTGCATGAAACACCATGAATGATAAATCTATGTTGAAAATCAGATTCTGTGTAAAAATACAAAAATAGAATAAGTCATAGCCAGTATTCCTGATTGTGTGGGCCTTCACATTATCACATTATCTATGCTTGATTAATCATACCGATAACATATCAGAAAGCTATAAAAATTGATCTGCCGAAACGGAATTAAACTGAAAAGTTGTATTCTCTGCCGAGTTGGCTTGCATGCTGATTAATTTTGAAATTGAAGTGTGTCTGATTCATTATGACTAATATGATCTCGCGTCTTGATCTTTCTCGCAAAAATTTTAAGTTACTCGCATATCAATTCTGTTTGGTTAATTGTTTGTTTAGCTGAAAAATCCAAAAAGATTTTTGGTGTGTTTGAAAATGTTATAAAAATCAAAAAGATTTTTTTCTGATTTATTTTCTATAAACTAATAATGTAAAATCAAAATTATGCCGGGAAAACCAAACGGTCTTCAAATCATCAAGCACATCATTAATTGATCAAAAGTTTGTTACAAATTGATAAAATTTGAAACTTTTGGGATCAATTTGAAAATTTCACAAAAACCAGGGTTTAAAGTGAAGTTTTTCGAAGAACCAAACTGAGAGTTCGATGAACCAAAGTGGAGGTTCGGATGATTTGAAACTACAGTTCGGATGTGATCAGTAAGGTTTCAAACAGAGATGAAGTTTGAGTTCGGATGCCTTCGTGTGACCAAAGTGGCAGTTCGGAAAACCGAACTGGGCTACCTGTAAAAGGCTGAATCGCCAGTTTGGAATCACTTTTACTCTCCTACAGCCCCGAACACTAGCCGAACCTTACCTCTCGAAATCAAAATTTGTTTTCTTGTGTTTTCACGAGTTTTGTGACCATAATCAGGTAGATATTACAATTCTGAGTACAGGGGTGTGTTGGTTGTTCATTTTTATCCATAAAAACGGTTGATTTTTGCCAAAATAGTTTTCGGTTGTTGACAGGTTTCTAGATCTAAAAATTCGTACACTTAGATTTGGTTTTTGTTGATAAAATTTGTACCAATGGTTTCGTCTTATCAAACCGAGTCTAGGTGTGTTGGGTTTTGCTTAAAACCGTCTAGATTTGATTATTGATCGATTCAACCTTTCTGTTTCACGTAGAGCCATAATGGTTGTTCTTCAGCCGAACTGGGAGTTCGGATCCCAGTTCGTGTCAGTTTGGTTGTTTGACCAACTGAGTTCGGGCGTTGACCAAAGTCAACTTCGGCTGATTGACTTTATCCAGTTCGGATAAGTTCGTTTGACTTGATCCAGTTCGGATAAGTTCATTTGAACTTGACGGTTCGGATCCAAATCATGTAGGTATAATTTTTGAACACAAAGTTAAAAGTTTACGCGAATGGATAATAATTGACAAATTGGTGAACGTTTTTGATAATCACATTGAATTTAATGAACTTTTCATTTTATGCGTTTTCAGAAACGGCGATCGAGTTGAAAGTTGGCGATAAACACAACATATGTGCTCATCTTGGTATTAGCCGTTCAAATCTTGCCAAATTTGGTGGTCCAGGGATATTTGATTTTCTGAGACGATCACGGACCCATTACGCAATTACACACGAATGTGATTCATATCGTGATATTCTTACTGAATTCTGGACTACTATCCGTACGATAATTAATGGTACTATCAGAATTTCTGGCACAGTGCAAAAACAGGCGGTGGAATTTACCGAAGCCGATGTCAGACGGGTTTTGAAGTTTACTGGAGAGATGATACAACTGTCCCGTTAGAGTTTGATAAACCTGAAAATTTGGCATTATTGAAAAGAATTTGGTATGCTGAAGATCCACACAGGGAGTGGATATACAAGTCAGAATTTTGTGTTCCGTACAAGTGTTTGATTCATGTACTTCTACATTGCTTGGGGAACAGAATTGCTGGACATGATGAGATAGGTCCGATGATGTTATCTCTGATGAATGCACTGATTATGAACTGTCCTTACAGTTGTGCTGGATTGATATTTCTTTATATGAGGGACAATTTGACGAACAGACACAAAAGGGCATTGTTGTACCCGAGGTTCACTCAAATGATTCTGAATGATTTGTACCCGAATTTGGTAAAAGCTAAAGCTCAAAAGATGAATTTGAAGCACATGAGTGAAACGAGTGTTGGTACATTGAGCACTTATCAAAAGAAGAAAGCCAATAAACATCCGAAGATGAAAAGGATGATAGGTCACCTGGTGAATGCTAACTATGTAGCACCAGCCAATGGTGCACCTCTCCATGATGAAGGAAGTTCTTCATATGAACTTGATTATTCTTGGATCGAAGAGAGAAACCAACAACCGCAACAAACAAAACATAAACGACCAAAACGACAACAAGCACAAACATCTCATGTTGTCTCTGAACCTGCAATATCTGAGCCGATAGTCATAGAACCAGCAGTCTCGGCACCGGAAGTCCAAGCGACTATCAATGTGTCTGAGACACCTGCTATTAACACACTGGTTGATGGAGATGAGATAGATGATGATGAGTTTGATGATAATTCCGATGATGATTCAGATCCAAACAGTTCTATTGCTTTTATTCGTGTTGGATCAAGACAAGTTCAAGTAAATACGGGTAGCAAAGAACATCTTGCTTACCGAACAAGTCAAACAAGAGCAACGACCGATACATTGGTCGAGTCTATGAAGATAAAGCTCCATCGGATAACGATGATGACTATAACCCTGATGATGATGCCGGACATGGCAAGGGTAAGAAGCCGGCTACTTCCACATCTCAATTAACACCATCAAAAAGGAAGAAGTCGATTGCCTCTGTTGGAAAGCGTCCACAGACATTGAAATGTTCAGAGTACATTTTACAAGGAGGTACCAGAGTCTTCATCTGGTGGTCCTGAAATGTCGGTTCTAGTATCAGCTTCTGCCCCAGCAGCTACAATTTCATTAACTGTTGCATTTGCCACCGTTCTTACTGAACTGACTTAGTCTAACATTATGAGAAGGTATATGGTGCATAATACATCTACTAGCACAACACCTTCAGCAAGTGTTGGTGCTCAATTTGTTAATCAGTCTATGGGAGCATCATCAACTCCAACATTCTCAACTGCAACTACAACAACGTCAACAACATCCACCACCAGCTTCAGATGTCAATTTCAATGTATCTCAACGTTCGATATCATTTTCTCAGATAGATTTACTCAACAGTGCAATTCAAGATTGTCAAAACAAAATTGATGATTTGAAGGCTAAGGATGATGACAAGTCAAAAGTGATTGAGGTATTGAAGAGAAAAGATGAAGAGAAATCAAAATTGATTGCAGAGTTAAAGGTAAGAGATGAATCTCAGTCAAAACAGATTGTTGAATTACACAGAGATCATCTACAAATGCAACGTGGAAATGCGGCTAAACCTCAAGAAATTATGAGATTGAAAACGACCAGTTTAAAATAAGATGCCCATTTAGCAAAGATGAATGAGCAGATTAAATTTTTGCTTGAAAATTTTACTGCTCAGGGGGAGATTGGGTGCAAAGATGATGTATTAAGGTACTTGAATAATGAACCTGAGAATGACGATCTTGACAGTGCTACTAGTGGAGGTACAGGCCCAAATGGAACTTCAGGTTCGGGTGCTGGTACTTCTGCAGCCTAGGGGGAGTCTGATTTAGAGAAGCAGTGCTAATTTCATCAACTCCGTCAAATCAAGCGGCTAAAAGTATTCACGAGATTGGCATAATTTTAGAAGATGGAGAGTTTGTTTGTGAACTTACTCTAGCTCAAATTCAAGCCGTCTTTCATTTAAATGATGAGGAGATGAAGAGAGCAGCCGAAGCTGAACCTAAAGTTTATGAGTCGTCAGAAGCTGAAACTGATGATGATAATGTGGATGAGGAAGTTGAGATTGAGGATATAACAGAAGAAGAACATCCTGACATGTATTCTTTTTTCAACAACCAAGACGATGATAGTTTTGAAGTTTTTCCAAAAGAGAAGGGTGATAATGCTGAGGCTGAGTTAAAGAAAAAGGGAGCTGAGATCCCTGTTGACCCAGTTGTGAAGGAAGCCAAAGAATAAAAACAGAGAAAGGTTTTTGATCAATACATGAAGATCTTTCATCCCAACTACATTTCTCTTCCAAAGCCAATCAATCAACATAGATTCAAGGGTCAAGCTTCAGGAGACATTATAAGTTGGATGTATATTATTAACATTGACTGTTATAGAATCAAACATCAGTTTGATATCTAATATTTCAAGAGGGCATTGGATTTCAGCACATTACCAATTTGGGATGTTCGGGAGCTGACTAGAAAACCATTTTTAAACTATGGTAAAGGATGGAAAGGGCTACATTTTAAGAATATTGTGGAGAAATAGTGTTAGAAAAAGTTTCAATTTCTGAGGCCACAAAAGCCAAAAAAGAAGAGAGAATCCGACAAAGATACATCCGATAACTGGTAAAAAGCTGATTGTGTTAAGGTTCAAAGAGAAGCCGAAGGTGATGAAGAAGATTCCATTGAAGAAAATGGAACTAGATTTTATAAAGAATCTGAGATGGTGGTATTACAATGAGAAGACTGGTGAAGCGGTGATAGGGTTGTGTTAGGACAAGTTTCTGTGTGTGGCCGTTACTACGAATAGATTAGTTGTCTGTGTGGTTAATTGAATGTAATGATGGTCAACTAACCAACCAGGGTACCAATTAGTACGCTAGGACCAGCGTACCAACTGGTACGTCACCTAAATGGTACACTCGGCATCACCTATAAATAGGTTTGGTTGGTTGGTCATCTTCAAGTTTGTTCATTCCATTATGTGTGGTCCTAGTGAGAGAGGAGGTTCTGTCCAAACCTCCTATAGAGCTCCAAATGATGTATACTCTCTCGGTTTGTAATCATTCAGCTATAGTTGAATGAAAGCTCCCATATCTATAATTTTGTGATCTGTAAACGATCCCTACTTGCTTTATAGGTTGGAAGATGAGAATAGAGTTGTGAAGATATTCGATCCCATGTGGCTAATCAACTTGTCAAAGGCTGATATACACGAGCTGTACCATAGTCAGATTTTGTTCCTTCCTGACTTTATGGAACAAGCGTTGCAATCTGAAAGGGTTATTCGGATATGTTTAGCGTTCCACATTTATGCTGGAAGAAATAATCAAAAGACATGGACCGAGATGGAAGCCCGAGCTCAAGACTGAAAGAAACTGACCAGCATTTGCCAAGGGGGAGTTTGTTGATACATGAAAATGGCAAGATGCTGGATCAGATAAAAGAAATCAGAAGAAAAAGTGAAGTTCAAACCTATGTAGCCGAACCCACCCGATCCTGGACAAACTGGTAACCAAACTGCTAGTTCGGGTGATGAGGCATTTTTTTTAAATAGTAGGTTTATGTTCGAATTTTAGAACTGAGCATCTTAAGTGTGAGTTTTAAGTTGTTTTCTATATTAGAGCTCTGAGTCTTTTGTATGTTCTTCATCATTGATCTATTTGAAATTGAGTTCGTATTTACATCGTTTGTGTTGTTTCGTTTACTAAAATGGCTTGAGTTGCGCACGATCCGACTTCCCGCTCACTTTCAGTTTGATGTATATTAAAATATACATATTATCTATACAAATATCCCCCGCGTATTGAGTAAAATCTGACTAACTATCACAAGAAAACAGTGTTTTTCTCTTCTTTGTAGTTTTTCAGGCTAGCAAATTGGTGATTCCTGAAGATTAACACCCCTGTGCCCTAGCATGGCATGCCCCGTGCCCGTCTCCATCTTAGCCCCAACAACCTTCTAACAGACACACACCCATGCCCCTGAAGCCTCTGTATGGTACGACCCCATGCTGACATGGAACGGCCTTGTGCTGACATGGCATGACCCCGTGGTGACTCACACAGAAGATACCAATCTCCAGGCTGACATGGCACGCCCCGTGCCACTGCCTGGCACGCCTCGTGACAAACTCAAATTCTACCTATAGAAGGAGGCCTTAGCCTCCATTACAACATGCTCAAGAACATTAGCTCCTTTCTTCCACTTAGTTCTGCCATCTTTTATTTTTGAGCCATTTGTTTTAGTGTTCTTGTATCTTCTCATCAAAGATTGTAAAAAATTAACTTTTGGTGATAATGAATAGTTATTTGTCTATGAATCTTTCATTATCTCTTAAGCAAATCTTTAGGCTAACATTTGTTAGCAAAATTCTTACACTCGTTAGGGAATAAACGTGTCTTTGGTGGGTTGGTAAACTGTTTTTGTACAATTGCTTTAAGGTGAACTAATGACTTTTTAAAAAACATTTTTATTGTAAGTTTATTACTGATTTTCTAAACCAAGCGTGCTCTACGTATCACATTGTTGGGCCATATTTATTAGAGGCATGAACATTAGTTATGGGCTAGGTTTTTATTAGCTTTAGGCTTAATTAGTTTATGTGTAGGCCATGTGGGCCGATTTTATTGTGTTTATGATTGGGCCCTTTTTGTTTATGTTTGGTCTTAGGGTTTTAGGAAGGGTACTATATAAACCCTTATGTTTATGATCAATGTAAGCTTTTCAATTGACCATTTACGATTTTATCTAAAATTTGTGTTTACGATCAGCTTCAAGTAGTTGTGTTTTTCATTCAAGATTAGATCTTTACCTTAGATCTAATCTATTTCATCTACTTTCTTCTTGAATCAATCACATACGAGGTTTCCGCACTCGTTTGTGATTAGATATCGTGTTCTTGGTTTGATCTCGGACCAACAATTGGTATCAGAGCTAAGAATCAGTGATTTGAGGCTCACACGATATTGATTCAAGCTGTGTTTCTGGAAATAGTGTTGGTTTTTGAAGGTTTTCTGGAGTTTACGATTGCTGCTGCTGCTGTTTTTGAGGTTTACGATCAAGATTTCTGGGTTTTTGTGTGTTCACGACTGCTTTGTTTGAAGATATTCAATCAGCTTTGGGTTTACGATTTCAAGATAGCCTTTTTATCGTGTTTACGATCCGGAAATAGGTGTTTACGACTTTTATTGATCGTAATTGGAGTTTACGATTCTGTGTTATCGAAATCTCGGAGTCGTAATCGGGGTTTACGATTTATTCGGATCGTAATTGGTGTTTACGATTGGCCCTAATCGGAAACTGGTGTTTACGACATTCGGAGTCGTAATCGTTGATCGTAATCGGGTTTACGATATTTTATGTCGGTTTCTGTGTTTACGATTTTTGGTTGGATCGTAATCGGTGTTCTCGATCATAATCTGGTGTTTGCAATCGTAATCAAGGCTTTTAATCGTAATCTCTCTTGTTTGGACTTTTGGACTTTAAATTTTTGTTCCCTAAGCTATCGTGATGGATTTCGAACCAAGTATGTATCAGAAGTTGGATTTTGAGATTGGATCCATCACTCGCCCACCTAGACTCACCTCGGCGGATAACTTTTTGGAATGGAAATATCGATTTGAAAATCACTTGAAGAGTGTTGACATAAGACTCTGGAGGGCAGTTATTCATGGACCATTCACACCTACTCACGCAGAAGGAGTTAATGCAGGGAAGGTCAAGACAGAAGATGAGTATGATGATGATGATTGGGAAAGATGCAACAAAGCAGAAAGAGCTTTTGCCATCATGACTATGGCATTAACACCAGATATTGCTCAACGATTTAAACATTGCAAGACCGCTAAGGAACTCTGGAACGCTTTGGTTGTGGCTTATGAAGGGAATCCTGACATAAAGGCAAGCTGCAAGCAAATGCTGAAGCAAAAGTTTAATCTGTTCAACCATGTACAAGGTGAATCCTTTGAAGCTCAGGTGCAGAGGTTTGTGTCTCTGATGGCTGAAATGTCCAGCTATAATGTTGAACCAGACAAGGAAGACAAGAATCTGAAACTGTTGAATAGTTTACCCAAATCTTGGAACACCAATATCTCTATCATTAAGGACAACAACAAACTGAGTGAACTATCTCTTGATGAGTTAATCAACAAACTCAAGTCCAAGCTAATCGATGACAAGCAGAGAGAGTTGAACCATATAAGCTCTCCTAGTTTGGCGGGGAAACTAAATCAAGCTCTGTTGTCACAAGATGTGGAGGCTAAGCATGAGGGGAAGTCAACTGGAAATGGATCAAGCTCAGTCGCAAAGTCAACTGCTCTTGTGGCACAACCTCAAGGAAGTTCAAGTGGAGGTGTCAACCCAGATGATACGAATGATCCTAATTTTGCTCTTGGTATGGGTTTTATGAACAGCTACCATGCACTCATGGCCGGAACTCTTGTACCTACTGATATGTTATCTGGTGAGCTAAACCAGATAAATCCTGAAGATGTTGAGATGTTGGATGCCTCATGGCAGATGGCTATGGCAGTCTTCAGAGCAAAGAACTTCATGGCAAAGACTAGGAGAAACGTCTGGAAAGATCAAGACAAGATAAGGATGGGGTTTGACAAAAGCAAGCTGAGGTGCTACAATTGTGATGAGTACGGGCATTTTGCTAGGGAGTGCACTAAGCCTAAGAGAGAGAAGGTCGAAGAGAAGAATGCTGCTGAGGTCAAAGGAAAGGGAGAAGCAAAGGCGTTGGTTGTTCAAGAAGGAGGTGGTTATGATTGGACACCTCAATTGAAAGAGTTTAGTATGTCTCATGCAATGATTGCTGCCATGGAAAGGGATGAAGAGGAAGAGCATGCTTTTGTGGTTACTGATGAAACTCCTGTGGAAGATAAGGAAGCCTTCGTTGCTGAAGCTGAAAACCTCAATGTATGTTCTGATCCCACTTGTGCTCGTATAATTCCTGGTCTTAAACAAATCTGTAAAAATTATCAAATAGAATTGTTTGAGATCAAGTGTGAAAGGAGTTCATTTAAGGGTAGATGGCAGAAAAATGAGGAGAAGGTTAAAGCACAAAAGCTAGACATAGTAAAATATCAAAAACTGGCAACTGAGAAAACTCTCCTGTATGACAATGCTAAGTTAGAAATAGCTGAGCTTAGGAATCAGGTAGATGAGATCACACATAAGTACAATGAGTTGCAGGTTAAATTTGATATGAATCAAACGAAAAGAAAAAGAATGTTTGAGGCTATAAAATCTTTGAACTCCTGTATAACTGATGTTAGAATGGGAAAGGACAAGGGTGGAATAGGAATTAGTTTCCCAGACACAAGTAAGAACAATATTCTTCAAGATAACTCTAGAGATATCATAGGAATAATCTTTGAGGAGGACCAGATAGACAGACCTGAATCAGGAACACATGAGATAGGACCTCCCTTAGATAGTGTTCTGGTAGGAGTGACACCCTTGACCCCTCAGGAAATAGAGAATGAGAAACACATGTCTTATGGGTTGGGTACTCAGGATAAAATTGTGACTGACACTTGTGAATCAAGTACTTCCCAGGTGTCATTAAACAATGATGTTAGACCTGCTGATAGTTTTGTTTCATGTGCAGATGAAGTAGGTATTGAAGATGTATCTGGGAAGGATGCAGAATGTTTGAGAGTTAAACAGTGTCATGTGTCAAGTAGTGTAGTTTCTGATTTACCTAAAGATGATGTACTGGCATCAGTGTCTGAATTGAATGAGTCTAGGTCTATGAAATTAGTTGTGTCCAAGTCCTTAAAACATGTTTCAAATTCTAGTAATGAAATTCATGGTTTTAAAATGCGTGTGCCTAACACTAAAGTAGGACGTGAGACCAAACCCAAAGATTTTGTGGCTTATCCTCAGGTTGTGTCTGCTTTTAATAGGACAAACAAATCTAAATCGGAACAATTTTGTTTGATCACACAACCTGAAAAGGATACAAAACATGTTATACACAAATGGGATGATAAACCAGAGTGGAAATCATCGTACCCAAGACGTTCATATTTGTGTAGTCATGTAAATGGGCCTAGACCTATGAATTGTTTTCAATGTGGAAAACCAGGACATTTTGCTGCAAATTGCTTAAATAGACCTTATCAACCATACTGTCCGCAAAACCCACGGACCAGTATGTTGCAGAAAATGATGGAAGGAGAAAACAAAAACCAAAAACAACAAGCTTTGTCTAAGGGGAATCAGAGTTTAGAACCAATGAAGACTGAACAGTCTAAGGTTTTGAACATAAAAGCTCCGATGACAAAGCATGTTGAAGAAAAGTGGAATGTGACTAGACCTCCAAACTCATCTTACAAACCTAAGGGAGTTTTTCAAAGAAAAGACAAAATGAAAACAAAACCTTTTGAGAAACAAATGCCTAAAGTCAACCATGTTGCTAAACCTAAGGGCAAAGCAGTTGTTGAAAAACCAAAAGATGTCACTCAAACAAAACAAATGGTTTATACTAAATTGAAACTTGAGGGACACCTATTGTTAAGTCAAAAGGTAAAAAGGTCAGATCTCCATCAAAGAAACCATTGCCAGCAAAGAACTCAGCTAGCAGTTCTAATTCTCATAAACAACCTAATTGGAGACCTAAAGTAAATGCTCAAATTTTGAGTGAACCTGAATCTAAAGCAGGAATGTCTTTCAAATTGGTTAACTACATTGACTCCAAAGGAGTGCCCAGATCTGTTATGACCTGGGTACCTGACACTAACTGATTTCTGATTTTGTAGGGACAGCCAAGTAGATCTATCAACAATCTCTGGTATGTTGATAGCGGTTGCTCCCGACACATGACTGGAGACTTATCCCTTTTGGAAGAGGTACAAGACTTCAATGGCAGAGGAGTATCTTTTGCAGGTGGGGTAGGTGGAAGAATCAGTAAGAAAGGGGTTATGAAGAGTGGAAGCTTGACTTTTTCTGACGTACACTATGTAGAGGAACTGTCTCACAGTTTGCTCAGTGTGTCGCAAATGTGTGATAAAGACTTTTCAGTCCTGTTCATTAAGAAGGAATGCATAATCCTCAAGCCAGGTGTCAAAATTCCAGAGGAGTGCATCTTAATGCGTACTCCAAGAAGAGGAAATTCCTATCAGTTGAATTTGGGCAAACCTCCAACTACTAAAGAAGCCTGTCTTATCTCGAAGCAGAATGAGAATCTAGCGTTATTATGGCATCGTCGCCTGGGGCATGCCAATATGAAGAATCTGTCTAAGTTGGCTAAAGGAGAGCACGTTAGAAATTTACCAATCAAAGATTTCTCTTCTGTGGAGAAATGTGTGGCATGTGCTAAGGGGAAGCAGCACAAGTTGCCACACCGTCCAAAGGTTGTAAACTCTGTCTCTTCTGTACTTCAACTCTTACATATGGATCTTTTTGGTCCCATGCAGGTACAAAGCATCAGCAAGTTTTCTTATTGTCTCGTAATAGTGGATGACTATTAGCGTTTTACTTGGGTCTTCTTTTTATCAAACAAGTACGAAACTCCAACCCTTGTAAAACAGTTCGTCACACTTTTAGAAAACCAGCTGAACAAGAGAGTGAAGGGTATAAGAATTGAAAATGGAACAGAATTCAAGAATGCAGAGTTGAACATGTTTTGTGGTGAGAAGGGTATTGAAAGGCAGTTCAGTGCTCCCTATACACCACAACAGAATGGAGTTGCAGAAAGAAGGAATAGGACACTATTGAGGCAGCGAGAACAATGATGTGTGAAGCGAAACTACCAATCTTCTTTTGGGCAGAAGCGGTGAATACAGCTTGTTATGTGCAAAATAGAGTACTTCTGAACAAGCGACACGAGAAGACTCCATATCAGATTGTTTATGGAGAAAAGCCGAGGGTGGGGTACTTCAAGACCTTCGGGTGTCCATGCATGGTGCTAATTCAGTCCGATGTAGGGAAATTCGAAGCCAAAGCTGATGAGTGCTATTTTGTCGGTTACTCAGCAAATAGTGCTTATCGCGTGTACAACAAAACCACCAAATTGATTATTGAGACTTTTGATGTGGATTGGATAGAGGATAATCCAACCGATGCGGGTACTGGACCAGATTGGGTCTTTGACTACGGATCACTGTTTGAAGGTTTCAACTTCTCCAATGTTTTCCACAATCTGGGAGAAGAAGAAGATATTATTGCTCCTAGCCCTGAAGTGAGGCCACATGTGGAAAGAGCATTGGTAGAGACTTCACGAAATTCTAATGCAAATGTTCCAGAATGTTCAGGAACACGCCATGCTCCAGTGGATTCTCAAGGCCCAGGTATGTCTGATAATATTATTAATACTAACCTGCCTGTTACTGCTTCAGTGCCTGATGTCCAAGAGAGTAGAATAAACAGAGATCATCCACTCAGTAACGTAGTTGGGCCAGTGACAGCAGGAGTCACCACTAGAAGCCGCACAGGAAACATTAACTTCTGCATGTTTTCCTGTTTCATTTCCCAGATTGAGCCTCCTAATGTGATGGTTGCTCTCAAAGATCCAAATTGGATGGAGGCCATGCACAATGAATTGAATCAGTTCTCAAAGCTGGGAGTGTGGCGACTTGTGAAGAGGCCAGAAGACAAAAAGGTTATTCCTACGAGGTGGTTATATAAGAACAAAAAGGATGACACCGGAATAATTGTCAGAAACAAGGCGAGATTGATAGTACAAGGGCACAGGCAAGTTCATGGGATTGACTATGATGAGGTATACGCTCCGGTGGCAAGATTGGAAGCAATTCGGATCTTTTTGGCTGTGGTAACGTATCTCAATTTTATGGTACATCAGATGGATATGAAGACTGCCTTCCTTTATGCAGAGATGAATGAAGAGGTTTATGTAACTCAACCACCAGGGTTCATAGATGAAGAAAATCCAGATCATGTTTATCTGCTGGATAAAGCCTTGTATGGTTTGCATCAAGCTCCGCGCACCTGGTATGAAACTCTGTCCAGTCACTTGGTGGAGAATGGATACACAAGAGGAGTGGTTGATCAAACGTTATTTAGGAAGAGGGTGAAGGAGGACATAATCATGGTGCAAGTATATGTAGATGACATTATCTACGGGTCAACAAATGAGGAATTGTGCACTGAATTTGAAGAGATTATGAGGAAAAAGTTTGAAATGAGTGACCAAGGGGAGATGAGTTTCTTTCTTGCATTACAAGTAAAACAGGATGAATCGGGAATTCTTATTCATCAGGCAAAGTATGTGAATGAGATTCTGGAGAAATTCAAGATGCAAGATTGCAAGCCCATTTCCACTCCCATGGCATCCAGGCCACTTTTGTCAGCTGATCTCAATGGGGAATCAGTGAGTGAATTCCAGTATCGGTCGATGATTGGATCACTTATGTACTTGACAGCCAGCAGGCCAGATATCATGCATGCAGTTTGTGTGTGTGCACACTATCAGGCTAATCCTAAACTTTCTCATTTATCTGCTGTTAAGCGTATCTTTAGGTATCTGAAGGGCAAGCCTAGGCTTGGTCTTTGGTACCCAAAGAACACTGATTTTCAATTATATGCTTTTACTGACAGTGATTATGGAGGTAGTGACCTTGACAGGAAATCTACTACTGGAGGATGTCAGTACCTAGGAGATAGGCTCATCTCATGGCAGAGCAAAAAGCAGCATACCGTATCAAAATCAACTGCCGAAGCTGAATACGTGGCAGCATCTGCCGGTACCTCACAGGTAGTATGGATCCAAAATCAGCTCACAGATTACGGTATGGAATTCATTAACACTCCTATCTTTTGTGATAACGCTGCTGCTCTGGAAATTGTAAAAAACCCCGTCCAACATTCCAAAACCAAGCATATAGACATAAAGGTACATTTTATTCATGATTGCTATGATCGGGAGTTGATTCAGCTTCAAAAGGTAAGCTCCGATCAGAATGTGTCGGACATTTTTACAAAACCCCTTCCTCGTCCAAATTTTGAATCATGTGTTGAAGGCCTAAAGATGATTGCCTTCGAGGAATGATCTGATCATTTTGTTTTTGTACAAAGTCTTATGTTATTTATTTAAAAAAAAAATGGAAATTGTCTGAAAAAACTGAGTCTTGTTTCAAAAGTCTCACAAAAACAGGGGAAGAAATGGTGCTGGTTGATCTAAAAAGTTTTTATGAGGTCTTTTGATAGGATATTCAAATATGTTCAAAGACGGTCGGAGACTGACACGTGTAAGGCTGATGTGAAAGACTGCTCAAAGATGATATGTCGGTAAGCCCAACCAAAACTATGACCATCTATGTAAGTGCAGTAATCCTAAACTCTATAAATGTTTAGTTTCTCATCCTAGTCTACATGGTTTAAAAAACTGAGTCCCGGCAAAAATGGGTTTAGAGTGGTATTTACCTAGTATTCACTCTCTCACACGCCATGCTTATACTGTAAATGACAACACCACAGAAAAAGAAAAAGAAAAAGAATTCAAAAAATGAAAATTGTGAAAAAGAAAAAGAAAAAGAAAAGAAAAGAAATTATTCTGTTGGTCTTCTCTGCGTGCTTATGCGGCCGACCTGATCACCAACTAATAATTCATGAAAATAGAAATAAGTGGTAGTCAAAGCAGTGTTGCATGGTTCCTCAAGTTGGGGGTTTGTGAATCCTCAATAAACTCTGAGGTTGGGTAGGTTTTGCTATGAAAAATTGGGTGTGGGGACGGTTAAACATATCGGTAAAATTGTACCATATTTAAGCACTTAACTGGATGTGAGTTTATGTGTTCAAATCACCTGGCAATTGTCAAGAGCGTCAAGTAACGGAAGCTGAAAAGGGTTCCTCAGTCAAAGACTCGTTAGATATTATCAAAGAAAATTACCAGCACCAGGTAAGTAAATATTCAATTTCTGCGGTAAGTTTGTAAATATTTAAATTTGGGTTTTCTTTTGTCTGTTTAAAATTTTTAATTTTTTAATTTTTATGATCATGGTCAGATACTCGGGGTATGAGTCTGAGGGGAAGTTTTGTGAATTCTCAAAGTTTTAAAATTACCAAGTTTTATGAGAATTATCATCTTTTTTAAGTTTGGGGTGAACTTAAATGTTTTAAAAGGTTGAGGGGACTGAATGAAAGTTTTTTAAAAGATTTTTGGTTCTTGAGGGGTCATAGTGTAACTTTTTTTTTTAAACAAATAAACACTTGAACTTTACACACAAGTAAACTTGTCGGGTACAAAACCGTAATCGTAAACCCTCTTCTCTCTCTAGAAATCGTAATCAAGCCCCCTTTGAATAGTAAACTCATGGGGTTTATATAGCCATCCCATAAGTTTACTATTGGGCTCTTAAACCCTAATCATAAACCCAAGCCCATGCCCATATCCAATAGTAAACTAGCCTAAACATAATAATAAAACTAGCCTACTAATCTAATGAAACCCACTAAGCCCAGCCCAAACTATTTAATATTACAAGCCTCATAATCTAGCCTCTACAATCTTCCCCTAGGCTTGTGATATTACATGTCTTCAATCTTTGAAATTCTTCTTCTTGACTGGCTGGCATAGATGCTGATGAAGATTCTTTCCGCAGAAATCTTCATTGGGTTTCATAACGGGCACTTGGGACTTCCTCTTGATCAGCATCAGCTTGAACTTCTTGAAATGAACAAGTTAATGAGAGGAGGATTCTCATTGACTTGCTTCTCATGAATGAATTGGTTCTTGCTGAATCTTCGGTAACTGTCTTGAATCTTCAAAAATTAGAGGGTTAAAATTTTGAAAACCCCTAACTTTGAAGAATTTGATTGTTGAACTTGGATCTTCATGATCTCTGACTGCTCTTTGCATCACTTTCTTCAACGAGACTTGAAGTCTTCTGCTTCCCCTAAGCTTGTGAACATCTTCTTTAATAATCTTTTAGAAGCTTGTAAAGAAACCAACAACTTCCCTTGAACACTTGCTTATTCAGATGGTAGTCTTGTCCGACTGGTTCTTTAACTTTGAGCAGCAGCAGCAGCATCTTTCTATCACCAACCTGTCTGACACACATTTGAAAAAATATACTCCACCAGACATTTGATGACTGGTCTTTGGGTTAGAGGGTAATTATCATCTGTTCAATTGATTCAAATTAACATTATTTTAACCAAAAACCCTAATATAGATTACGGGTTTTCTATAAAACTTCCCCTGAACCCAAGACCTCTAACGACTTCCCCTTAGCTGATAACTTCCCCTCAGCTAAGGACTTCCCCTGAGATAATACATATTATCTTCGAGTTCCCTTCAGATACTATGTATTATGGAAGTCTTTTCGGATAATACTTATTATCCTCCCTCCTTCCCCTAAACATTTGTCAAGATCTGACGGAGGAAGTCTTTTCCATTAGATAATAAGTATCATCCTCGAGTTCCCTTCGGATAATACTTATTATCCCATACTCCTTCCCCTAAAAATTTGGCAAGATCTGTCGGGGGCATATTGTCATGCATTAAAACCCATGAAAAACACATTTTGACTTCTCAAATCAACCTGGCCAAGACGAAAACACACCAAAAAGAACTTAATGACTCACACACGAAAGATATAAACTAAACAAATAGTTACCAAACCAAACATGAGAAAGTTTACAAGGGATCAAACCGTATGAATCTGATGACCAGAAGCAATTCGCTTCGGGTCATTTATAAACTGACGTGTTTGACCAGTGTGCAGGTACTTCTAGAAGACCCATCGGTGATTGAAAGTTGCTGATGGAGGAGTATTCTGCTGATTTAATTTAAATTTCATGACAATATCAAATTTCAAAACTGAAATTTTTTCTGAAAGCTAAACCTAAAAGGTATCCATGTCGAGAGGTCAATTTTCTTTCTTTTACATTCCGTATGTAGTTTAGGGGGAGAAAATTGAGAACCAAAAATAGCGTTTTTGTGTTTTTGTTTGTGTTAAAATGAAAATCCAAAAATAGAGTTTTCATTTTAAGGGGGAGAAAACGGGAAAAATACCAAAACATTGAAAAATGAGAAATTGTATCCAACATGATTGGGAAATGATGGTACATTGGCTTACGTGTCTGACTCGTGGATAAATTAGATGAAAAAGCCATAAGATCATTGTTCGATATGCTTGGTAGGCTCGGCATTAAATCAGAAAGTATTCAGATGTGATAAACACATTAAATAATAATGCTTGACCAAGTGGACAACATCTTGATGCATGTCTCATGATATCAAGGAAAAGATATGTGAAAAAGAAAATGAGAAGTCACTGTGTATACATGTGTTCATTTTGCAAAGATTTAAACTTGTTTGATTTTCTTTATTTTGTCAAATGATTGGACTTTCTTTGCGTATCGAAAGATCGACCTGATTGTTGTTCGTTTGACGTTCTGCTTTATTTTCTTTGGTGTTTCGTATAACTCATCGGACTTTCTCTGCGTGTACGGAAGTACCGATCTGATTGTTGTTGAGTTATACAACTTCAACTTGTTTTATTTTCTTATTTTGTTAAATCCGAGGCCTTATCTGCGTATCGAAAGATTGACCTTAAGGTAGACGATTTAACGTTCTTATTTCTTTTTGCATGAAACACAGTTGACTAAATCATGAATACAATCATTATGTGATTAAATCACAAATGAAATCACAAAGTGTGATATAAAAGCAAAAACATATATGAGTATGTCTGAGAGCGTGGGGTACACTGGTCAAAGCAAATCAAATCAATACAATAACATATCCAGATGTTATAAGTATGATTTTGCCTGAGTTTAAGATGGATAAATTATACCAGTAATCGACATGACTTATGTGCTGAAATAATTGAAATTGAAGTGTTATTCAGCATGTTATGTTCAATATGATCCCAAGTTGTGATCTTTCTCGCAAAAGACAAAAAAATAGTGTTTGGTTCTGTATTGCATTTATGTTTCATATCTGAAAAGTTCAAAAAGATTTTAGGTGTGTTTTGGCATAAACTTAGAAAAATCAAAAATATTTTCATAGTGTTTTGATTTAAAGTTTCAAAAAGCCAAAAAGATTTTGCTTCTTATTTGTTTTCGACTGATTGACATGTGATACGAAATCAAATCTCAACACTATATCTTGGATTCTCAAAGAGAAGTTTTGCACCAAGATTAAATTAATTTTCAAAAGAAAAAGGAAACCGCGTTTCTGTCTTCTGAAATTGCAGGTTATATGTGTCAAGACTCAAGCATGGTTAAAGGGGGAGTATGTTTTAACTTTCACAAGTGGATCTTGAAGTTTGAAGATGATTCAAGAGTGATCCAGCCATGCAAGCTCTATTTCTGACAAGATTTCAAGTCAAAGATCGGATGTAGCAATGTTGAAGACTGAAGACTGAAGTTTAGTTAGAAAATAGATACACTACACGTTAAGGGGGAGTTTGTAGAAGCATATTCCTATGCTATGAGTGTCTCGTGTATTGTATCTATGTGAGCGTGTCTGAGTATGAGTTGTGGTAGAAATGTCTTTAGTGGCGTACCACATGGTCTGGCGTACCATGTGATCTGGCGTACCAGTTTGGTACGCTGGGTGGTTAGTCACTTAGTATAAATAGGTAGTGTTAGAATGAGAGTAAAACACTTCTGAACACTTCTGTCATTTCTACACTTTCTTTGTGTGTTTCTAGAGAGAGAAACTAGAGAGCTTGTGTTTGTAATCTTCAAGTGATTCAATACAAAATCTCTTATTTACATTCGTGTTTACTATCATTGATCAAAGCATGCAGTAGTAAGATCGTATCTCGTTTCTACACTCATGTAAACCGTTATTTACATTTGACATATACTAGTCGTGTGCCCGCGCGTTGCGGCGGCGACAGTGTATAGCGTGTTATTCGTCTTTTGTTTGCTTGTTATGACGGCACGATAATTTACATCGAGGTATTCGTTGCGGCGGGTGACCGTTTATAGCATTTTATTTGTCTTTTGTTCACGTGTTAGGCGTCAACGACAACTTATAACGCGATATTTGATTCCGTTAGCGCGATGTGACGCGACGATAATTTATAATGTGCTACATGAGCGTTCGACAGTGATGACAATTTATAATGCGGTACATGAGCGTGTGCCCGCGCGTTGCGGCGGCGGCAGTTTATAGAGCGTTATTCGTTATTTGTTCGTTTGTTATGGCGGCGCGACAACTTACAGGGTATTCATTTTTTAGCGCGATGTGGTCGGTGTAAACTTATAATGCGGAATATGCGCGTTTATTGGCCGCAACAATGCGCGGTTGTATTGTATAAGAGAACCAACGTCGTACTTGAATTTAATTTGTTGTTTAGAAACCCATGTGTTTAAAGGATTAGACTTTTCAGTTTACTTTTTGATTAAACATAAGTCATGTTTTGCTAATTTAATGTTAAATCGTTGTTGTAATTATATGAATCATGTTTTGCTAATTTGATGTACAATTGTTCTTTTAATTCTTTCTTGTATTGGATTCCAAGTCCACTTTTTCATAATGTAAATATATCAAAATCGGTGTTAAGTGTGTTTGATTTAAGATAAATTCTTTTTTATAACTTAAATAACTTAATTTACATTGTGCTTGATTCAAAATAAATTTCTTTTTATAACTCAAATCATTAAATCATCCTCAAATCATAAAGAGAAAGTCTACCTATATGAGCAACATTGTCGGTTATTAAACAACTTGTTTACATCAGTAGTATGTTAAAAGCACATCACCAACATGATATGATACACCAACATTCAAAGACTCAATGTTCTCCAGATTCTAAAATCTCCCATAATGAGAAAAGAAAATTACAACTCATTTTACAAACAAAAGTTATGAGTATTGCAATCATTGTACCTGTCATTTGTAACATATGAAAATACATTGTATTTGTCATTTGTAATGACATGCAAATAGAACATTTCATAAGTAGCCAATGCTTCTTATACTGCAGTCATCTAAAATGAGCATTTCATAGTTTCAGATTCAGCTTGACCCATTTGAAGTGTTCAAATGACCTGACGATGATAAGAATGAAAACATTAAAACATTACTACAAAGACATTAAGAAAACTCTAAAAAGAGTCCCAAAAGAGCATTAAACAACAGTCTTAAAGTAGCCTAAAACTATCCAAAACAGACTAAAATACTCGGTACACTTCTTCCATAACGGTTCAACATTTCAATCACTTGAAAGCCCCCTGTAGAAACATTGAAGTGAGGTCATAAAATTCACCATTGTATAGAACATAACAACATTACCTTTGTTTGAAAAAACTCAAATAAATATAGGATTTGCAGGTCTTTGAAGTCTATTTTTAAATGATTGTTGTTCATCTTGGAACCTAAAGATTTGGTGGACATAACAAAAAACGAATATGTTAAAACACATCACTAAGGCCATTGTATAGAACATAACAACAATACCTTTGTTTTGAAACACTTGATAATTCATTAGTTATGTAAAGAAATTTGGTCACTCCATCTATAAAAGGTTCAATAATGCATGTTGAACACTTGGACATTTTAATATCAAATTAAAGAATAATACATAATTTAATTAAACCTTAGACCAAACTGGGTTTTCCATCAACTTAAGCTACCTAGGCAAAACCTCATTTCTTGAGTAAACCCAAACATGTTATTATCATTTCTTGAGACTAACAAAAATTAGTTACAGTAAAAAAAATTATGTGACCCATTTGAGTAAAACAGCACCCAAATAAATCCATTTAGCGATAACCAACAATCACACAAGACAAGTATTTTAAAGTCACCTGATTGTTAACTCTACCAGATGGCATCGTGTGTTCACTTGGAGCTGACGGCAGGTTGAGCTCTTCACTTAAATTAGGCTCATTATCAGGTTGAAGATAAGAAGGTACCCTGCACCTTCAGTTTCTTGACCCATGTCAGCCTCTAGAGTATCAAGTTCTGCATAACAAACCATATATACTATGCAAGCATGGATCTATTATATATGCAAAATCACAAACTTCATATTAATTACTAAAATGTACTCTAGCCTTCACAACTTCTTAAGAAAGGCCCGATCTGGTTTTCTTGATTTGTTCTTCTATGATCGAGTCGCATCATCTTTAACAAAATCACAATAACCAGAACCTGCAAAATTCAATTAGAATATGTATCATATTTTGAGATAAATCACATAAAAGTCATAAATTATATATTCACTGTAAATAATAATAACAAACTCCATCAACATATAAAGAGCAAGTAATGAATAAGAATGTGGAGCAAAAGCAAACAAAATATTTGTCTGTATAAATGCAACTTAAAAACAAAAACATATCTCAAAGAATAAATAACAAAAATTTAAAAACAAATGATTCTGAACCTCAAAGATTCCAAAGTATGGACCTTCTATATCATTCCAGATTCAAGCCACATTAACATGGTGATACAAAGAATGGATCAGAAACATAAGTATAACCGTATTCTTAAAAAACATTAACACAAACACCTAGTGTGCAGTGGATAACTGAAAAAATTTCAAGTAAAAAAAAAGGCAAGAGGGATACCAGTAGCAGCAAGTACACAAACTAATGGAGCATACAAACCTGAAAAAAGAAACCTTAACCAGGCTAATTACATAGAAATCAGTACATCAACTCTCCTAATAAGATCACAATGAGAGAAAAGTAACCAATTCAATTCCATTTATACTGAGAAATCAGTTCAATCGAGAAGAAATGCACGTACAGAAACACCAAATTGTTTGATCGCAAAGTAAGGAAATAGAAGAACTAAAGAATTACCAGCCAGTATAATCGATGTGAACAATGAAGAGACGTGCATAAACACGGAACTGAAGCCCTGAGCTGCCACAAAGAACTCTTCAAGTTCAGCTTCTGCCAGCGTCTTCTCCACCGGTATGACTGTACCCCTGCAACAAATAACTTATACCTGTAAAATCTGTTGATATAGCTTCTTTGGCATATAAGCCTTCTCTATAGTTTCCATTAATAAGTAAAAGACCCCAAGAAATAAAGGTATGCAGGTAAAATCAGTTGTATCTGTAGAAACAAACAGGCAAAACTATCTTAGAAATTTCCTTACCACCACATCATTGATCCTGTTTATGTGAATATGTCATTTTACAATAAAACTAACTTACATGTCACTAACCATCAGATTTATATGTATTATAAACAGATCTGTATTATAAACATATCATACCCCCAAATCAAAAATAAAATTAGACTAACCTGTAAGCGACGGACATAAATTAACGATAATTTAGCAATGAACATACCTTGAAGATGACAGCGGAGAAGCTTAGGTCTGAAATCACAAAACCAAAACTAAATAATTAAAACCCTAAACTAAAAACCGATGTCAATTTTCAACGCACCTTCATAACCTACGACTAAATCAAAACCGGAAGGAAAAAGAAATAAGAAAAAAATATGCAAATCTGGTATATCAAAATTTCAGATAGTCAGATCCAAATCTGGCAAAAATTAAAATTTCAGTGGGTAGCTTCAGGACCCCTTCTTTCTCAGCTACAAGAAGCTCTCTGTCCAACACAGTCATTTAGGATTTCAGCATACAAAACATGAATCAAAGGATATAGACAACTTCAGAAATACCTTCATGTAATTAAATCTCATTCTGTTTCAATTAGCCCTTATAGCCCCTACCACCACAATAGCAGTTCTCTGAATACAAAGCAACTGGTTAATTAAAACAACATTAATAATGCCATTCTCCTGATTAAGAAACAGTAAGAATCCATCACCTAAGACAAGAGCAAGAATCCAACAACCACAACGATTTTAAACATGTGTTCAGAGAATACAAAGCAACTTGATAGTAAATATCCTGGTTAGATTCCTCAGAGCTCCATCTCCTACCCATGAAACCACACCACCAAATGCAGTAATCACAAATAACAACAATTCCAACCTGAAGAAAAAAGGAATTGCAGTCACATTTTATAGAATACATTATGATAGAAAAACTTCACAAGAAAACCATTGATCTTACCTCATGACCCAAGAAAAAGGTTGTATTTTGCGTGAGTCTTTTGCGGGCTCTTTTCTTCATCTTCTTCGTCATCATCAGCAACATTTTCAATATAGTGCATTAGTATACCAGGTTCATTACCAGGAAGTTGATCCTGTAGTTGGTCTTTAGCATGGACATATCTTCTCAAAGCATATAAATCTACAAAAGAATTTGAAAAAATTTAAAAGAATTATCCAGCTAGAATTTAATCATGTTCAGCAAGTTCAGATTTATACCTGCTGCTAAAGCTTTTAATCGAGGATCCAGAATATTTATGTTTCAACTTAAAGAAAAGACACGCAACATGTCAAATATTTATGTTTGATTCATACTGGTACAGGACTTAATAGAAGTGGTTAGATCTGTAAACCTAAAATAATGAGGGACAACAATTTATCTTCTTCCTCTAATAACCCTAATGACCTAACGTAGCCCTATTTTCCAGAATTTCAAATTGGAGTTCAATTTATGTTTTGAAAATCAGAAAGTAATCACACCTTAAATCAAGAATTAAGAACCAAATAAAGTTGTGTGTCGGCATGGAGCGCAACAGCTGTGGTCGGACCACATTCACTCCGAACCTGCATGGGTTCGAAATCAAAAATCAAAGGTCAAAACCTGAATCAAACTCGAAAGTCAAGAAACAGTGAATCAAGAAACAAACCTTAAAACCCGAATTCAAACAAAGGTCAAAAGCTGAATCAAAATCGAAAGTCAAATAATAGTGAATTAAGAAACAAACCTTAAACACGAATTCTGGAGATGGGGCGACGGATATGTGCTCAAGGTCGCCGGTGAAGCCCGTCTGACGGCGACAGGAGGAAAGACGGAAGGCTATTTTTAGCCGATTAGGGTTTTCACGGGAGAGCGAGAGAGAGAGGCTGCAGTGAGAAGGGAGGACGTTTGTGAGAAAAACTTTCATTATATACCTAGGGTTTGTCAGCGAGAAAAATAAGTTTTGTGCATTAGAGACTTGTACCCAATGCATTACATTTTGTACGCGTCTTAAAATTAAGACACTTCCACTTTCTCTCTCCAATATGCATTATATAGTATATAGATATATAGAAAAACCCTTTTTATGAATTGCTGTCTTCCAATTTGATTTACTTTCCGCAACTTGTTTATCTTGTTTAAATCAAATTGTGCCAACATTGTTAAAGAGCCCCTCATGGGACCCAACAAATCTACTCTGATACCAATTGTTGGGTCCCGTGAGGGGCTCTTTAACAATATTGGCTTAATTTGATTTAAACAAGATAAAGAAGTTATGGAAAGTAAATCAAATTGGAAGACAACAATTCATAAAAATGTTTTTCTGTATATCTCAGATGTAAATAATGGTTTACACGAGTTTATAGTATAACAATATATCAAAAGAAAGAACTCTTCTACGGGAGTAGGTTGTAATTGCTTTGAGAAGCTTGTGAAATTTGTGCTTGTTGTCTTGCCTTATTTGGTGAAGTCCGCTTGCTATTTATAGGAAGTACTAGCAAGTTACGAACGAATAATGTGGTTGAGGACGGTTGAATTTGGAGTGTGTCAGAGTATATAGAGATAAATTAAGGATATTCATTTTATCTCTTTTCAATTGTCTTCAACTACTTTCGTATTTAATACCAAGTTGGTGTTCACCTTTACTTGTTCTTCACACAAAGGCAGATTTGTTCTTCTTGTTTAACTTTATCTTCTGATAGTCGAGAACTCCTTCAGGACCCTTTTTTTGAAGACTAGTAATGCTTCCCATTAGAAGCTTTTTACGGAAATGAGAATTTCTGTAGAATCTGGTTTGTACAGAATTACTTCGGAAGTTCCGGAGTACTTCCGTACGAATACAGAAATCTGTAGATCGTATAGTTTTTCATATCCTTTCTATTTTAAGGATATATCTTATATTTTCTTCTAATACTTGACTGTTTTCTGTTACATTTACAATGTGTTCTAACAGTGATGTATCCTTTGATTAAAGACATTATATGGATTTCACTCAGTTGATCTAGCTCTCCATCAGTGAAGGTGTATGGTTGACGATTGTTTCCTGATTTTTCTATTATATATGATTTGAAGTGGTTTGTCCCATACTTACCTTGTTGTTGTAGCCTTTCCTTAATCTCTAGTAGCTCTTCGATTTTATCGTTTGAGTGGAGCCAGCTTCTTTATAGGGTTCCTGGTGAAGCTTTTCTCTTAATACTCTTCAGCTCATTGGACTCATCTGAGGTTCCTCTTCTGTTTCTTGAAGAAACAAATCTGCATAGTCCCTCTTTTCAAGTGAAACCTATTTTTTTCTATCTATTTCTCACCACCATAATTGTCATAATAGAGGGATTGAGAGAGTGGACATGGCTGTGTTCACAGCTCCCCCTGATTCATTGTCTTCCCCCGTGGTGACTTTGAGGTTTTGAGGATCTTGCAATGTTATTTTTAGGTGCAGTACCTGATGAGGGTGGGAAGGAATGATCTTTTGCTTTGGTTGAGGGTTGTCTTGGAGGTGGAGGTGGCATTGATTCTTCAACTCTGAGATGCGGTTTTCATTGCTCAGTTTTCTTCCTTTTGGGAGAGGAATTATCTTCACTTGGGCATGCTTTTCTTTTCTGATCTGGTGATGGTGGTGAATGTAGGTCCTAGATAGTCCCTAACACGATATCGTTGATCAATCTAGTGTGCGGAATCCACTAGACTAATGATTCAAGTCGAAGAGCGGAAATAGAAGCTAATAAACTCAATAAAACTAAAAATGATTAACCTGAAATGTGCAAACGATTATAATTGTCTAGTGCACTTGTTGGAGAAACGGAAATCCCTAGACTCTCTCTGCGAATTCTCTCTTTGGCAAGGCTCCCAAAACCAACAGCCTCCACAAATGAGGTGGAAATGAGTATTTATACTCATTTTACATACAAGGCCTTTTAGGCCCAAACCCATTCCTAACACCATTAATCTATTTCAAGCCCACTAAACCCAACCCAACTTATTTAATATTACAAGCCTCTATGTATTCCTCTACAATCTTCCCCTAGGCTTGTGATATTAAATGTTTTTTACTTTTAGTCTTTAGCTTTGCAATATTTTTTAAGGCTTGAACATGTATTGGTGAAGATTCTTTCTTTGACAATCTTCAGTGGGCAGCACGAGAGACTTTAGGCGACTCTTCCTCTATATCAGCATCTGCTTGGACTTCTAAAGGTAAACAAGTAACGAGAGGAGAATTTCCATACACTTGCATCTTTTTTTATGATCTTTGGTCCTTGGAGAATCATTAGTAACTGTCTTAACTTGCCTTTGTCTATAAAGGATAAAATTTTAAAAGCCTGTATCTTTAGTCCTTGGAGAATCATTAGTAACTATCTTCATGATCTTTGATAGCCCTCCATATTTTTCTTCATCAAATGCAATGATGCATTTAGCTTAGCTTCCACTCAACTTGTGAAAAGTTTCATTAATATCTTTGGGAAGCTTCACTTGAACCAACAAACTTCCCCTACGCATCAGACTATTCTATAGGGTAAGTCCTTTTTCGGCTGGTTCTTCAACATGACCACCAGCAGGAACAATGCTTTGATCAACCGATTCCTTGACTTTTCTTTTCCATGAGTTTTCTTGTTCACTTAACCGATCATGCACAATATGGAACAAACAAACACTAACCAGCATATGATACCTAGTTTCTGGGTTAGCAGGTGAACAACATTATTTAACCAAACCCTAACATAGGTCACGGGTTTCCTATAAATACTTCCTCTAAACCCGAGGACTCTTTTCACTTCCCCTTAGTTGAGCATCGCCTCAGCTAATGACTCCCCCTGAGATAATACCATTTATCTCCTTGTTACTCCCCTTCTGCCCCTAAAAAACTGGTCACTTTTGGGAGGGGGCATAACTTCTTGTACAAAACCCACAAAAACATATTAAAACCTTTTAACATGGCCATGGTTGTAAAAGAAACATTAAAAACTTAAGAATAGTCAAAAGAAAAATAAAATTAAAACAAATATGGACAAGTTACTAAAGAGAAGGATTTATTTAGGATCAAACCGTGTTTGAACCGAGGAACCATTTTAGCCTCCATTACTCGAGCATGTCCAACTGATTTTTGGTATTTTGATCCTCATTAAACTCAAGTCCCTCATCTTCCTGGCTGTTTGTCACTTATTTATCTTTTAGGTATATTAATTATGAACACAAGACAATCACACACAAATATAGGTAATTGTTACATGCAGTCTATTAAGCTTGATCATTCCCTACCACATATTTTCACATACCCATATCTAGAGTTTTGAATCTTTTCTCAAGACTTGGTTGAGAAGAGAAAGAACAGATCATAAGAGAAAGGTGTAATATACAAAGACTTGTATAATTTCAACTGAGATGTTTTTTTCATTCAGGCTATAACCTTTCATCAAATACATAAGCCTAATCACCATGTCAGGACTCAGATGCGTTTTTCAGTCAGGCTATAACCTTTCATCAAACACATAGGCCTAATCACCAAGTCAGGGTTAAAGGGTTTCGGACACTTAAGGGTGTCTTTTGTTGTGAAAATTTCATCTTTTGGGTGTAAATAATATACAGTGATCTGCAAGCACGTTAGTAGAAACTAACCAGGTCTTTGCTCACGCAAAACAAAGGAAAGTCTGACTAACACGTTGGTACAGTCTGCACCAGGTCTTTGCTCATGCAAAACAGAAGAGAGACTGACTAACATCTTAGACATCCCTAGGTCTTTGCTCACACAAAACAGAGGGGACACTGAGTTTTGAGAAAATGTGATTCAACACTTTGGAGTCTGGCGTGTGTATCGGGAACAATCTTTCAGTCAAATAGAACATGCATCTAACCTACGTGTATGTTTTCCGTCAAATGTCATACTTTATCTTCAAGTTTGTGACACATTCCTTTGTTTTTGGAACTGAGCCTACCGAGCATATCATCTTGGATCTTGTCTTTCACTTCATCCGTACACGTGTCAGTCACCTGTTAGACAAAATTATTTCATTTCCCTCCTTCTCAAATACACAAACGATTAGAAATTAAAAAAGTACAATTTATAAATGAGGGGTCAACTATTTTCCACATTTTCTATTCTTCCCCTTGCTTTTTGATTTTCAATTACAATTTTTTATATATTTTTTTATTTTTTTTATAATTTTTAATTTTTCATATTGTTTTTTATTTTATTTTTAATAATAACACACTGACACAAAACTAAAGATAAAAAAACTAAGCAATATGGCCAAGCAAACTTTCAAAGTTTATTCTTTGTAAAATTTCAGAAATGGGTTTTATTTGAAGCAATGACCTATATTCACATCAATCAATAAAGAATAAATCAAATAAACAGTACCTTGCTGATTTTGTCAGATTTACCTCTCACAAAGAGAACATACCCACCATTGACAAGTTGTATATCATGAAGTTGAGAGATTCCTCCTATCTTGTGCCTGGAACAATCACTATCACAAACAAAACGTTAATGAAAGTCCTCCTTGACTGTTCCTGCACAAGGTGAGAAATCAGTTAGTCATAGGTACCCAGGCCATTGAGGTTCTGGGTAGACCTGAAGAGTCAATAAACAAAACTTCTTTTAGAAACATCCCCTTTGTGATATCAGGAATTAGGGGAGCAACAACTGCCTTTGTTTTGGGTTTTCAAAATTTAGGTGATTTCAAAGTTGTTTTAGTCACCTTTGGTTTAGTGACGTTAGGTATTTCAACCTTTTTCTATTTAGGAACTTTAAAAAAAATTAGTTTCCTTATGAGGGACAACTTTAGGATTTTCAACATTTTATTGTTTTGGTTTGTTCACCTTTTTTATGAAAATTTTCATAGTTTGGAAAAACCTGTTTTTATTTTGAGAGCTTTCTTTGCTCTTTGGCAGCTCCCCAGTTACCATCAGAAGGTTTAGCCTTAGGATTAACAGTCTTCATTGCCTTCGGTGTTCGTACCTTCATTGGCTTAGACTTTATTGGATCCTGAGATGAAAACTTCTGATTCACAGGATAATAAGGCATTGAGATATGGTTGCATGTTCGGACAGACTCTAGATCTCCAATTGTCAGATCTCTCTGACCTTGATGAGTTTCCATTGAATCTTGTCTGGTAGGTAGAAAATTTAGCAGAACTAGACATTTCAAACTTTGAGCCCACATGATTGTTTGAGATTGAAGTTGGGCTGCCACTACATGAGCCCACTGATGAGATTGTGGGCCTTTCAGTCTTTATTGGAAGAGAGGTTGGTGTTGGAATTTATTGGTTGGTGGAAACTCAAACAATCCTCAAGGTTAGTTGCTGTTGCAGGTATGAAGAAAAACCATGAAGTCCTTTGTTTATCTTGTTTACATTTCAGTTTATGTATTTAATTCTTTAACTTTGTTTTGTATGTTTAACTTATGTACTTTGAACTTATATGTTTTGTTTATCATTATCAAAGGTCTGGTTTGCTTCTTGATTGATCAGTTTGTCTTTGGAAATAGTTTGGTTGTTCACTTAGTTTACATGATCTTGTTTGGCTAAGTCATCTGAACGATCATATTATATAGGTGAACGACTACCCTAATGATTTAAATGATCAGCTTGTTGTTGGAATGTTCGATAAAGTGTTTGAATGACCAGGTGGTTGAACTGAACGACAAGGTCATGTTCTTAACGACCAGATTGTTGTTCCCAACGGCCAACTAGTGTATTGAACGATCAGCTCAGTTGTGCCTAATGATCTGCCTTTAGCCTAACGACCAGCACCTGATCAGATAAGCTAAACGACCAGCTAAATGTATTGTACGATCAACCCTAAGCCTGAACGACCAGCTTCTGTCACTTAGACGATTTTGCAGATTTTTGTTATTATTCCTCTTATAATCAGTGCTCCTCTAGTAGTATAAATACTCATAATGATGTAACCCTAGAATGAAGAGAGCCACATCAACCAGAGGAGCACTGTGTGTTTATGTGTGTGTTCTTGAGTTTCAAAAATCATCATTAAGCTTGCAATGATGTAGATTCACCCATGACCGATCATCACACATGATTTCGGCACTTGTGTGTCGAATCAGATGAGATTATCTAGCTTAAATCGGTCCTGACAATTGCTATTAGAGCCAAATCTTCATGGTCTTGAAGTTTTTCTTGAAAATGAATAATTTCTCATCTGAGTTATCAATCATGGATGTTTTGCTTGATCTTTGAGTTGATTCTTGGTAGAAATCACTCAAGGAACTCATTGCAATGCTCAAATTTGTTGATACGTAATCTATGCATCATGTGAAGTATCTGAATAAGACAATGTGAAGAACAAGACAAAGCCAAGCTGCCATACGAACTAGATCTGACCTGGCAGTTTTCCTGGAGTTTGGCTGGTCGAGTATAAATAAATTATTTGTGCATTGTTTTTAGTAACTGAGTGAGAGGGATCTGATCTTAAGTGTGTGCTTTGTGCGGTGTTTCTTTTAGTGTCTCTGATTTTACATTGAGTCTTCTGTGATCAATAAAACAATCATTTTTATTACGTTTCTCATCTGAAATAGCTAGATTGAGTAGACGATCCAATGCTCACGAACTTTCAAGTGTTATGATTATGATACGTAATATGTGCGTCGTGTGAAGTATCTGAACAAGACGATGCGAAGAACAATACAAAGCGAAGCTGCCATACGAACTGGATCCGAACTGGCAGTTTGGATCAGGCGAACTGGCAGTTCGCCTAGAGTTCGGCTGGTCGAGTATAAATAGATGTTTGTGCTTTGTTTTCAAAAACTGAGTGAGACAGGTCGGATCTTAAGTGTGTGTTTTGTGCGGTGTTTCTCTAAGTGTCTCTGATTGTACGTTAAGTCCTCTGTATCAATAAAACAATCATTTTTATTATATTTCTCATCCGAAATAGCTAGATTGAGTAGACGATCCAATGCTTACGAACTTTCAAGTGGTATCAGAGCTTTCTGGTTCATTCTACTGATATGTGATTGCTATTTTTGGAGTCAAAATGTGTTGTTTTTTCACAAATTTGGAGTGTTTTGTGGGTTTTTGATCATTTTAGTCAAGTATTTCGTGAAAAATTTGCTCCTAAATCATTTCTTATCACTTTTTCTGATCCTCTGTTGAAAACCTCGTTTAAATCTGTCCAAAATCGTGAGTTTTGAGTGAATATGTTTAGGTTCGGCCGAGGAACATTCTGTTTGGGATAAGCGTCATCCGAACTCCCGGTTCGGTTCTAGTTCATTTCATCCGAAGTCTCAGTTCCCAAGTTGTTGAAGTTGGAGTATTATCAAAATTGGAAACAACAGTTTTCTGCTTACATCAGCACAAATGATATCGATTATGGGTTCCAATGTTGATACATGGTCCATGATCGTAATGTGAAGTATCGAATACAAGAAGAATACACACAAGATTGTTGAGGTCTGAACTCAGGCGAAACCTGAAGTTCGGACATGGCCGAACATGTGCCGAACCTGAGGTTCGGTCGGTCGTATTTCAGCTCTATAAATATGTGTTTCATGTATTGTATTCAGGGGGGATAACAATTTATGCTTCCGCGTCATGTATTCTCTGTGTACTCTGTGGTCTCTGTGGTTAATACAAAGCTCATTTGTATTTACTCTTTGTGTTTCATCTCGTTTATATTGATTTCATTATGACTAAGTAGAAGATCCACACGCTCACGCACTTTCAAGTGGTATCAGAGCATTTGGTTTGCTCTACTAGTCGGAAATCAGTGTTTCTCGGAGTTTTGAGTTCAAATTCACGTTTTTGCTAAATTGTCAATCATTTTTGAGTTCGTTTGATTGTTTCGAGTGTGCTTTTCATTCAAAATTCATTCCTGAGTTGTTTCTATCATGTTTGTTTGAATTCCTGTAAAAAATTCCACTCAAAAACGTTGAAAATCGAGAGAATGGCGTCGAGTGAATTCTGTCCTGTTTGAGGTTCGGACAAGTTCAGCATAACTGCTCCGAACTTGAGGTTCGGACGGAGTTCGGTCACTCTAGTGATTCGGTGAGAGTTCGGTGAGGGATCGGTCAGTGTTCGGACTAAGTTCGGTGATAGTTCGGAGTTGTTGGATTCTTGTTCGTCCGAAGGTCAGGTTCGGATAGAGTTCGGCGTTTTTTTTAGGTTCGGACTAAGCTCGGAGGAGGTTCGGACGAGGTTCGGAGTGAACAGTAACCAGATTTTCGAAAATGTCCGATTTTCAAGCTATCGCGTCTATTCAAAATTCAGTTCAGGCAACGATGCAAACAATGATTAACTATGATAATGAAATTGGAACAAGTCAGAAAGTTCCCAAATTACTTAAATTGGAAGATTATCATAGTTGGGTGACACGATTTGAAGCATTTGTTTCCGCAAATGATATCGATATGTGGCTATCGTATTCTGAACAATATACATATCCTAAGGGTGAGGACGGAGAGCCAATTCTTCATAGGAAGCTTTCTGGTGAACAAAAGAAAGCATATCAAGCTGAGAAAAAGGCTTATGGTACTTTAACAATGGCTTTGCCTACTGATTTACTACATCAATTTTCAAGTAACTATACCGCAAAGAGCTTGTGGGATGCTCTAGAAAAGAGATGTGAAGGCAATGATCAGTATAAGAAAAGTCGACAAAAAGTGTTGAAGAAATAATTTGATAGCTTCAAGCATTATCAAAATGAATCAATTCCTAATCTGATTGCAAGATTTGCACATTTAATGAGTGAAATGAAATTGGTGAATCTTACAAAAGATGAAGCAGATAGGAAAGAAAAGATTATGGAAGCTCTACCAGAGAAGTAGGAAAATTATGTGATGATGATTACTAATGATAAGGATTATCCAAGGTTGTTGTTTAATGTTCTGATTCAACGAATCCAAGCTAGGGATATGGAGTTAAAAGTGAACAAGTCACTTCCTGAACAAATTCAGAATCCTGCAGTGTATTATGGTAACAATGATTCAACTTTGAATGCTGGAAAGTCTAATATTCTTAGTTCTGCACCCCCTACAACGTTTCTGGCCGGTAAATCTGACACTCCAAGTTATTCATCTGCTGGTTGTACTGTGTCAATTCCTAGTTCTTCGACTCAAAGTGCATTGTCTGTTCAAACTGTCGATGATTATAATGCGGTGATGTCTGCATTGGTATCTTCATACTTTGGTGTTATCACTGGTGCTGTGAGTAATGCTGAGTTAGCAAATGAAGATTACGATCAGATTGATTATGATCATTTGGAGGAAATGGATCTAAATTGGCAATATGCTATGTTGGTTCGTCGAACAAAGAAGTTTTTCAATAGAACTGGTAAGAAGAGACTTAATCAGGAAGGAAAGATTGGATTGGACAAATCTAAGGTGAAATGTTATAAGTGTTCAGTTTATGGTCACTTTGCTCGCGAATGTCCAAGTTCTACAGAAAGTAAATTGAAGACTGGTCAGCATGCACATTTAGTTTTTCATCCGTCCGATAAAGTTGCAAAGGTTGATCAGAAATCTGCTACTCTTGCTCATGATTGGATTGATACATTTATGCATCCAGATGGATTTGCCTGGAATGCAGATTCAGAAATTAAAAAGAATAATACTCCAATCTCAATTGCTTTAACCGTTCAACATGCTAATGATGAAAGCTTTTTAACAGAATCTGATACTTCTTCAAGTATATCTTTGGTTCAAGAAGACTTACCTAAGTCTTCTGAGAATTCAAAAGATGATGAATTTAAATGTTATAAATGTGAGAAGTTGCTCAAGAAAATTGCAAGTTTTGAACAAGATTGTCAATTATCAACTGAAGAAATTATGGTTCTAAAGAAAGAGGTGGAAAATTTTCAAAAGAAGTATTATGAGTTGGTTCATATTCATGAAGATGTTTTGAAGGAAAAGGCTCAATTGGCTGAAGAGTGTGAGAAAGCCAAAGCTGAAGCGTTAGATGCAGCTCAGGACTTTGAGAATCTGTTTGAGAAGAGTTATCCGGTTCAGCAAAAATATGAAGAGGCTACTGCTCTCATTGCAAAAACTGCTATTACCGTTGAGAAGCTTCAAAACAAGATCTCTATGCTGCAAGATGAAAATGTTCTTTACAGAGACAAGAATGAAGTTTTAACTAAAGATGTTGAGATTTACAAGCAAAAGAGAGAAAATGTGCTTGAAGAATTATATGCTGAATGTAGGATCTGGAAATTACAAACTTATGAATATGATGATCTCAATGAAAAATTCATCAAGTCACAACAAGAGGTTTTTGAAGGTCAACAGAAGATTAATGATTTAAAATTAGAGATTTTGGAGTTGAAAAGGCAAGTGAAGAACTGCAATTTGTCACCGACATTGCTTAACTTCTTATACAAGCAGGATCAGAGTTCGGAAAGTTCTAAGAAGGATGATGTTCACTTGGTTCCTCAACCAGTGGATTTAATTGAAGTTACTGCTGCTCAGATTGATCCAAAAGATGACTTGCATGATTATTCCAAGTTTGCCACTCCATCCAAGAAGAACAAGTCCAAGTCTAAAAAGAAGGAGAAACCTTTGGGTGAAGCTCCAAAGTTTATTTCAAAGTCTGTATTGCTGGAAAATGAGAAAGTGTTTGGTAAGGTTGTTTCGAGTTCTTCATCTGCAACTGAAGAAGAAAAAGTTTTGATTGAAAAGAACAAGCTGAAGGATATAAAAGCCAAATTTACTAGTGCAGCTAAGTCAAGAATTGCTTCTGGTTCTTCGTCAAATTCTTCAAAGACTCAAGGATCTAAACACAAAGGTTTAGGTTACAAAGTGTTGGAGGAACCGTTTCAAGCAAAGACATCAGTGAAGGCTGAGAAGGTTCCTAAAGCAAAAGTTACAAAGAAGTCATCATCTCAGAAGGAATTTTCTTATTATTATGAAAGATCTTCATCTTCAAGGAGTCCATCTCCTAGGTATGATTCTTCTGATGGTTTCTTTGATAATTTTCATTCTGAACATTCATCTGATTCTCAAAAATCAAAACATTTTTCAAACAATTTTAGAGAAAGACTTTGTTATGTATGTCGTCAACCAGGACATCTAGCTGTTGATTGTCCGACGACTGCATATATCCATAAAACTGCAAGATATGTGGATCACAAAGGTCAAATTTTTGATGAACCATGGTCCCCAAAGCTTAAGTCAACTCGTAAATCGTCTTGGTCTAAATCAAGTATGTCGGTTGAATCTGATTCAGGTTCTGATAAAAAATTAAAACTTTTACAAATTTGGAAACCAAAAGTTGTTTAAAGTTGTTTCCAAGGCCAACAAGGATTTTGTGGAAGACACCGGGCGACCCGACGCTGTTGATTCGGGTCGATCCCAACGCGACTAATGTTTTATTTGGTGTCAAGCAGGTGTTTCAGGAAGACCTTTCTGTGATTGGACAATTGCTGATTGTGAAATATCTATTTCTAATTAAATTGAATTTCCAATTCAATTTTTGTTTTTCAAAATGCTAAACTGTTAGTATTCGTGTTGGTTGATCAATTTTTCTTGTTTTTCACTCCGTCTCATTCTAAGGGGGAGTTTGTTTTTGCAAAATACTGTTTTTCAAATCGTAAAAATGAAAATCTATAAATAGAGTTGTCATTTTTAAGGGGATAAATTTCAAAAAAGTCAAAAACATTGAAAAATGCAAAAAGCCAAAAACATTGAAAAATGAGAAATTGTATCCGACATGATTGGGAAATGATGGTACATTGGCCGACAGTGTCTTACTTATGGATAAAGTAGATGAAAAAGCCATAAGACCATTTGATCGATGTGCAAGGTAGGCTCGGCAAATCAGAAAGTATACAAATGTGATATATACTAAATCTGATGCTTGACCTAGTGGACAACATCTTGATGCATATCTCATGATATATCAAGAAAAAGACATGTGAAAAATAAAATGAGAAGTCACTGTGTATACATGTGTTCATTTTGCAAAGATGTAAACTTGTTTGATTTTCTTTATTTTGTCAAACGATCGGACTTTCTCTGCGTGTCGAAAGACCGACCTGATCGTTGTTCGTTTGACGTTCTGCTTTATTTTCTTTGGTGTTTCGTATAACTCATCGGACTTTCTCTGCGTGTACGGGAGTACCGGCCTGATTGTTGTTGAGTTATACAACTTCAACTTGTTTTATTTTCTTATTTTGTTAAATCCGAGGCCTTATCTGCGTATCAAAAGATCGACCTTAAGGTAGACGATTTAACATTCTTATTTCTTTTTACGTGGAACACAGTTGATTATATCATGGTTACAATCATTATGTGATTCAAATCACAAATGAGATCACAAAATGTGATAAGCAAAAGCATATATGAGTATGTCTGATAGTGTGGGATACGCTGGTCAATGCAAATTTAATCAATACCTTAACATATCCAGATGTTATGAGTATGATTGTGTCGGAGTTTAAAGTTGGACAAATTATATCTGCAATTGGCATGGCTTATGTGCTTCAATAATTGAAATTGAAATATAGTTCAGCATGTTATGACCAATATGATCCCAAGTTGTGATCTTTCTCACAAAAGACAAAAATAGTGTCTAATTTTGCATTGTTTTACTTCTGTTATCAGAAAATACCAAAAAGATTTTAGGTGTGTTTTGATATAAAGTTTCTAAACGTCAAAAAGATTTTGTTTCTGACTTGTTTTCGATTGATCAACACGGAATACAAAATCAATTTTCAAAAACAATCTATCTTGGAGTCTCGAATAGACATTTTGCACCAAGATTATTTATGTTGGCAGGTTTCTAAGTGGGAAGAAAGCATCACAACTTCAAGTCTTCTGAAGTTTTTTGATAAAGAGATTACACACGATGCAATATCAAGTATTCAAGATTGAACTCATTGTCAAGATTAAGGAAGAGTTTGATTGAAGATACAATCTTGAATGGAGAAGATGATACTGCACATGCCGAGGGGGAGTTTGTTGATACATGGTCCATGATCGTCATGTGAAGTATCGAATACAAGAACAATACACACAAGATTGCTGAGGTCCGAACTCATGCCGAACCTGAAGTTCGGACATGGCCGAACGTGTGGCCGAACCTGAGGTTCGGCCGGTCGTATTTCAGCTCTATAAATATGTGTTTCATGTATTGTATTCAGGGGGGATAACAGTTTATGCTTCCGCGTCATATATTCTTTGTGTACTCTGTGGTCTCTGTGGTTAATACAAAGCTCATTTGTATTTACTCTTTGTGTTTCATCTCGTTTATATTGATTTCATTACGACTAAGTAGAAGATCCACATGCTCACGCACTTTCATCCAATTTGAAAGTTATACATGCATCGAACTGATCAAGGATATTTTAAAGAAATTCATACTTTTGATGCTATTGAGAGGAAACTTTATGAGCTTGAAAAAAAGTGTTTGGTTATCTTACAATGGCTTTACCTACCGAATTGCTACATCAATTCAGCACTTGCAAGAAATCAAAACAATTCTGGGATGCGTTATCGACAAGATGTGAAGGTTATGATCAATACAAAAATAGTCGAAGAAAGGTGTTGAAAAAGGAGTTTGATAACTTTTAGCATTACGAAAATGAAAACATCACGGCTCTTGTATTAATATTTCCACATCTTATTAGTGAATTGAAGATTGTTGGAATTGAGAAAACTGATAAAGAGTTAAAAGAGAAGATACTGGAAGCTTTACCATAAAAATGGGAAAATTATGTTTTGTTACTTACACATGACAAAGAGTTTTCCACATTATCACTTCATGCATTAACTGGTAAACTTCATGCTCGAGAGATGGAAATGATGAATTCCAACAAGTCAAATGCTAAATTGCAAAATCTAGAATTATATCATGGTGAGAATGCTGCTAGCATAACTGCTAAGGCTAAACTAGGTTTTAGTTCTGCACCATCAACTGCTTTTGTTGGAAATGTGTCTGGAATTTCGGATAATACTGGTTTATCAAAAGGTTGCAGCTTTACAATTCTAGAATCATCAAATCAGCATGCTTTTTCTACTGAAACAACTGATGAATGTGCTGCTCTTATAACTGCTTTTATTTCATCTTCTATTGGTTTTATAATCAACAATGTTAGTGATGCTAAGATTACTAGAGAATATTTCTATTAGAACGTATTTGTTAGCAACACAAACCTTTTGTTTTCTTACCTGGTAATTGATACTTTGTTTTGTAATTGACTTTGGATATGCACTTGGTAAACTTTGTTTATGTGTTAGCGTACTTGTTATGCTTCTTAGCGGACTTGTGACTTATGTTCCTAGCGGATTTGTTTTACTCTTAGCGTACATGTTTGATTGCTTATCTTAGCGGACTTGTTTATTCCTAGCGAACTTGTTTACTTAGCAGTCTTGATCTTGTTCCTAGCGTACTTGTCTTGTTCTTAACGAACTTGTTAGCGTACTTGTTCATGTTAGCGGACTTGTTATTACTTAGCGTACTTGTTAGCTAACTTGATAATGCTTAGCGTACTTGTTAGCGAACGTGTTGTTACCTAGCGTACTTGTTAGCGAACTTAATAAGTGCTAGCGAACTTGATTTAACTCTTAGCGAACTTGTTGTCCTGATGGAATATTTTGCTGAATACTAGTTAATGATTGTATTGTGTCAAACATTCTTTTTGTCCCAAGCTATCAGGTAGTATAAATACCAATTGGAAAACCCTATTGGGTACGCTTCAAGGAGTATTATTCTACAGAGAGCTTTTGTGTGTGTGTTCTTGGTGTTAATGTGTGTTCTTGAGCTTTAGGAATCATCAATGGGTGAACATTGATGCAGATTCATCCGGAATCGACCATCACATATGATTTCCGCACTTGTGTGATGAATCATATGAGAACAACGTGCTCAAATCTGGTCCTGACAATTGGTATTAGAGCCTTGTTCTTCATTTTTGAAGGTTTTCTCAAAATTGAGAAAATCTCATATGAGTTGTCGATTTTGGATGGATTTGCTAGTTGTTTGAGTTGATTTTTGGTAGAAATCACTCAATAAACTCAATGCCATACTCAGATTTCTGCAAATCTCAAGCTAAATAGTCCGATTTTCAGATTTTGGCCCTGAACGGTCACATTTTCAATAAGTACTGTTCTTGAGAAAAATTTTCCAAACTTGTTTTTCTATTGATTATCTATTAAAATTGGTGAATGTCGAGGATTACACTACTGAAATCGAACCTATAGGCACTAATCTATCTCAAAAACATCAAGTATTGAAGATTTTAGAGGCTAAAAGTGGTGATTTTTGGTGTTCTTCACATAATGTTACTATTCCATCGACTTAGGTCATCTAGAGTGATTTTTGGAGTTTGTGACAGTTGAGTAATGTATTCCTACATGAATTTCGAAACTATTAATGATGTTAAACATTGATTATGTCAACATTAATTTTTGAGTTTGAATTTGCTCAAGAACAAGCTGTTCAAAATTTGGCTAAGTCTGAAAATTTGACTTTTCAAATTTTTTGCTGAAATCTCTCTTTCTAATGACTAATGATGTTTATTATTGTTTGTATCGTAGGATTTGGGTGATTTCAAGCATTTTACAACTTTGCAAGCAAGTGAACCAATTTCAACTCGTTTTGACCTGTTAGCTTACTTTGTCTCGAAATTGACTAGTGTTGATCGTTTCAACATGTCGGATCACTTCACTCCTGCCACACAAGGCAACAATAGGCCTCCTAAACTCATGGGGTCAAGTGACTTCGATGATTGGAAGGTGAAATTCCTATCTTACTTGGAATTCGTTGACTTTGACCTGTTGACTTCTGTAGTCGAAGGTCCTGTTGTGTTTGAAGTGGAAGAGGCTACCATTGCTGGCACTGCTGCAGCTGCCACTGGTGCTGATCCTCTACCTAAGAAGATGATTACTGATGAGGATAGGTCAATTTTTGATCTAGGAGGATCACCGAAAAATATTCATAGCTCGAAAGGATCAGCTGGAAAAATTTGCGAAAAAGTTCCGATGTTTCCATTATTGAATCGATCTGATGATAATCCGTATACAGATCATGATGATGCTGATGATAATGTCGATCCGAATGATGCTTTGGTTGCCTTACGAGGCTTTGATCGTGATTTTCTGTTGAGAAATTTGCAGGTTTTGAAACAGTTGCAGGATAAGGAAAAACGTGAGAAGTGGTTGCAGGAAGTCCGCACAACTCTCAAATTTACTCCGGAAAAGGATTCTGGAAAAACTGATGCTCAAAAGGATCTAGATGATCTTCTAAATGAAGATCGTACAACTGAAAAACAGACAAAATCATCAGGTATCGATTTACAACTTTGAATACGTGGCGAAATTCGTTTTTGAAAACATTGGATCGATATACATATTTTGGATCGATATGGATAATTTGAATTTGTTAATTCAATCACTAATGATCAATTGTTGATTTAATAATATGGTGTATTTTGATCTCTATGATATGATAATGATTTAATGATTGTGTGAAATCCTTATGAATGAATGAACAACTGAGGATAGTTTGATGAAATGCGAAATCTGGAAATTCATTGAATGAATACCGGATGAAGATTTGAAGATTCAAAGATGATCCTATGAAGATTGCCTATAAAATCTGGAAAGCTATAGGAACAAAAATTAAGGCGGGAAAAAATTTCTTCAAAATTTGAATTTTCAATACTTCAAATGCGCACTCACAAGTTGAGTTGTTAAAAAAAAGGGACACGGATATACACTTCCGAGTAAGGCATATGTGCATCGGAAGTAGTGTCGATATGATCTCTCAAGAGTGGATACTAAGTTGAAGACTACCGAGTAAGACGTACGCGCGTCGGAAGTGATTATAATAGTAAATAAAGACTTCCGAGTAAGACGTACGCGCGTCGGAAGTAATTATAATGAGATCTCTTGAAAAGTAGATACTATGTGAATACTTCCGGGAAAATTACACTTGCTTCGGAAATGTCACCCTGAAAGACCTCGTATAAGAGGCGGATATGAGCAATTTTGAATAAGCTGTAATTGTTATGATTGAATTATAACATTAAGACCTTATTCCTCGAAAAAAGGCATTGATCTTATTCTGACCTATGGATTTTATGATGTCAGGAACCAAGGATGTATTTGTCCCTTACTTTCCTGCTTCAATGCAAGAGCATTCTAAGTTTCAAGATTGGATCGCTAATGCTAAGTTCCCAGCAAAGCTGAAAATGCCAACTTCCATAAAGAAGTATGGTGGACTAACAGATCCTGATGATCATATATTTGATTTTATCACTGCTGTGAGGCTTGAACGATGGTCAGAAGAAACATGGTGCCACATGCTGGTACAAACCTTTACTGGACCTGCAAGAGTATGGTTCGATGCACTTCCAAATGCGCAGATAAGTGGCTTTAAAGACCTAAGGACGAAATTCCTAAGGCAATCTAGCCAACAACGGAAGTGCACAAAGGAGGTGACGGAAGTGCATAACATTCGAAGAAAGAATGATGAAAGCCTTGAAAGCTTCGTTATGCGCTTTAACAATGAAACTATGAAAATATTTGGGGCACATGATCAATTACGTATATCTGGCTTTTGTCATGGTGTTCGGCATACGCACCTAGTGGAAAAATTGCATGAGGATCTGCCTCATACAATAGAAGTGCTCATGGATCGTGTTAGAACCTATGTAAAAGGTAGAAGCGCTTCTGGAAACATTCAGGGTATTAACACCCAGAAACCATCTAAAAAATGTGGTAGTTATCGAAACACAAATGCAAGTGTCTCCGCTGCACCAACAAGAAATCAATCCTGGAGAAAATTCAGATCTCAACCCTATGACCGTAGGGGGGAGGGTAATTACGGAGGATACAAAAAGGCTTGGGAGCCCAGATCCAATGATTTCTCATCACTTACAAAAACTCCAAGTGAAATCTTAGCAACAGAGAATGTCCAATTTTCAAAACCTCAAAGGAATTATAATCCTTTAGGAAGTGACATGGGTAAATATTGTGACTATCATAAGGATCGTGGTCATGACAAAGACAATTATAGACACTTGCGAGGCGAGATTGAAAAAGCCATCAAATCTGGGAAATTATCGCATCTGGTTAAAAATATCAAGGAGGGGCGTCCTCCAGCTGTTAAACAACCTGTGATCGCAATGATACTAAGAGGATCGAACACTTGGTATCGTAGTGTTAAAACAAAATTTGAAGAAGAAAAATGGAAAAGTCAAGAAATTACATTTCCACCGTTGATTGGAAAAGAATCAAGAGAAGATTCAGTAATTGTGACTGTCAGTATTGCTGGGTTTCTAGTGAAACGGACCTATCTAGATACCGGAAGTGCATCAGAAATTATGTATGAGTCTTGCTTCCGGAGGATGGGATTGGATGTGCAACAAACGCTGAAGCCTCATAATTCCACTTTCATTGGTTTTTCTGGAGAGGTGGTACATCCGATGGGAGAAATAACTCTCCCAGTGATCTTTGGTGACAATAAGCTCTTCCGAGAAGAGATGATGACTTTTATTGTGGTTGCAACCCCTTCTCCTCACAATGTCATTATTGGTCGCCCTGGGCTTAAAGTTTTGGGCGCTATAGTTTCAACAGAACATGGACTAGTTCGATTCCCAACTCCAAGAGAAATCACAACTGTTAAAACAGATGCAGATCCACAAGTAGCCTTGGTCGAAAAAATCCTGACATCGGAAGAGGGTTTGAAGAATATAAAAAATGATACTGTAGAGAAAAACAAATGGATCATAAACGAGAAGTTTCCAGATCAAAAAATAGAAATTAGATCACAGCTACAAGGAGAAACAAGGAAGAAGTTGTTTCAACTTTTAATTGACAATGTGGGATATCTTCGCATGGGAACCCTCGGATATGACGGGGTTCCTAGATATTTCGCTGAGCATAAACTAAATATTTATCCAGGTGTAAAGCTTATTCAACAGAAGCGAAGAATTTATGATGAAGTTCGAAACAACGTGGTTAAAGAGGAAGTGGAAAGCTTGTGGAAGCAGGGATCCTTCGAGAAGTACTTTATCAAACATGGGTTGCAAATCCTGTTTTAGTCCAAAAACCTGACAATTCCTGGCGATGTGCATTGATTTTAAGGATCTTAATAAAGCATGTCCAAAGGACTGTTATCCACTTCCAGAAATTGACCTAAAAGTTGATTCTTTGGTGGGATATCGATGGAAGTGTTTCCTGGATGCATATAAAGGATACCATCAGATCTTTATGGCCGAAGGCGATGAAGACAAAACTGCGTTTATTACAAACGAAGGTTTATTCTGTTATAAAAACATGCCGTTTGGATTAAAAAACGCTGGTGCAACTTACCAGCGTCTCATGGATAAGACCTTTCAATCGCAAGTGGGCAGAAATCTTGAAGCCTATGTGGATGACGTAGTCATTAAAAGTTCTCACGAAGAAGATATGATCAAAGACATTGAGGAGACCTTTAAAAACTTGCGGGGTATCAATATGAAGTTAAACCCAAAAAAATGTTCATTCGCAATGGAGGAAGGCAAGTTTTTAGGGGTCCTAGTCAATAAAGATGGAATCCAGGCACATCCGAGAAAAGTTAAAGCGGTCATGGAAATGGAACCGCCTAAAACCCTTAAAGATATACAAACACTAAGTGGGTGTTTGGTGGCTTTGCATCGATTTTTATCAAAAGCAGCTGAAAGAGCCACACCCTTTATGAAAGTTTTGAAAGGAAGCTTTGAATGGACTCCTGAGGCCAATCAAGCCTTTGAAGAGTTAAAAACAACTCTAGCTACAATTCCGACTCTAACCGCGCCGAAAGTTTGTGAAGAATTGATAATGTATTTAGCAGTAACTGATAATGCAGTAAGCGCTATGCTACTGGTCGAAAGGGAAGATAAATAACTTCCGATTTACTACATAAGCAAAATGCTAAAAGACTACGAGACCAGGTATCCTATGATCGAAAAAGTTGTCCTAGCACTTGTGCAAGCTACAAGAAGACTTCGTCGTTATTTTCAAGCTCATACTGTAAATGTTCTCACTTCATATCCTATTCAAGGGGTCTTCAGAAAACTGGAAATGTCTGGGAGATTGATCAAGTGGGCAATTGAAGTGGGACCATTTGACATACAATTTAAACCAAGGGTTTCAATAAAAGGTCAAGTGGTAGCTGATTTCCTTGCGGAAGTGCCAGTTGGCACAAGTGTAAATGCCATTACTATTCCTGAAGTCAAAGAACAAGTATGGATCTTACATACTGATGGTTCTTCCAACTCTGATGGCTCAGGAGCAGGTTCGATCAATTATAAAACTATTTCTTCTTGAAACAGAGATCGAAATTCAAATTATTGAAAATTTTATATACGCCAAATGCAGGCTTGATCTTGAAAAGTCCTGAAGGAGATGAGCTGACATATGCAATCTGCTTCAATTTCTCAACTTCTAATAATGAAGCAGAATATGAGGCACTGTTAGCAGGTCTGAACACTCAAACTTTATAAGTTTTCGTGTTTTTTCGAAAAAAAAATAAAAAATAATAATATATATATAGATATGAATGTTTATGATCTATGTAATGAAGACCAAAAGTGCTGAGTACACATGCATTTGCTCCACGAATGATGTCATATACATAAACAAAGTTCATATGCACTTGATCCATAAAAGTATGGATAATATAAAAGGCCTAAACATTGAAATCTATTTTAGGTTTAAGGTTGGCAAAAAAGATGGGTGCAACGCAAGTGACCGCTTATGTAGATTCGTTGTTAGTCGCTAGTCAAATCGCTGGAACGTACGAGGCCAAAGGCAAGTACATGGCATTGTACTTGGAATAAGTTCAAGAATTAATTAAAATCTTCAGCAAGTGTGAAGTCTTACATATTTCTAGGGGCTCGAAATAGAAAAGCAGATGCGCTGAGCAAGTTAGCCTCTGTAGCATTTGAGCATCTAGCTAAAGAGATTCGAGTGGAATTGTTAGAAGCTCCAACTGTTAATCTAAAAATGACTGCGGACGTGCAAATGCAAGAAGACAGTTGGATGACCCCAATTATTCAATATTTGACCATGGGCAAACTTCCAAGTGATAAGGAACAGGCCCGCCAGATACGAGTAAATTCGCTTCAATACCAAATGCAAAACAATGTTTTGTATAGAAGAAGCTTTTTGGGACCTTTGTTGAGATGTTTAACACCAAGTGAAGCCGAAAAGATCGTTAAGGAAGTACATGAAGGCATATGTGGTATTCAAGCTGGTGCAAAGATGGTAGTTGTTAAAATCATGAGCCTTGGATACTTTTGGCCAGGCATGTACCGAAGCACTTGGGAAGAACTTCGCAAATGTCAAGCTTGTCAAGCACATGCCCCGGTGAGCATGCGGGCAAAAAATGAATTGATTCCTGTTACGTCAGCATGGCCCTTCCAGAAGTGGGGAATGGACATAGTTGGACATTTTCCACCAGCAAGCGGAGGGGTAAAGTTTCTATTGGTTGCGATTGAATATTTTACAAAATGGATAGAAGCAAAATCACTTGGTTGTATCTCTGGTAAACAAGTCAAGAAGTTCGTATGGGTACATATCGTATGTCGATTTGGTTTACCTCTCTACATTATAACTGATAATGGACAGCAATTTGTTGGGAACCCATTTACGGAATGGTGCGAGGAACTTCATATAAATCAGATCTTTACATCAGTTGCACATCCGCAGGCCAATGGCCAAGTTGAAAGGGCAAATCGAAGTCTTGTTGAAGGTATAAAAATGAGATTGGAAAAGTATGGGGGTAGTTGGGTCGATGAATTTCCACATGTCTTGTGGGCGCATCGGACCATGCCTAAAACTAGCAATGGTGAAACACCATTCAGTCTTGTATCTGGAACTGAAGCCATCATTCCGACTGAAATTGGAATACCCAGTCATCGTTTGCAAGTACAAGTGACAGATAATGATGAAGAATTAAGAACCAATCTAGATCTTTTGGAAGAACGAAGAGAAATCACGATTATACGTGCAAGCAGACACAAAAAAGAAATGGCAAAATATTATAACGCCAAAGTCAAGACCCAACAGTATAAGGAAGAAGAATATGTGCTAAGGAGCAATGAAGTGAGCAAAGCACTTCCGCTTCGGAAGATGTCTCCCAAATGGGACGGACCTTATATAATCAAAAAAGCGATCAGAAATGGGTCTTACATACTCCAGCAGCTTGATGGAACTGAATTAGTGCGAGCTTGGAATGGAGTTCATCTTCGCAAATGTTATATGTGAAGCCGCAAATGCAAGTTTTAGATGAAAGTTAGAAAATGTTGATCTTTATGTTCTTGTTTCTGCATTTACGATCTT
>JBCNJP010000007.1:58826745-58854172 GCA_039602395.1 Deinandra increscens subsp. villosa | reverse complement strand
TTTGGTTGTTCTGTCACTATTTTAATAACCAATGAGTCTTTGCCTAAATTTGCTGAGAAGGCAGATGATGGTTATTTTGTTGGATACTCTGGTGTGTCAAAAGCATTCAGAGTATATAACAAGAGAACTAAAATTGTTGAGGAAACCATAAATGTGTCTTTCAATGAGAAATCAGCCAACAACTTTAGATCTCAACCAAGCTGGTTATTTGATATTGATGCACTAACCACTGCTTTCAACATAACTGTTGATAAGCCTGTGAGCTCTTTAGTGCAGGAACAAAACTTTAACAGGTCTGCTGATGAGCATTGGAAAAGCAATCAAACTGATAAAGAGAGGCCAATCTTCTTCTCTTCAATGAGCTCTCAACCTGTTTTCCCAAAGAATGACAAGAAACTGACTGAAATAGTTCAAATTGAAGAAGAAAGTGTTCCGCTTGAAGTTCAAGCTGAACCTATTTCTCCGGTTCAAGTTCAACCGGAAATTCAAAATTCAGAAACTGAAGAGAATACTGAATCAGAGTCAAATGAAGCTGGAAACTCAAATGATAACTCATTAAATGAGCTAAATTTAGATCACTTGATTTATAATTCAGATACAAATTCTCTTGAATCAGTTGGAGTTTCAGATCCTGTGTCACAATTTGAAAATGTTGAGCTTGATCACAGACTTCCTCAGCTCAACATACCCTCTAATGGAAGAAGCCATGAATTTCCTATGTTCATTGACAGAAGAATCAACAGAGATCATCCAGTGGGGAATATTATTGGAGAAGCTTCAGCTCCAGTGCTGACTAGAAGTAGATCTGCAAATGCAAACATTTGTTTGCATGCTGCATTTTTGTCTCAAGAAGTACCCAAGAAGGTTGCAGATGCCTTAGAAGACAACAGTTGGGTGGAGGCAATGCAAGAAGAACTATTTCAGATAAACAAGCAAAAGGTTTGGAAATTGGTAGACCTGCCTGATGGAGCAGAACCAATTGGAAGTAAATGGGTGTTTAGAAACAAAAAGGACGACAGGGGAATTGTTATCAAGAATAAAGCAAGACTGGTTGTGCAAGGTTATGTACAGGAAGAAGGCATTGATTATGATGAAGTCTTTGCACCAGTAGCCAGGTTGGAGGCAATCAGAATCTTCCTAGCCTATGCTGCATTTAAAGACTTCCAAGTATATCAAATGGATGTGAAAAGTGCTTTCCTGTATGGCCTACTGGAACAAGAAGTTTATGTCAATCAACCTCCTGGCTTTGAAGACCCTCACCATCCAAACAAGGTGTGCAAGCTGATCAAAGCTCTGTATGGTCTCAAACAAGCTCCTAGAACCTGGTATGAAACTCTTTCAAATTACCTTCTAGAGAATGGCTACAGGAGAGGAGCAATTGATAAAACTCTTTTTGTCAAAACTGTTGGTAAAGATATGCTAATGGTACAAATTTATGTTGATGATATTATTTTTGGTTCATCTAACACTTTGTTGTGCAAGGAGTTTGAAACTTTAATGCAGTCAAAATTTGAGATGAGTTCCATGGGAGAACTAACATTCTTTCTAGGACTTCAAGTGAAGCAAACTGCAGATGGAATTTTTCTGAATCAATCCAAGTATATCCAAGATATGCTGAAGAGATTTGACATGTTATCAAGCTCAAGTGCCAAAACTCCAATTTCCACCTCCCACAAGTTAACCAGTGACTTAAGTGGAAAGCCAGTGGATGAGCACATGTATAGGGCTATGATAGGCTCTCTGATGTACCTTACGGCTAGTAGACCTGACATCATGTTCAGTGTTTGCCTGTGTGCTAGATATCAATCTTCTCCAAAAGAGTCCCACATGCTTGCTGTTAAGAGAATTTTCAAGTATCTTAAGGGGCAACCCAAACTGGGTCTGTGGTATCCCAAGAACTCTGACTTCTCTTTCAAGGCATACACAGACAGTGATTATGGAGGATGTGATATAGATAAGAAATCAACATCAGGAGGATGTCAATTTCTAGGAGAAAGGCTTGTCTCCTGGCAATGCAAGAAACAAACATGTGTTTCTACTTCAACTGCAGAGGCTGAGTACATTGCTGCCTCAAGTTGTTGCAGCCAAGTTCTTTGGATCCAAAATCAGATGCTTGATTATGGAATCACATTCATGGAGACTCCTATTCTTGCAGACAACAACAGTGCCATTTCCATCGTCAACAATCCAGTGAAGCACTCCAAAACCAAACACATTGACATAAGGTATCACTTTATTAGAGATTGTGCTGAAAAGAATTTAATCAAATTATTTAAAGTTCACACTGATCATCAACTGGCAGACTTGTTTACAAAAGCTTTCGATGAGGCAAGATTTTTCTACCTCATCACAGCCATTGGGATGATGAACTTTGAATAAACTGTTCACAACTTTAATAAAAGAGAGATGTGCTCAAAGAGTCCGTCTCTTGATACAAAAAGAAAAAGAAAAAGAAAATTTCTTGTGTTAAATAAAGAATGTTTCAAAACAATTAACTGTGGTTAACACTTTGAAGAATCGACACAAATTTTCAAAATTTATGTGTTTTGGATTCTCCGGTTCAAGTTCAGGTTCAACCTGAAAGAACAACCTTTGAAATTCACCGGGTGAACTTCAACCGGAAAACTGCTTTAATTTTGACGTAAAAACTTACTTTTGAAAACAATTCTTCCAAGCGGAAAACTTGTCCGCTTGAAGTTCAACCGGAAGAAATTTTGTTTTTAAAATAAAGGAGAAAATGGGTTCCGCTTGAACTTCCGGGTCAACAAAGTCAAAGAGTCATTTAATTACCCGGAAGGCACAATTTTCTAAGCGGATGTCACATTTATTTTACCCATTGAATTTTTAACTGTTTTAAATCCGAGGTTTCAGTACATTAACTTTTGGATAAGGGCATGCTTTAATCAGTTGTACCGTATAACATATAAAGCATCTGTCCCATCCGTCACTGAACCGTCGATTTTTAACCTCTCTCCTCCACGTCATCACCGAAAAGGTAAAAAGCCCTAAATTACCGTCATTTCCCCATTTCTCGCAAACACATCCCAGAAGTTACTCCCCAAATCCTCTCAAACCATCTCCGATTAACCCCCACAAAACCGTCAAAATTCTCAAATTCTGGTACAACAATGGCTCCAAAGGGAAGAGCAAGTGGCAAAAAGCCAATCGGCGACTCGAAATTTGCAGTCGAGCACAACCTGGTAGCGTATCTTGAACCCCCTTCCAAAACTGATATCTACAATGAGATGATCGAGTTCATCAAAAGCTCACACCTTCATCATGCGCTTACTGTCGAAGCGGAAATCTTTGAAGAAGTGATGGAAGATTTTTGGGTTCACGCTAGGGTTTCTGATGAAGCAAGTGGAAGCAAAATTGTGTCAACCGTCCAAGGGAAGGAGGTTGAGATAGATGAAGCAAAGGTAAGAAGGTTGTTGAAACTGAAGGACGATGGTGGATACGGAGAGGTAGATCATACCAAATACATCCGTTTATTCAGAAGCATTGGGTATGGTGGGTCCCTGCATAGCAAAACGATCAAAAAGGGGCAGTTACCATATAAATGGAGGTTCTTGGCACATACTCTTTTGGTGTGCTTATCTCCAAAGAGGGGAGGTTTTGATGAGCTCTCCAGTGAGCAAGCCTCAGCCTTCTACGCTGTGGTTAAGGGTGAGAATTTTAATTTTTCTAGACAAATTTTTCAAGCCCTAAAATCCAATGTTCACTCTGAATTTATCTACCTATATCCCAGATTTTTGACATATATTCTCAAAGAAGAGTACCCCCACATTGCTTGGTTGGGTACAATTTTGCACCAAAAACTTCTGAATGAGAAAACCTTTTCAAATCTTGCTTTATATAAATCTCCATTTCTTGGAAGGGACACCGACCATCCCATGCCAATTCCAAGGCAGCTTCCTGATGAACCTGCTGATGCAGAGGTTCAAACTGAAGCTGCAGGAGCACCTGAGCCTCAAGCTCAAGATGACAGAGCTGTAGACCTAACAGTTTCTGATCCCACATCTGTCCCAGCTTCCTCTTCACTAAAAGTTTTTCAATCCAAAAAGAGGAAAGCTACCACAATCACTTCCACTGCCACCTCCTCTTCCAACTCACCTCCTGTCATTTTCAAGAGACAGAGAAAAGTGGTTACTAGGTCTCCTCCACCTAGTGCCACCAACCAACCTGAAGCTTTAAACCCCGTTCAAGGCAAAAAGCCTAAACGGAAACTGGCCAAATTGGGATTTTCTCTTAGGGATGAACCTTCAGTTGAGGGGGAGTCATTAGAAGCAGATGCAGCTTCCCCATCTGAACATTTTTCACCTTTGAAACCACTATCACCTAGGAGTGACAGTGCTGTCAATCTTGGCTCAAGTGAAGGTGTTATTAACTCACCTGCCACATTACATGAGAACTTCCTGATGAGCCAGGACCCTGTAGCATTGCAACCCCACTCCTCACCGGAGGTGAATCTCAGAGGCTCTGAAGAGATTCATACAGAAAGGGCTGCTGCTGCCCAAGTATCCCAACTGGATCTTGGTGTTAGCAGTAACATCAATAAGACCCAATATGTGGCAATCTTCTCTGAATCAGCACCCGGAAGTCCTTTATTGGAACCAAGGGTTGTTGAACCAGATGAAGAGAATCCCAGGTGCCAAGAAGCCACGGGTACCAATGCTGATCAATCCAGGATTGATAGTTTGGTTATTTCCAAGGATACTGGTAAAAAGCCAGTTGAGGATAGTTATACACTTCCAGAATTGACGAAACTGTACCTTTCTCTGCAAGCACAGGTTGAAACTCTTAATTCAACTGTTGCCACTTTGGTTCAAGCCGATCCTACTCCAACTGAAGCAGGTCCTTCAAACCCTACCAAAATTGCTGATGAAGCTGATACTGTCAAATTGGGGGAGAAGTTATCATCAAAACCTGTTATTACTGAGATAGAAGAAGTTGAGAGGATACCGGCTGAAGTAAGAGCCACAGCCTGCCAAAGAATTGGTGTAGAACCTTTTTCTGTTGAAGAGAGCTGGGTGAATATGAAAAGCAGTCAACTGATTGCTATTTCTCCTTTTGAGGACCCCAACCTCACTGAGCTTGTTCAGTCATCCATGCTGATTGCTGGTGCTCTCCCTGAGCACATCAATATGATCACAACACTTCTGAAAGATGTTATTTTTCCGGCTGAAAGAGCCAGTGATCATGTTGAAGGCAACATTGCCTCTACCAGCAAGGCAGCAGCTGATATAGAAGAGAGTACTGCAACTGTAGCAGTTGGTACTATGACTGAGGGAGAAGATGAAAATTTGATCGGTGAAGAAGAAGGAACCGAGGTACTGGAAATAGCTGACAAAGAACCTGAAGTCACCCAACCTCAGGTGGTGACTGATGGCCAACTACAGGTTCAAGTGGAAGTTCAAGCTGAACTTCAACCGGAGGTTCAACCGGAAGAACAAAGAAACAAAGAAGCTGAGGATGTTGCTGAATCACTGATAGCCTTAAGGAGTTCTGAAACAATTCAAACTGAGAAACCTGTTCAAGCTGATATAGCTAAAACTATTCAACAGGTAACTCAAACTCCTGAAGCTGAGGCTGTAGTGAAGATGGTTAAAGATGCTAGAAGGGTAGCTGAGGATGAAAGAATAGCCAGAGAGCTCCAAGAAGAATTTGACTTATACATGCAAAATAATGTATTTGAAAATCTTCTTGAGGAAGCAAAGACCAGGTCTTTCAATGGGAGGTTAAAGGAATATGACTTGGATACAATGTCTGAAGCTAATAGGCAGAGGCTAATTGCTATTGCCTCCCAATTGCCTACCAAGCTGACAAAGAATGATGAAAACTACAGGCTGTTGAAAAAGATCAAAAGGGCTCTTGTGATTAGAAACTTGAAGAAAGAGGAAGAGGTAGCTCAGATGAAGGCTAGAGGACTTTGCAGCTTAATTGACGAAATATTTTATGAACTGAAAGGAGACATTGCAGCTGTCAATCCTAACCTTGTGATGCCTTCACCATCAGAGCTGGTCTCAGGTACTATAACTGCTAATGTTAAACCTGAAACTGATGATATTGCAGATATACCACCTCCACCTTCATTTATTTATGATCCAAACCCAATGCCTTCAACAACTTCATCCATTTTACAGTCACTCCCAATCATACCATACAAACCTCCACACATCCCCAAGAAGCTTGCTGCTAAACTTGCCAACCCTAAGTTTAGATCAGACAACTTCACACCCATCATCCCTTTTAAAAAGAAGCCTCCACCAACTATGGACTTCTCTGATATCTTCCCACCATCTCCACCCTCAAGCCCAACTCCTAAAGCCAATAAACCACCTTCAAGAACCATCCTACCTCCACTCACCATAAGAGAACCATCTTCTACCACCACCCAACCTACTGAAAACCAACCAGGACCCTCTTCTTCATCTGCCAAAGGCAAAAGGCCTATTGGGCAAGAATCTGCTGGAAATTCTGATGAAGAAAGGGAAACCAAGAAGAAAAGATTGATGCATGCCAGGAATAAAAGAGATCAAAACAAGAGAAGGAAAGGGCCACCCAGAAAGAATAAGATAATTGGGTGGACAGTGAACGAAGATTCCTTTGATTTCACTTTCCAACTGGCAGATGGCAAAACTCAAGTGATCAATGCTCACAAGGCTACTTCTCTTCTCAGTGCAATGCAAATGACTGACATCATCCTAAAACTCAGAGAAATTATGAATCCTTCAAGGGCAGAGCACATGTTAAAGCTTATCATTGAACCAACTGTGCTGGACTGTGGAATGCTCTATCGAAGTAACTTAGATGATGATTCAGCAGGAGAAGAAGAAGAAGAGCTTACCAGTGAGATCAAATTTATCATCTGGGAAGAAGAAGAGAAGCTTTTCTATGTTCATAGAGCTGACGGCACCTTTACAATCCATGAGTCCATTTCTGTTCAAGAAGAATGGAACGAAATGGATTGGGACTCAATCAAACATGTAAAGGTGACCAAAACAAACATCAGAGAGCTTTCTCAAAATCTTGATGCCAGCATCGGATTTTCCAACAAGTAGGTTGTGGAGAAGAAAATTTTTGGGTACAAGTCAATTTTGAAGATAAACATTGAAGGCAATGAATAATTTGACAGCATCAGCTTAGGGGGAGATTGTAAGGAAAAATAGAGCTTGGAAGATTTCCGGCGGAAATGCCAATTTTACTAGTTCCGGCTGAAGTTGAAGTTCAAGCGGAATTTATACTTCAAGCGGAACAGGCACTTCAAGCGGAAGGAAGCAATTTTGTCTCTTAGCGAATATTCCGGGTGAACTCGATTGTCCACCGGATAAAGAGTTCAACCTGACTTTTCGTAAGAAGTCTTTTCAGCAAGTCCAATCCTGAAAAAGCTTCTCGTATACTTCTAAATCTGATTCAAGCCGCTCTCCTGAAGTAGATAGTTGCTGCCAACACGCAAGATATTCCGATTGTCGATGTTTACTCTTTTGGCAGTTTGTATTTGACTTTTATATTTACGGTCTAGATTAGATCGCATGAGATCAATGGCTGTCATTGATCTCATCAGCACTATATATAGCATGTAACTTCTTAGCTTACAAACACGTTCATCACTTGTAATAGTGTAGCTTTGAGTTAATGCAAATAGTGCCGAATATTCGACATATCGTTGTTTTACTATTCTGCAAATCAAGCATTTACATTATACAAGAACTTAATATCGCTTAAGTAAAGTGAAATATAACTTTAATTCCGCAGGGTTATATTTGCAAGTAAAGGGCTTGGTTTTAGTTTATTCATAACTATTTTCGATCCTACAATGATCAACGAACATGTGCAAGCCGCTGTGGCAGCTGTACAAGCTACAATTGCTGCCCATGGTAATTATTATGACCGGATAAGGCACAAGGCGATATATATATTTTGACTTGTTTAAATTTTGAAACCCGAGTTATTAATTGCATCAGGAAACGTCCATCACTGTACCTTCAAAACTTTCATGGACTGCAAGCCAATGACGTTCTCTGGCGAATCAGGAGCGGTAGGACTCCTCAGGTGGATTGAGAAGTCTGAGAAGGTCTTCTCCATGTGCAACTGCCCGGCTGAGAACAAGGTGAAGTTTGCCACTGGTACATTCGAAGGAGCAGCTCTCTCCTGGTGGAACGCCGAAATTCAAATGATTGGGAATGATGCGGCTAATAACATGGAATGGGGAGCATTCAAGGAACTGATAATGGAGGAGTATTGCCCCCGAGATCAAGTCAAGAAGCTTGAAGGAGAATTTCTGAACTCCAAAATGTCTGGGTCTGAGGTTGAAGAGTACACTGCACGATACCACGAGTACACAGCACTGTGTCCGTCTATGGTAGATGCTGAGTTCAAGCGCATCGAGCGTTATCTGGAGGGTCTCGTACCCCAAATCAAGAGTCTGGTAACTGCTAGCAACCCGGTAACCGTACAGCAAGCCATCCGTCTGGCTCACAAATTGACTGATCAGGAAGTTGAAAGGGGTACACTTCCTGCCAGAATCTCTGAGAAGACTGCCTTGAGTGGCAAAAGAAAGGCTGAAGAAGAAGCTCCAGCAATGTCTGTGAACCAATCCGGGAGATCCTCGAACTCCCAGTATCAAAACAAGCGGCCTGACAACACAAGGTCCACTTTCAATTATGGCAGCAACAGTGGAAGCAACAACCGTCAAGGCGGGAATGGGAACTACAAAGGCAAGGCTCCGTTCTGTAACAAGTGTGAGAAGCACCACAGGGGTATGTGTAGCAAGGGCTTAGAGTGTGGGAGATGTGGAAAGTTGGGTCATGAAGCCAACAACTGCTGGACCAATTTGCAGAGGCTGAACAACACTGGTCAGAATCAAGGAGGAAACAACAGGGGAAATGTGAACAACCGTAACGGGCAGGGAAACAACCAGAACAACAACAATGGTGGAGCCCGTGGCTGTTTTGAATGTGGTGCGCAGGGCCACATGAAGAAAGATTGTCCGCGATTGCGCAGACAAGGAAATGGAAACAACGGTAATCAGGGAAACAATGATGGGAACGGAAATGGTGGAAACGGTAATGGCGGGAATGGTAGAGGTCGTGCTTTTGTGATGGGTCAAGGTGAAGCTCGCAATGATGCCAACGTGATCAACGGTAAATTTATATTGAATGGTTTCTTCGCTACTGTTTTATTTGATTCTGGTGCTGAAAGAAGTTTTATTTCCAATAAGTTTGCTAGACTAATTAAGGCTAAACCAATTGACTTAGATGCTAAGTATGTGGTAGAATTAGCGAACGGTAAACTTCATGATACGACACAAATAGTGAAGGACTGTAGGTTAGAACTAGCAGGCCACACCTTAGGAATCGACCTTATGCCCTTTCCGATTGGTAGTTTTGACGTGATAGTAGGAATGGACTGGTTATCTGAAAATCGAGCCGAAATCCTGTGTCAAGAAAAAGTGGTCCGTATTCCACTCGAAGGAGGAGAAGTGTTAACGGTTCAAGGTGAAAAGGGTGGAATGGTCACCGGAATTATTTCATATCTCAAAGCCCAAAAGTGCCTTCGTAAAGGTCACTTCGCGATTCTTGCAAACGTCACCGATTCGACACTTCCCGAGCGCAAAATCAACGATTATCCGATAGTTCGCGACTTTCAGGATGTATTTCCCGAAGATCTGCCTGGTTTGCCTCCATTCCGACAAGTTGAGTTTGGAATCGATCTAGCTCCTGGAGCCGCTCCGATTGCACGCGCTCCGTATCGTTTGGCGGTAAGTGAACTCAACGAACTATCTGCACAACTTCAGGAGCTACTCGACAAGGGATTTATCCGTCCAAGTTCGTCTCCGTGGGGAGCTCCGGTGTTATTTGTAAAGAAGAAGGATGGAACGTTCCGAATGTGTATCGACTACCGAGAGCTTAACAAAGTTACGATCAAGAATCGATATCCACTTCCTCGAATCGACGATCTTTTCGATCAGCTTCAAGGTTCAAGTTACTTCTCAAAGATTGATCTACGGTCAGGATACCATCAACTTCGTGTTCGCAACGAAGATATTTCTAAGACTGCATTCAGAACTCGGTATGGTCATTACGAGTTCCTGGTTATGCCGTTTGGGCTAACCAATGCGCCTGCCGTATTCATGGATTTGATGAATCGAGTGTGCAAACCGTACCTCGATAAGTTTGTAATAGTTTTCATTGATGATATTTTGATCTACTCCAAAACGAAGAAAGAACACGAGAATCATCTGCGTCTTATCTTGGAATTACTTCGTAAGGAACAACTCTACGCCAAGTTTTCGAAGTGCGATTTTTGGATACGCGAAGTCCAGTTTCTTGGACACATCGTTAATGAGGAAGGAATTCATGTCGATCCATCTAAAGTGGAAGCTATCAAGAACTGGTCTACACCTAGAGCGCCAACTGAAATCCGACAATTTTTGGGACTTGCCGGATACTACCGAAGGTTTATCAAGGGTTTTTCTCAATTGGCTCAACCCTTAACGGCTTTGACGCACAAAGGAGTGCAGTATAGGTGGGGTGAAAAAGAGGAACGCGCCTTTCAAACTCTTAAAGACATGTTATGTTCTGCTCCAATTCTCGCGTTACCCGATGGGATTGACGACTTTGTGGTCTACTGTGATGCATCTATCCAAGGACTCGGTTGCGTATTGATGCAACGGGACAAAGTGGTTGCCTATGGGTCCAGGCAACTGAAGGATACTGAGAAGAACTATACAACGCATGATTTAGAAATGGGAGCCGTTGTTCATGCACTCAAGATTTGGAGACATTACCTCTATGGAACAAAGTGCACGATATTTACTGACCACAAAAGCTTACAGCACATCTTTGATTAGAAGGATCTCAACATGCGACAACGAAGGTGGGTCGAGTTACTGAACGATTATGATTTGGCAATCAAGTATCACCCGGGAAAAGCCAATGTTGTGGCTGACGCCTTAAGCAGAAAAGAGTATGAAAAGCCTCGAAGGGTACGAGCGCTGCAACTTACCATTCATTCGGGACTGCCGGATCGAATCCGCGATGCTCAAAGAGAAGCTCTGAAAGAAGAAAACTTCGCAGATGAGGCACTGCGAGGGATAGATAGAAATTCTGAAATTAAGTCCGATGGACTCCGGTATTATAACGACAGAATCTGGGTTCCTCTGCTGGGAAATCTCCGTGAGCTCGTGAGGGACGAGGCTCACAAGTCAAGGTATTCGGTACATCCAGGATCTGATAAGATGTACCAAGACTTAAAGAACCTGTATTGGTGGCCAAATATGAAAGCCGACATCGCGCGATATGTGGCTAAGTGTTTAACGTGCTCAAGGGTAAAGATCGAGTACCAAAAGCCTTCGGGACTACTACAACAACCAAAGATCCCAGAATGGAAATGGGAGGATATCTCCATGGACTTTGTTACGGGATTACCTCATCGATCGAATCGACCAAATGCAATTTGGGTTATCATTGATCGCTTAACCAAATCCGCACATTTCATCCCAATGAAAGAAAATGACAACATGGAAAGGCTAACGAAGCTATACATAGACCGAATTGTGGCACGTCATGGTGTGCCTAAGACTATTATCTCCGATCGAGATCCACGATTTACCTCACGATTATGGCAATCTATGCATGAAGCACTGGGGACCAGACTTGATATGAGCACAGCTTATCACCCGCAAACCGATGGTCAGACGGAAAGAACCATTCAAACATTAGAAGATATGCTCCGAGCTTGTGTTCTTGATTTCGGAAAAGACTGGGAAGCTCACCTCCCGTTGGTGGAGTTCTCTCACAACAACAGTTATCATTCAAGCATCGGTGCAGCACCTTTTGAAGCATTATATGGCAGAAAATGCAGATCTCCCGTGTGTTGGGCCGAAACAGGTGAGAAAGGACTCACTGGACCGGAAATCATCCACGATACAACTGAACGCATTATCCAAATCAGAAAGCGGATAGCCGCAGCACGCGATAGACAGAAGAGCTATGCCGACAAACGCCGTAAACCGCTGAACTTCGAAGTGGGCGACAAAGTATTACTGAAGGTATCTCCTTGGAAAGGAGTGATACGCTTCGGAAAGCGTGGAAAACTAAATCCTCGCTATATAGGTCCGTTTGAAATTATTGGGGAAGTAGGCCCGGTAGCCTACCGATTGAAACTCCCTACAGAACTCGATGGAGTTCTCAACGTGTTTCACGTGTCTAATCTCAAGAAATGCCTGGCTGAAGAAACTGAGATAATTCCCTTGGAGGAATTGGTAATCGATGAACATCTGAGATTCATCGAGCAACCGGTGGAAATCATGGGACGCGAAGAGAAAACCCTTAAGCGTAGCAAGATTCCGATCGTCAAGGTACGATGGAACTCAAAGCGTGGACCAGAATATACTTGGGAACGAGAGGATCAAATGAAGAAAAAGTATCCTCACTTGTTCGAGCAAACGTCCACAGAAACTCAAGGTACGATTTAATTTTGGGGACCAAAATTCCTTTAACAGGAGGAGGATGTGGCAACCCTAAAACTTTTGCTTTCTTTCCCCAGCGACGATAGCAACGACGACAGCTGAAACTGCGAACGCTACGACACAAGAATAATTTTCGGGACGAAAATTCCAATTACAAGGGAAGGATGTGACATCCGGAAATTTCAAGGTTAACTTCCGTTAGACAAACCCCGTTAGTTACGTCATAAGTGTTAACTTAAGTAACTAATGTATAACTAGGCCGAATACGTCCACGACCTTTGGTTGATCACCGAACCCGCCCGTATGTGTTATGTGCTTATTTATTGTCCTTATGTGCAATGTGATTTAAATACATGACTTAGTATTGTGAATTGCATGACAAATTGTAAATACTTGATTATGTGGAAAACTTGTCTTTTTGGTCGCCAGCGAAACTACCGGGCGAAACTGTAGTGTCGCCCGGTAGCCAGCTGAACTACTCGATCAACATGTGACCAGAGCTAGTTTCGCTTGGCCAGCGAAACTGCCAGCGAAACTAGCCTCTGATATAAATAATCTTAATAAACCCTAATAGCCTCATTTGCTCAAACCACACAACAAACACACACACACTCTCCTCTCTGATTTCGGCCAAGGCAAAGAGGTCACCAAAGAATCGATTTCCGGTCCCTGAATCATCATCCATCATCATCTAAATCATCCCGTGAGTCCCAAACCTTGAGTTCTTATGTTTGCTTTAGGTTTTTATTAAAAAGCATGCTAGAATCTTCATGTTAACGCTTGAAATTGAATCTGAGATGTTGTACATGTTAGATCTATCAGAAAGTCATCAACTTTACGTCCCATAATCATCCATGCTATAGATCTAGGTAAATTAGGTCATTTATGTGATTTTTGCCAAAACTGAGATTTGATGATGATATGTATGTTATGAGCCGATAAAAATGTTTGTTTTATGCCTAGGAATGATTATCTATGCCTAGTGATAACGTATGTGCATTACAAAGGCCAACAGATTGATTTTTAGGCTGGAAAACCCTTTATTCGCGACTAGCGAAACTGCATGATCATCTAGCGAAACTAAGGCAATCTTCAACCAGCGAAACTATGTAAACTATTTGAAATCGTATGCGGCGAAACTACTAGCGAAACTAGTAGTGTCGCCGTGAATTTTGTGCATGATTTACTTGCGAAATTGCTTGCGAAACTAGACCTTGACCAATGTCCCTGAACGAAAGTTCAAATCAGTTTCGAGAGAAACTAGCTAGCGAAACTATGCCAGTTTCGAGAGAAACTAGCTAGCGACACTATGCCGGTTCCCAGCGAAACTAACTAGCGAAACCGAGCCATCAGTTTCGGAGAAACTAGTTAGCGAAACTGTGCTAGTCCGAGCCTCACTAGTTCCGGGCGAAACTAGCTTAGCGAAACTGTTATGTGCCTAGCGAAACTGCTGCCTGTTTGTATAGAATTCGCTAAGTGTTGCACCATGCTAAGTGTTATATGCTATGCCATGACTTATATGATTATGCTATGATGAGACATGTTATGATTTCTGTAATATGTGAACCCTTGTTTATGATCAACCATTGGTGCCGCGTGTCGTTATGTCGTGTCATAGTTCCAACGTGCTATGTTATGGGTCATAGTGGCGTTAAGTTAAAGAATAGACACAACCTAATACTTAAGACCTTAATGTGATTATTAGGTCTTCGTTAGCAAAACATAATCTGGATTATTGAAGTGTAAGCCGAGCAACCTAAGGTGAGTTTCACAAACCCTTTAATTGTGAGCCGTGTGGGTCACAACGAATACACGTAACGGAAAACAACGCCGACATCTTGAGGTATTACCAGAGGGGATACCTGCTATGGAAGTTGGAGTGCTTTATGGGGAGCACTTGCAACTGTCCATCCTTTGGATTTCTATTGAAATCCGGAAACGAATATTGTGACACTTAAACCTTTTTTTTAGGATTTCAGATGAAATCCAGAATAAACATTTTAATATGACTAGTGTAGGTTAAAGTCTAAACCAAATGATATCACATGATTTCTAAGGATGCTTTAAAAACTTAAAGTCCTCAACTTAGTACTGATGATCTGGAAAGCAAGGGGATGTTGGGTAGATCTACTGAGGGTTTGACAAACCCTGCTCCGCGGTACACAAATGTGTAGCCAACCGGTTGGAGGCCGAACGGAGTTCAATATCAGCCTGTTTTAGTTGTGGGTCCTGGGAGGGACACAACTGGAGGCAACAACCATCGGTAAATACCGAACTCTGTTACGTCAGCTTTCAGCCTAGTACGACTTCCTTAGTGCATGGAAACCGGATTAGCTACCCGCGATATCGGTTGACTGCTTTAACTTTTACTTAACTAGTGTATATTCAGTAATCAAACCCTTGGCAATGTTTTGCAAAATCATACTACTTATATATGTTGATACATACGATTATTGAGACCGGGCCAATGCATGTCATGCCCACCGTGAACTCACCAACCGTTAGGTTGACACTTGTGTGGTTTTCACTTTTGCAGATCGTTGAGGAGTATCCGCTAGAGGTTGGCATGGCACTCGAAGACTTTGTTTATTTTGAACAGAATTTGGGGATTTAATACAATGACTTGATTATGTAAAGCACGTGGTTAGTGCTAAGACAAATAATTTTCCGCTGCGTATATTTTGAAACTGTTTTTATTTGTAATGCTTGGACTTCACTCTGATTCATTTAGTATTTGTAACTAATGGTTGTGGTCCTGGTCTGTGTGCACCCCTTAACGGTATAAACTCCGTTAGTGGTTATTTGGGGGTGTGACATGTTGTAATAAGTCACTTGGAGGAAGGTTTATCAATTGTCATGGTAGAACCTTACAGTAATTCATATCATTCATCTACAAAACCAAATAAAGTATGTTCCCCTAAATGGTTTATTATAATTTCTAATAAAGATCTTGTTGTTCTTTGAACTACAGATCTTAAGTATCTTGTGATAAGCAAACAAAAAAAAAGCCGTACAATCTTTACGGCTACAACACAATGGTGCATCTTTGGAAGGATCTAGAGAGGCTGCTATGGATGCTATTAATCAAGTTACTTAGACTCCATATGAGGTACGAATATATAACTCTTACATAAGTATTTCATTTTATCCTGGAAACCTTTTATTCCAGGATTTAAATGATTAAAGTTCACATAATTTATTAATTATTAAATTTTGAATGGGTAGCGACTTTCTTTGCATTGGCAATAATGGAAACGAATCAGAAACATAATAAAAATTTAAAACAAGATAGGAACACATATTTAAACTAATTCATTGGCAGCTGTTAACTTATTCGGGAAGCTGGCTGTTTTGGGGCGCCTTCCTACGAAGGATGGTTTGGCTCATCGGAGGATTTTCGTGTCGTCTATTGTGTGTCCGTTTTGTATGGATATCAAGGAGTGGGCTAACCATATTCTAACTGGCTGTTTTGTGTCATTGCATGTTATACATGCGGTGTCGTATTGGTGTAAAATTGACCCGATAATTGCCTTCTCTATCAATGACTTGATGGTGGTTCACAAAAGGCTAGCAGGAACCATAAAGGTGTTGGTGTATTTGGAAGGAACGGAACATAGTAGTGTTTAACAACTCATCATCTTTGATTCCCATAATCTTGATTTACATAAGGAGTTGCTGTCAACTTTGGGTTAAAAGTAGGGTTGAGTGCTGGATTGGAATTTTTGTAATATGTAGTCGTGTTCTGTTGTTTTGGGGTTTTTTGTGAATAAAATGCGTGCAATTTCTTTTAGTTGAGTGACTGGCTTTTGGTGAATAAAATGACCCGTGCAATTTTTTTTTAAATTGTCACTGCTGGATCTAATTTCAATGAAGATATTATTTATTAATCAATTTGTGAATTAGGATTATATCATCCATACTAGGTTTAGTGCTTTTGTGTCAACTACGAGAACAATTTATTTCTTTCAATGGATGTGGATGTGCATACAAATTTATGTACATTATACATGTAAAATTAACATGTAGTGATCCTTCTAATTGCTAAACTCAAATTTATGAGGTCAGAATGGTTTTTCTTTTAAAAAATATCAACAAATCAATCATTTTATTTTTTGTATAGGATGCTTCAAATAGGAAATAGGAAATGTTTGTACTCTAGTGCGTTGTAGATTCTCATCACCGCTGAATATGCGAACAAAAGAGAAATAACATGCTATAAACTGTCGCCGTCGCATCGCGATGTAAATTGTTGCGATGTTGTAACGAGCGAACAGAAGACGAATAACACACTATACACTGTCCGCTACAACGCGCGGGCACACGGCTAGTATATATATATATATATATATATATATATATATATATATATATATATATATATATATCACATATAAATTATAACATAGAATCAGTATAATGATATATCCTATTGTCTTAACCATGACCATAGGCTTAACTTCTAGGTCAGTATATTCGGTTCTCCATGAAGATTACGCTCACCACTGCACACTTCGTCCCATCTCGAAGGATAGTTATTACAACGACCCAATGCAGCTCCGTCCGTACACGGTTCCCTAAGCCACCATTATGGGCAAGTAGCGTCTCTTCATTCTTCATATCCTTCGAAAGGTTCGCTCGCCACTACAATCGTCATCCTACCTTGTCGTATGATAGCTTTTCCGATGTCTGGCAGCCGCTCCGTCTGTACACGGTTCCCTAAGCTACCACTATGGGAAGCAGCGACCCTTCGTCTTCAGTAGCAACACACACTCTAAATCTAATAAGTCATAATAACAACTAATGCTTTTACTCTATTAGGTTCTAGTAGAAACTCATGCTTCAACTCTATTAGGTTCTAGCATAAACTCATGCTTTAACTCTATTAGGTCATTTTCTCATCTTAATGACTTAGTCACCGATCATGTATACTACCTACCCATAGTTAAATAACCAGATGCTTTAGGTTTGTATTAAACAGTGATAAGGCATTAATATATTACAACAAATGGACATCCCCCAATTTACCAGTTAGTGTATGTATACAGTATGTACCAGCTGCGTATCCTCCACACTTCCAATATACTGGGTAACTTATATTACTATGTATATATATAGGATGTACCAGAGGCGTATCCACCACATATAATACAAGCAAATGCACCACCTGTTCTCATATAATCATACATATTCACTATTTGTTTACTAACAACTTCCTTGTCACTTGACTACTTAATTTTAAGCAAGTAATACACATCACATTATAATCAACATAATTTCATAACACGTATAAGCAATTCAGCAACAACTTCATCATATAACACGTATATATCAAGTCACAATTATCTTGATTATATTTTCACAAATATTGTATGTATACCAGCTCGAAAACATTAAAAGCATTTGAAACATTTAATATTGGCCTCATAGGACAAATCATGTAAAATAGGGCTTGTAGAAACTCACCATATATCTTTAATCGGTTATTCAGACATAATCTTCGTTATGGTCTACAATTAACCTAATCGCGTATCGGATTGCATTAATGCAAGGTTATTATAGATAATACCTATGGTTATTTATATCTTATTATCTTAATAACATTTTGTTATGATTTATTTCTTTTAAGGCCAAGATGACCAAAATGCCCTTATAGGCATAATAACATTTTTATTGACAATATTGAAGACGCGCATTCCTATAAGTAAATGCTGACTCCGGGATCATCCAGTGAGGTACGCCAGGTCCCAGTTGAGATTTATGTGACACTCCCGCTTTGCCAAAAACCCCAGTGTACAAGTGCCTACCCTTCCGGTCCGCACGAACTTCTAATATCCGTTTAACTCGGTATCTTTATTACTTTATTATTTATTCATTTTATACTCATATATCCTTAGAATATATAAAAACATGTTACCATACCAAAAATCAAGTACCCATACCCTCCAGATTATTTTATATTAATTAACTATATTTCGAAACCTAATTTCATGTATTTCTCGTTTTATTATCAAAACTCATTTTTATTTCAAACCAACTTAGCGTATTATCCATTATAACATTTTATAATATACTTTAAAATACAAAGCTTAATCCAACACTGTTGATCAATTTGGGCAGAACATCGTTACGAAAACCCTAATTTTGACATGTGAATAAAATCATTACCAAACCTTTTCCAATTCTGAAATAAACTTAGGGCTTTCTTAAAATACATTTTTACAGGATTACCTACAAAAAATTCAGACCCTAATTCCAACCCGATTACCCAATTTTGACAAAACAAGCTGAAGAACCCTAACTTTTACATATTTTAGAATTCATATTAGAGATCGATTTAGCCAAAACTGAAAGAGGTTATTTTAGAACTTACCTAATAGTGCTCCACTGTAAAATTTCAGCTTCTGGTTCTTCTTTGTTTGCTCGAATTAGGCCGACAAAGTTCTGGTTCGGAATTAGGGTTTTTGGGTGAAAGATCAAGTGAATTTACGAGTTTGGAATGATGATTTAGGCTTCTATTTATATCCAAAGCTGCGAAATATGGTTCCTACACATCCTATGGTGACTAAGGGTGCAAGACGCGTATGATGGTCAATTTGGTAAAAAAACATAGACTCCAAGTCAATTTTCACATTGCTGTCAAGAATCTGGCCACATTTGGGCAGAGGTTCGTGAGAGAAGGAGAGCCAGGCGTCGCGAACCGCGACGTACTTTGGCAGTTTGATAGTTTTGGTCCCTCTTGCTTTTTAATTACATTTTAGCCCCCAGACTTCTACCAAATTATTATTTTATGCTATAAAACACTTAGGGGTATATTTCTAATAGTTTCTAAGTTCAGGATACGTTCGATAATATACATATACATACGTATATATATATATATATATATATATATATATATATATATATATATATATTTACATAAATTATACTTTTATTCCTCCAACTTCTATCTAATGCTTAGTAACCCCTTGTCTTTCGATATAGTTATTATTTCATGTCCTAAAACTTTCCTAAACATATTTAGAGGGATAAAAGTTGGACTGTCATTAGATAGAAGTTGGAGGAATATAATTATATATTATGTACACATACAAATGTATTTACTAAGCCTATAACAAATATATATACATCATATTTTATCTCGATGATTTCAAATACGTATACTTATATTTTTAACACGTAATCATTTATTTTATCAAAATTTCACCGTGTTATCTTTTAGATACATATTCATTACATATTTATCTATTTGGATTATCATCACATATATGTATTCACATATAAACACATATAACATGGTCTTTTAAACACGTATAACCACGTCTTTCTAGTATATATATATATATATATATATATAATATATAGTCACGTACTTACCGTTTTATGAAATTTTGGGATGTTACAATTCCTCAATTTAAGAATAACACACCTCTTTGAAGATCTAAGACTGACTAAGATCAGTCAAAAGTAGAAATAAACTTGTACAATCTGAACTGAATCTGTTTTAGGATTAGACAAAATATGTTAAAACCAATAAACTCAAGCTAAACAGCTAAGAGCCATTCAATTGAATAAAAACATTGAGGATCACTTAAATTAACTTAGAAAAGTCAAAGTAGATTAATTTTAAGCTTAACAATAATATATATCCTAGCATGCTAAGCAGAATTAACAGGTAGCAAATTCATATGCAAACATACTTAAGATGACAATTTGGATCTTCAACAATAACAGTTAAAGTCATATTGAGACATGGTGGTTTAACACTACAGGTTAACATTTGAGAGCAAGGATGTGCATATTTTTGTCATAAGCAGTTCTACGACAACCTAAAGCATCATTCAAACAGTTTATTTCATGTATTTAACCAACCAAGTAAGACATTGAGAAAAATAACCAGAAAACATATTTAAAATTCAAGAATGAGTCTTAACAAGTCAGAGAGTCAAGAATTTCAACAATTCCTAACTCAATTTACTAATGTTGTCTCAAATTCAAGAATTTCAATAGGATAGTAACACAAGATAGGCAAACATTCTGAAATTATGATTGACATTCAAGAGATGGTCAAACATAGTCAAAGGGTCAAGACAGTTATGTTTTATACAAACATCACACATTCCTAACTCACTTCAACTAGGTGACACAATTTTAGTGATTTCAATCGAATTTCAAGATAAAATAAGCACAAGTCATACCAATAACCTTCTAACCTATTGAAACTGTGTTCTAAACCATGTCCAAACTAAGTTTAGCACCAAAAGAAGGAAATTCATCAGTTCCTAACATCTAGCATCTAAATTTCCACTCAACCGTAACACTAACTCCCTCTCTGTACCAAACTGTATCCAACCACCAAAAGCTTTGCAAAATTGACATGATTCTTACCTCAGTCGAGCCCTAATGTTGATGAGGAGCACAATGGGAGTGAAGAATCTGTGATTTAAACAAAGACAAGTGAGAGGAGAACGACTTTCAATCCCACGGTTGCATGTTCGTGAAGCGTGAACCATCCCCAAATCGATTTTAAAATTGACAAGGGAAACTTACCGAACTCAGTGTGACGGATGTGCAAGCCAACCATACACATAATTTGAAGTCGAAATGAAGGGAGACGATGCACAGTGGAAGAATCACCGTTCGTTCGTCGGATGAAGATAGAGAGAGTTGTGATATGTGAACTTTGAAAAGTGGGGAATAACACTGTGTTCCCGAGTACACTTAAGGAGAGAAAAGAAAAGAAAGGAAAAGAAAGGAAAGGAAAAGAGGGGAAAGGAAAAGAAAAGAAAGGGAGGGATTGCTTTCCTTCCATTTCCTTCCAAATCGGAAGGAAAGAAAAACCTAGAAAACTTGCCTAATTTTTTCTCTCTTTCCCTCCCTTTCCCTCCTTAAATGAAACTTGGGAACACACAATTTTTATTTCCCTTCCCTTTCTTTCTTTTAATGAAACTTGGGAACACAAAGTTCCTTCTTTTTCCTTCCCTTTCCTTTCTTTTCCTCCCTTAAGTAAACTTGGGAACATAGTGTAAGGGTTGATTTGGCATATTTATATGTTCGGTGTAATTAAAGAAATTTTTTTTTTTTTTTTTTGCCATTTTCGTCCCTATGGTTTAATACAAATTGTGCATTCAATCCAATAGTTTAAAAATTGCACCACACTCTATGGTTTGCAAAAATTTCCAATATAGTCCATACCACTAACACCATCAAATATGTCGTTAAACTGGAGGGGTATTTTTGTTAATTTGTTTGTGAGAGGACTCCTCCCCTATTCGTTTGCCAAAATCATCGACCCCTCCCTATTTTTTTTGAACGGCGACGACTCCCCTCCTCCCTATTTGTACCCTCGATCGTTTTCCAAACCCTCAGATAGATCGATCATCGTTTCAGAACATTGAAGACGCGATTCCAATGCTATGGTGCTCAGTTTGTGGTTTGTTTGTAGCTCTAATCAAGACCAGGGTTGTAAAAAGCGGCCTAGGCGGCCGATTAATCGGCGCCTAGGCGCTATGCGGGCATCGTCCGTAGTGCTTTTTGGCTAGGCGGGCTGTCTAGGCGCCCTGGGTCAAAATCGGTCAAAATCGGTCAAAGTCGGTCGAAGTCGGTCAAAGTCGGCTAGGCGCTAGGCGGCTAGGCGGGTTCTAGGCGGGATTTAGGCGGGTTTTAGGCGGCCAGGCGGGTTTTAGGCGGGTTAAATTAAAAAAAAATTTAATTTCTTTTTTTCACTTATATATTTATATTAGAAGTCTTTATTACTACTAGTTTTTGAAGTGTTTTTAGTATTTTGACATATTACAATATATAATCTCTAGAAAATTTATAAATCTTTGTAATTTACTAGGACCGATTAATCCCCGATTAATCCCCGCCTAGGCCGATTAATCCTAATTCCCTAGTCGACCGCCTAGGTACCGCCTAGCGTCTTTTGCAACATTGATCAAGACTTTGGTCCCATTTAAGTTTATGGTATGTAATTCTATACAAATATCCTTCTTTTAATGTATCTGATTAATGATTTTAATTGAATTTTAGTTTGATTATAGGTGGAAACCCTAACATATTTTCAGTTAAACTGCATCGGTTGGTTCACAAGTTTTCCAAATAGACAGTATGTTAAAGGTATGATTGACTATGTGGACATACTTGATTCATATCTTTTTTCAGTGAATGAGTTGAATGCAATTATATAAGAATTAGGCTATCCAACAAATAAAAAGATTTACTATCATTATAAGATTCCGGATAATGATCTGGATTTTGGATTAAGAGCTTTGGGAAATGATACGGACGTAATAGAATATTTAAAATGGGTTACACAAAAACAGGTCATTGATTTATACACTGAACACTGACAAACAGTCTTGCCTGAAGATGTGGTTGTTCATGATAATGTGTTTGATGGGAATGATGAGGGAGTTTAAACTATTGATAAGATGCAAAATGATGAGCCACTAGATGGTGATAAGCAAAATGATGATGATGTTATGGTTGATGAAGATAACATTCTTGAAGGTGTTATTGTGGATATGGTTGATTTCAGACATTAAGTTGGTCAAGCTTTACAGGAAGATGATGTTGTAGATGATGAAGTTGAAAAAGCAGAATATATGGATTTGAATGACTTTGATAGTTTTAGTGATGAAGAAAATGACCCCCCATTGAAAAGAAAGTTAAAAAAACTCAGAAAAAAGAATAAGAAATTTAATATTGATGACCCAACACCTTTTTATGTGGGGCAAGCATTTGGCAACAGTGCTGAAGTTAAATTTCGGGTTGTTTGTAGTGGAGAAAAGATTGTGTTTGAGGGAAACCAACAAGAGGGTAGTAATGGAAATTCTCGAAAGGGTTGTGAGTCACAGGTAGATGCAAGTTGCCATTGGTTACTACACATATCAAAGCAATCAGATGAGAGAACTTGGGTAGTTACAACATTTAAGGGTGAGCATACATGGTTTCAAACTAGGGAAGTGAGGTTGTGTACTATTAGTTATATTGCTAAGGATATTCAACCGATTCTTGAAGTTAACCCCACCATACCAGTAAGATCTCTTTTACAATTGCTGGAGAAGAAGTGGCAGATTCATCTCACTATACACAAGATTTTTAAAGCAAGGCAAATGTGTAAGTACGTGAAACGATCTTACTACTGCATGCTTTAATCAATCTAGTGAGCAAGAGAAGTAAATAAGAGTTTTCTTATTGATCACTTGAAGATTATAAGAAGAACTCTCTGGTTTCTCTCTCTAGAACACACACACAGAAATGACTGGAATGACAGAAGTTCTAAGCTATTATTCTAACACACGGTATTTATAGTAACATTTAGACTAGCGTACTACCAATGGTACGGCAGACCACATGATACGAACCATGGTATGTTGACCCTATGACTCACACAATGACACGCTCACTTAGATACAATACACCCGATACTCTATAGCATAGGAATATGCTCTAACAAACTCCCCCTTAACGTGTAGTGTATCTACGCTAACTAAACTCCAGTCTTCAATCTTCAGCATTGCTGCATCTGATCTTCAACTTGAAATTTCTTGTCAGCAATAGAGCCTGCATGGCTAGAGCACTCTTGAATAATCTTTGAACTTCAAGATCCGTTTGTGAAAGATACATCAAACTCCCCCTTTCACCATGCTTGAGTTTTGTCAGCACATAACCTGCAATTTCAGAAGAAAGAAACGCGGTTTCTTTTTCTTTTGAAAAATTAATTTAATCTCGATGCAAAACTTCTCTTCGAGAATACAAGATATAGATTTGAAATTTGATTTCGTATCACATGTCGACCAGTTGAAAACAAATAAGAAACAAAATCTTTTTGGCTTTTTTGACCCTTTATATCAAAACACACCGAATTTTTATTTTTATTTTTCTAAGGTTATGTTAAAACACACCTAAAATCTTTTTATACTTTTCAAATATGAAATATAAATGTAATACTGAATCAGAAACTATTTTTGTCTTTTGCGAGAAAGATCACAAGTCATGTCGATTGCTGGTATAATTTGTCCATCTTAAACTCAGGCACAATCATACTCATAACATCTGGACATGTTATGGTATTGATTAGATTTGCTTTGACCAATGTACCCCACACTATCAGACATACTCAAATATGCTTTTTATATCACACTTTGTGATTTCACTTGTGATTTAACACATAGTGATTGAATTCATGATATCGTCAACTGTGTTCCATGCAAAAACAAATAAGGACGTTGAATCGTCTACCTTAAGGTCGATCTTTCGATACACAGATAAGGCCTCAGATTTAACAAAATAAGAAAATAAAACAAGTTGAAAGTGTATAATTCAACAACAATCAGGTCGCTCTTGTGGACACGCAGAGAAAGTCCGATGAATTATACGAAACACCAAAGAAAATAAAGCACAATGTTAAACGGACAACGATCAGGTCGATCTTTTGATAAGCATGGAAATTCCGATCGTTTTGAATTATACACAGTGACTTCTCATTTTCTTTTTCATATCTTTTCAGTATCTTGAGATACGCTTCAAGATGTTGTCCACTTGGTCAAGCATTAGTATTTAATAAATATCACATCTGGATACTTTCTAATTTATTTCCGAGCCTCCCAAGCACATCGAGCAATGATCTTATGGCTTTTCATCTAATTCATCCATGAGTCAGACACATAAACCAATGTACCATCATTTCCCAATTATGTCGGATACAATTTCTCATTTTCCAATGTTTTTGTATTTTTCCATTTTTCTCCCCCTTAAAATGAAAACTCTATTTTTGGATTTTCCATTTTAATAAAAACACAAAGACACTATTTTTGGTTTTTCAATTTTCTCCCCCTAAACTATATACGGAATGTAAAAGAAAAAAATTTGACCTTCCGACATGGATACCTTTCAGTTTTAGCTTTCAGAAAAAATTCAGTTTTTGAAATTTGATATCACTTGTAATTTAAATTAAATCAGCAGAATACTCCTCCATCAACAACTTTTCAATCACCGATAGGTCTTCTAGAAGTACATGCACACTGGTCAAACACGTCAGTTTACAAATGACCTGAAGCGAATCGCTTCTGGTCGACCAGTGTCTTGATTTCCTTTCGAAACCAGTTTAGGTTTCCAGTTTTGTTGTTTTGGTAAAGTAGCATTTGATGAACTAGTCACAATTGATTGTGACGAACAACCTACGTAAGAAACATTTTGAAACTTAGGAAGAAATCTCCCTTGATTTTTGAAAAATGTAGGTTGTGGATATTCATCAAATACTCTGCCATATTCATCAATGAATCTTGATTTGGCAGTTTTATCAACATATGGAACTTTTCCTCTTCTTGATATAGAAGCAGCAGAAACTGGACAATCTTGTGCCATATGCCTTTTTTGTGGTAATTATAACACAAGCGATGGTTTACATTTTGGCGTTTTGGAATCTGCAAAGCTTCACAAACATTAATATCTCCAAAATTATCATAAAAGGAATCAAATACCTGATATTAATGATCATGAACCTTTGGATGTCGGGCTCTTTGGAGTAGAATTTGAACCTCCAGAAAAAAATTTAGCAATTTGTTTCTTCTTGGTCTATGGAGTACCATCGGATTTGATAAAGACCTTAGCTATTTTCTGAGAATCCACACAGTGAAGTGGAAATTCCTTGTCCGAAAATATTGTTCCGAATCCTTAAGCTTATAAAATCTCTCGGGTTGAACTTTTTCAGCTTTAAAAGCATATTTCTTGACTTGTTTCAGGTTTACTTTCTTCAAATTTTATTGTTTTGAACCTTGAGTCCCATCAAATTTAACATTCTTGGTCTTGAAACCTAATCTAACATGTTTGCCAGCTGTTGATACCTGAGATGTGCGTCGTGTGAAGTATCAAGCAATGTACAAGATCAAGTCATTCTAGGTCTGGCCGATCTAGGTCCGAACCTGAAGTTCGGACTGGCCGAACCTGAGGTTCGGCCGAAGCTCGGCCAGCTGGGTATAAATATACGTTTGGTCTTTGTAATAAGGAGTTGGGGAGCGTGAAAAATTCTGTTAAGTGTGTGTTTCTGAGTGTGTATTCTCTGTGTCTATTTCTGAGTGTTTGCTGATTGTAATTGTTCTTCATTGATCAATAAATCAATCGGTTAATTACGTTTTGATGTCCGATTAGCTAGATCGAGTAGACGATCCGATGCTCACGCATTTTCAAGTGGCATCAGAGCTTTCTGGTTCACTCTACTGATCTGTGGTTGCTATTTTCGGATTTTTGAAGCGTTTTTGAATTTTCTCGAGTTTTCTTTTGTGTTTTTCATCAATTTTATCGAGGGTTTGGTGTCAAAATTGTTCCTAAATCATTTTCTATCAGTTTTTCTGAGTCACAGCATCGAGTTTTGTCAAAATCAGTCCATTTTCGCGCGTTTTCGGAAAATGTGTTCGAAGTTCGGAGTTTTCTATTCAGGCTCGGAGTAACTGCTCCGAACTTGAAGTTCGGTCAAAGTTCGGTCGAGTCACGGTGAGAGTTCGGTCAAAGATCGGAGTTCAGAGGTAGTTCGGAGATAGATCGGTGTTTTTTAGGAGTTCGGACTTTTGTTTTTGATTCGGAGCAAGTTCGGACATAGTTCGGACTTAGAATTAGGTTCGGACAGAGTTCGGAGATAGGTGATAGGATCGGAGCAGGTTCGGCCAGCAGAATTCAAATTTTCAACGATGTCGGACTTTCACGCGTTTGCTGCAATGCAAAGTGCCATGCAAACCATGCTAAATTTTGACAATGAAATTGGAACAAGTCAGAAAGTTCCCAAATTGTTAAAACTTGAAGATTATCAAAATTGGAAGAAACGATTTTCTGCTTATATTAGCACAAATGACATTGATTTATGGATTCCAATTCGAAAGTTGTATGAACGACCAATGGAAGATGGAGATCTTAAAGAAATTCAAGACTTCGATGGTGATGAAAGAAAAAGTTATG
>JBCNJP010000007.1:58779354-58826245 GCA_039602395.1 Deinandra increscens subsp. villosa | reverse complement strand
ACCTATTTATAGATTCCTAAAACCTGTCCTCCGAACCTGGAGATCGGCCAGAGTTCGGATCCGCCGAACCTTGGGTTCGGCCAAGGTTCGGCCAGTACAAAAACTAGGTCAAACATTGTCTTCAACACTCTATTCGATCCAGCCCGTTGCCACATATAATGTACCAACACAGTTAAATCCTTATTTTCTGGTAATTTCCAGTAATTTGCTTAATTTTGCATATTTTTGCTCGGTAATGGTTGGAGGTATTGTTATCCACCTAAGCTCAAGCAGGGCAATTTTCAGCAAAATCACTGTGATGTCATTTATCATGTTTTAGTTTGACTTAATGACAATTGTGTTGACTTCTTATTCCACAAAGTCAAACATTTATCCTAGCTTTGTCTATTTAGCACTTCAGTCAAGCACAACACACATATTTAATTTCTTCCCCCTATTTCTTTAGAGGTAAGTACTGATTTCAAGATGGATGACTATTTTTGTTTCACGTGAACACAAGGTCAGAGTTCCCTCAGCAGATGTGTCACGGAATGTTTTCAATGATAATGACAGTACGCGTGAACACAAGGTCAGAGTTCCCTCAGCAGATGTGTCACGGTATGTTTTCAATGATAATGATGGGACGCGTGAACACAAGGTCAGAGTTTCCTCAGCAGATGTGTCACGGTCAATGGATGAATGTGAGAAGTTTCTCACTTATTGATTAATGTGTGATATTTTACACTTATTGTAAGGTTTGAAATCAGCACTTTCCGCAAAAGAAATACTCGAGTGTGTTGGTTAACTTACTTAGCACAGACTTGAGCAAGTTTAAAGGATTTTACTAACTGTTTTGACTTAAAGTCCACAATTTTATGGTTTTAAGTGTCTAATCACAGGATTTGCCTAATTCTTATTTTGCTGAGCCTACCGACACATCGAATGATAGAATTACTGATCGATTGGTTCATATCCTATGGTCAGATCACAAGACCAGAATTATATCATGTTCCTTATAGTTTACCCAACCAAAACCAAAATTTTCTGGTTTTCTTTCTCAAAGTTTATTTTAGGCATTGCAGAATTGCAAAAATCTTGTGCTTAGACTCAAGTACCCATCAAGTGCCTTTACAAAAGTTGTTGGGAATTACTCGATTCTAATTTACATGATTTTTATTTAATTTTTTTAAATTTTTGGAATTTTCTTCAATTTTTCAGTATTTATTGAAGCATCACTAAAAATTCAAGATTTTGACTTTGACATCAGGTATTCAACAAGTGTCTTCACAAAAGTTGTTTGAAATGACCCGATGCTATTTTTAGTGATTTTTATTTATTTTTGCAAATTTTTGTGATTTTCTCTAAATTTTCAACCGTGAGTCGGTTTAGGCCAGTCCGACTGACACAAGGACTCAAAATAAAATAAAATAAAATTAAGATAAAATATTTTTGGTATTTTCTGAAAATTTGATTAACACTTAGTGCTTTATTTGATGATCAAGAATAATGACCAAAAAACTTAGGAAAAATTCAAAGTACTAAAAGTAAAATCTTTTTGTGTTTTCTTCCAAAAAAAATTTAAAACAAAATCTTTTTGGCTTTTCAACTTGGTGTCAGAAAGATTGAAACAAAAATAAAATCTTTTTTTTTTGGATTTTCAAGATCAGATTATTGCAGGTTATGGATCAAACAGAGACAATACCTCTAAAACGACACAACCTAAGACTAAGGCACCTATTCTAAAGGAACCTAAAGAAGAGCTTACTCAAAGTTAATCATTCCTATTGATTGTACTAGGAAGTTAAACCTAGAAACATCAAATCCCTTGGTGAAGAGATCTGCAAGTTGGTTTTCAGAGGAAACATGAACTAAGGTAATCAGCTTTTTCTCATGACAGTCCCTAATAAAGTGATGCCTAATCTCTATGTGTTTGGTCTTAGAGTGCTGAACAGGATTCTTAACAATGAACATGGCAGCAGTATTATCAATGTTAATAGGGGTGGACATGAAATTCAAACCGTAGTCCAGAAGCTGATTCTGGATCCAGAGGACTTGAGAACAGCAGGAGGCAGCTGCAATGTATTCCGCTTCAGCAGGTGAAGTAGACATGGTTGACTGCTTCTTGCATTGCCACGAAACCAATCGATTCCCAAGATTGAGCTCCTCCGGTGGTTGACTTCCGATCCATGTTGCAACCCCCGTAGTTGTTTTGGAGGCATGTTATTCGCTTGGAACATTTGATTTCCAGAGTTAAAGTCAGACATGGTGAAACAAGTTGTGTTTCTTCACAAAAGAGCTTAATGGGTCAAACGGGTCGAGATCTCAGAAATTGCTTCAACGGATGCAAGATTGAGGTTAATTGCTCAAAAACCTACAAAACAAACATCAAGAAGGTTATTTAGTTTGAATCAATCAAGTAATTAAGTCAAATCTGAAAGTTTCAAATTTTCAAGACTTAGAAAATTTTCCAGCCATGTTCTTGAGCATAATCACCAGGTCAAAATCAAATTTCACGAAATCAAGTTTTTAATGCACCAATAGTTTAGGAATTTGCTTAGGAACAGATTTGTTAACTACAACAGGCTCCAAAAACCACTTAATCTATGTGAAATCGGATCAAACAGTGATTCTTATGAAAAACTTCCAAGAACACAATTTTTGCTCTAAAATCTTCAATACTTGATGTTTTTGAGTGATTCAAGTTGCTATCATCCCTAAATCATGAGTCTAACATGTATGCATGTTCAATTTTGACTCAAAATCAGTGAAAGATAGACATTTATTTTCAAAAGTAACGCACAACACGTATGCTCTGTGTTCGCATAAATCTGGAAATCTCAAAAATTGACCCATTTATTGTGATTATTGATGAAATCTAAGCAATCCAACAGATTCCTTATGAAATTTCGTTCAAAATGGTTCAAGGAATCACATAAACACCTAGATTTGATGACTTGAATGAGTGATTCTTCAAGTTTTTGAGAAAAACTCAAGAACATGAAGAACAATGGCTCTGATACCATTTGTCAGGACCAAATTTGAGCCTTTACTCATCCAATACACAGATTCAAGTGCGGAAATCATGAATCCATGATCAAATCATAGTGTTTGCTTGTTGAAATCCTTAGATTTCGCCTCTGAAACTCAAGAACTTGAGGGTTTTCACACACAAGTGCTCTCTATCTTCAAAACAGCCGTCCAAGAGTCTCCTTAGGGTTATTCTAGAGTGGCTATTTATACTAGAGAGAGCACAGGTCGTGAATGTGCTGAAAACAAGAGAATGTTATTGAAGTTAGTGCAAATTATGACATCAGACAGACGAGATCGCCAAGACAAAGTCTGAAGTCGCCAAGAACAAATTGAAGTCGCCAAAGATGTTGGTGACCTCGCCAAGGCTTGGTGAGGTCGCCAACCTTGGTGAGGTCGCCAAGGGTTGGCGAGGTCGCCAAGAGTGCTAGCCCAAGTCGCCAAGTACAATTCCAAATCGCCAACATTCTTGGTGAGGTCGCCAAGAATGTTGGTGAGGTCGCCAAGAAAGTTCAGAAATCACTAAGTACGCTCCGGAAATGTCAATTATCATTATTGAATCATTAAGGGTTGTTATTACAAAGACACTATCAATTATTAGCATTTACCAAGTAATTTATCATGAGATGACCCAGACCTTGGATACAGACAATCACACTGCAATTGAAATGTACTAAGGCAATTTCTCCAATATCCATAATCAACACAAGCTAAGACATTTAGTCATGACATACAAAACATCAAAACACTTGAATGATTAATATAAACATCAGGATAATTGTTCAAGTACAAGATACAAGCATAAGTGAAAGATATACACATGAGCACAAAAGCAAAGGATGCTATGTTTGAGTTGCCACCAACCCTATAAAGTTCTTACAATGTTTCAAATTCTCAAGTCTTCACAAGCTTTTTAGCTAATGATGAAAATTTTGAGAAGATGTTTGATAAGACTGCTTCACCCCCTGCTCATATTAAAGAAGCTGTTAAAGAAGTGAAGGAACAAATTGAAGAATTTGATTATTCAAAAATTTCGTCATCTACTGCTGAGGATGCGAAAGTTGTGCCGAAGAAGAAGAACAGGAAGAATAAGAAGAAGAAGGAAACGAAATCTGAGGTTTCTCCTGCACCAAAGTTTGTATCTGGCTCATCATCTGCTGATAATGAGAAGTCGGCTATTTCTAGTGACAAAATTATGTCTCAACCTGAGTTTGATGAAAAGATTTTTTATGACCAAAAGAATGTCACTGAAGTAAAAGCTGAATTTTCTCGATTGGCTAAGAATGGTCATTCCTCACCTGAGGAGAAAATTTCTAGAAAGCATGAAGGATTGGGTTTTCACAGGATGAAAAACAACGCTGAAAAGGTTCAAGCATCTTCATCTCCAGATTTGAAGAAATTAAAGATGCAACAAGTGAAGAAGGAATTTTTTTCAAGCTGATAAAATTCAACCCGAACGTTTTTACAAACTCAAGGGTTCGGATCAATTATTTTCAAACAAAGAATTTCCACTTCATTGTGTTGATGCTCGGAAGATTGCTGAGGTCTTTGTGAAAATAACTATTTCTTCTAAAAGTTCTCAATCTCTAAGCCCTACATCTAAATGGGTATATGATCACAGGCATCAGGTATATGATTCTCATTCTGATCATGTTAGAGATATTCATGTGTGTTCTTCGCAGGTACATCACCAATGGGATAAACAACAAGAATTTGTTATATTTGTCGTCGTCCAGGGCATATGGCAAAAGATTGTCCATCACCTGCTGTTTTATCACAAAGGTTTCAAAAGACATCAGCTTTTGGTAAATCTGCCACACCAAAGTTCTTTGATGAACAAGGCAGAGTTTTTGATGAAAGTAAACCTACATTATTTTATAAACAAAAACGTTTTGTTCCAATGTTTACAAAGGTTCAAAGTGTAGGTTCATCATCACAGTCACCTGTGATTGTTTCATCAAAATCTGAATTACCAAAACAACAACAATGGAAACGTAAGGTGGTTTCTAAACAAAACAAGGACACTGGTCGACCAGAAGCGATTCGCTTCGGGTCATTTTTGGACTAATTAGTTTAACCAGTGTGCAGGTACTTCTCGAAGACCTATCGACGATTGTAAAGTTGTTGATGGAGGAGTATTCTGCTTAATTTAAATGTTCATGATAAATCTTTCTAAAATTTTCTAAAATTGCATCGTATCCGTGTTGATTGATCACTTTTCTTTGTTTACAAAGTTTTTTCTCAAAAACCAAAAAAAATAGAGTCTTGTTTTTGTGTAAAATGAAAATCCAAAAAATAGTGTTTTCATTTTAAGGGAGAGAATTGTAAGTAAGGGTGAGTAATTGAGAAAAAGCATGTTATGGGGAGAAAGTGAATACATGCCAAATATATAATGAAGGAAGGTGAATACATGCTAAATATAAAATTGTGAGAAATTGATCATTGGGAAATGATGGTACATTGGCTTACGTATCTGACTCATGGATAGAGTAGATGAAAGAGCCATAATATCATTGTTTGATATGCTTGGTAGGCTCGGCAAATCAGAAAGTATTCAGATGTGATATATACTAAATACTAATGCTTGACCATGTGGATAACATCTTGATGCATATTTCATGACACAAAAAGAAAAATAAGTGTGAAAGTCAAAATGAGAAGTCACTGTGTATACATGTGTTCATTTTGCAAAGATTTAAACTTGTTTGATTTTCTTTATTTTGTCAAACGATCGGACTTTCTCTGCGTATCGAAAGATCGACCTGATTGTTGTTCGATTGACGTTCTGCTTTATTTTCTTTGGTGTTTCGTATAACTCATCGGACTTTCTCTGCGTGTACGGGAGTATCGTCCTGATTGTTGTTGGGTTATACAATTTCAACTTGTTTTATTTTCTTTTTTTGTTAAATCCGAGGCCTTATCTGCGTATCGAAAGATCGACCTTAAGGTAGACGATTTAACGTTATTATTTCTTTTTGCATGGAACACAGTTGACGATATCATGAAGATACTATGCAATGTGACAATTCACAAGTGCTATCACACAAAAGGAAAAAGAAAGAACAATTGAAAATGTCTGAATATGTCTGATAGTGTGGGATACACTGATCATAGCAAATCTAATCAATACCTTAACATATCCAAATGTTATGAGTATGATTCTGCCTGAGTTTAAGTTGGACAAATTATATCGGCAATCAGCATGTCTTATGTGCTTCGATTAATTGAAATTGAAATGCAGTTCAGTGCGTTATGTTCAATATGATCCCATATAGTGATCTTTCTCATACCAAAAATAGTGTTTGATTCTGTGTTGCAATTTCATTTCATTTCAGAAAAGAACAAAAAGATTTTCGGTGTGTTTTAGCATAAACTGTCTAAAAGTCAAAAATATTTTGTTTCTGCTTTATTTTCGATCCGAAAATCATTTTCAAAATCATATCTTGGAGTCTCGAAGAGACGTTTTGCGCCAAGATTTTTTTTAAATGTTTGAACAGGTTTCTATGTGCAAGATATCACTACTTCAAGTCTTCTGAAGCTGTTGATAAAAGATCAGAGATATTCTACAATGTTATCAGATCAAGCTACGATCGAGTTGAGGAGGAGTTCGTTTAAAGATTCATTTCATTGAACAAACTGATTCAAAGTTGATAATATTGAAGAGAAACTGCACACGACGAGGGGGAGTTTGTTGATACCTGAGATGTGCGTCGTGTGAAGTATCAAGCAATGTACAAGATCAAGTCATTCTAGGTCTGGCCGATCTAGGTCCGAACCTGAAGTTCGGACTGGCCGAACCTGAGGTTCGGCCGAAGCTCGGCCAGCTGGGTATAAATATACGTTTGGTCTTTGTAATAAGGAGTTGGGGAGCGTGAAAAATTCTGTTAAGTGTGTGTTTCTGAGTGTGTATTCTCTGTGTCTATTTCTGAGTGTTTGCTGATTGTAATTGTTCTTCATTGATCAATAAATCAATCGGTTAATTACGTTTTGATGTCCGATTAGCTAGATCGAGTAGACGATCCGATGCTCACGCATTTTCACCAGCTATCATCTCTTCAGAACCAGAAGATTAATGTCCGTTCTTTGCAAGGCGAGAAAACTCAGCTTTGAGTTTGTTGATATCTTTTGGAGCATCAACAATTGTATTATCAATGTCAGTTGTTGAACTTTCTGATTTCTCTTTGTCAGAAGATGAAAAACCAAACACATCCTTTTGAGCTTTAGAAGTTTCAGCAATCTTTTCTTTCTTCTCATTCTTTTCTTTAGCAACTTTGGAAACAACAAATTTAGAATAATCACCAGTCTCAACCATGTCATTCAAATCATTAACTCCTTCTTTGAGACTACCCGGTGGTGAAACTGTCTTTGTAAACATTTTCTTAAAATCGTCATCTTTGGCTAAGAAACTTCTAAAAGATTGTGAGTTAGTAACATTATTTAAAAGACGTTTTGAATCAATGACTTCTACTTTCAGATCAGAAATCTGTTGTTGAGATTCAGTCAATTCCTTTTTTGTTGCAATCAATTTATTTGCCACTTTATGCGTTTCATATTTTTGCAATCTCAACTCATCAAGTCCAGCCAACAATTCTTCTTCAGCTTATCTTCATTTCTTTTCCGAATATCTAAATTTGATTTTGCAGCTTGTTCACTCTCACCAACTCCCTCTTCTCATCCAACAACTTTTCCATATCAACCTGATATGCCTTAATTTTAGCAACCGAATCATCAGAAGCCTTGGTAAGTAAGTCAAGCTTGGTCTTGTACTTTTCAAACTGATTACTAAAATCATTAGTAGCATCCTCTGCTTCAGCTTTCCATTTTGCAACTTCATTAGTTAACTCTTCATTGACTTCAGATAACTTTGTGTTTTTTTGTTCAAGATCCTTTTCAACACATTGAAACTCTCACTCTTTTTTAACCATGTCTGCTTGAAAATCTGAAAATTGTTCCTTTTGAGATGAGATCTCTTGAATTACATCTTCCAACTTTTTCTGTTCATTTGCCAATTCTTCTATCTTTCTTTTATTTTCAGCAACCAACAACTCATTTTCTTTAAGTAATCCTTGAATCTTCTTGTCCTTATGTGAACAAAACTCACAAACAGATTCATAGACACTATTTCCAAAACTACTTATTTCAGATTCAGAATCAGTTACTTCTACTTCGTCATCACTATGTACAATTTGAGCAGCAAATGCAGATTCGATAAAAAATGCAGACTCATTAGGAAAGTCGGAAGGCCAATCATAACCTTCATTCGATGTTTGTGCTTTTTACTCAAAAGTAATAGCAGTTAAAGCAACTTGAGGATTAGAAGTTCGTCCCCAATCATATTGTTTATCGACTTGAGAAACCAAAGCTGTTGGAGACTTTGATGAAGATGCGGTTGACTTTGAACATTCACGAGAAAAATGTCAAAAATTAGAACATTTGAAACATTTTACCTTTGATTTATATACTCCAACATTGCCATCCGGATTTAAACTTTGGAATCCGGTTTTCTTCTTGAATCTTTTAACTCTTTGGGCTAACATCGCAAGTTGCCAATTAATATCCATTTGTTCTAGATTATCCGGATCAATCTGATCAAAATCTTCTTCAATCAGATTAGATGTTGTCAAACCGCCATTTAACAATCTATAATATGAAGATAATAAAGTAGAAATTAATACCAAATGTTTATCAGGTGTTTTTGCAGAAAACGAAGTTTGACTTGAATGATTTGGAACAGTGAAATTACACCCTCTTGAAGAATTTCCAGAATTTCCTATTTCATGACTAGCAACAAATGTTGTTGGAGGTGGATTTGATGAATCAAAACTAAATAATTTAGACTTTGCATTAATACTTGCAGCATTTTGACCATGATATAACTCAGGGTTTTGTAGTTGAGCAGTTGATTTGTTTGAGGTCATCATTTCCATTTCTCTAGCATGCAACTTTCCAGTTAAATCATGAAATGACAATGTTGAGTATTCCTTATCATGAGTAAGCAGTAGAACATAATTCTCCCCACTTTTCTGGTACAACTTCTAGCAATTTCTCCTTCAACTCCTCTTATGTCTTCTCTATTTTAACCACTTTTCATTTCACTTATCAAATGTGAAAATCTGGATACAAGAGTAGAAATATTTTATTTCTCTTAGTGTTGAAAATTTTCAAATTCTTTGTTCAGCACTTTCGTCTACTCTTTTTGTATTGATCATTGCCTTCGCATCTTGCAGATGATGCATCCCATACTCTTCTTGCAAGTGCTAAATTGATGTAACAATTCAGTAGGCAAAGCCATTGTAAGAAAACCAAATACTTTTTGCTCAAGTTCATAGCTTTTTCTCTCAGCAGCTTCAAAATTTTGAATTTCCTTAAAATCTCCTTCATCAGTTGGATGCATGTAAAGCTTCCGTATCGGAATCCATAAATCGATATCATTTTCTGCTGATGTAAGCAGAAAACCATTGTTTCCAATTTTGATAATCTTCTAACCTTAACAACTTGGAACTTTCTGACTTGTTTCAATTTCGTGGTCAAAATTGAGCATGGTTTGCATAGTGGATTGCATTGTAGCAAATGCATAAAAATCAGACATTTTTCACCGAAAATGATACTTTAAAAACTTCGAACTAAGAAACAAAGGTCTTAAAAGAGAATTTTGGGTACCAAAATGGAGGGTACTTGTCATTAGGTGAGTAAAAGTGTATATGTCGTCGAGACAGTCGTTTTGGATGGTATTAGCTCCCGCAACTCTTAACGGTTCTCAAGTTACGTCAGTTTTCGTGAACACCACTTTTCTAGCAGCGGACCAATAAACTCAGCGTACCAGACAAATGATCTCCGTACCACTACTCTCCCCCGGACCACTGACTAAGCATACCAAGATCCAGACCAGAATGCTCGGCGTACCAGATCAAGCAGCGTACCAACTTGGTACGACGTAATCATCAGCGTACCAATCAGTAACCGTCACGTACCACGGTTGAAGATTTCCTTGCGTACCAGGTAGCATACCAAACAGCGTACCAATTACTGGATGAAGATTTGCTCGCATACCAAACGGCGTACCAATGTGTTCATCCGGCGTACCACGACATTTTCGACTGAGTTTTCAGAATTTGACTCTTTTTAGCTGAAATTTGTATCAGTAAGTTGTGAAAACACACTAGGAACGTTTTGAAATTAAGTTTAGCACCAGAAACACCCGGAATTGTGAAAATTTGATGAAAACGAGGAGAAACCCACTTTCTCTCACTAGAAATCCGAATTTGATCAGAAACACAGCAGTAGAGCAAACTGGATTGCTCTGATACTACTTGTAAGTACGTAAAAGTTCTTACTACTGCATGCTTTAATCTATCTAGTGAACACGAGAAGTAAATAAGATTTTTCTTATTGATCACTTGAAGATTACAAGAAGAACTCTCTGGTTTCTCTCTCTAGAACACACACATAGAAATGACTCGAATGACAGAAGTTCTAAGCTATCATTCTGACACACGATATTTATAGTATCAACATTTAGACTAGCGTACCAACTGGCGGACCATTGGTACGGGCGTACCAATGGTACGGCAGACCACATGATATGGACCATGGTATGTTGACCCTATGACTCACACAATGACACGCTCACTTAGAAATAATACAAGAGACACTCTATAGCATAGGAATATGCTCTAACAAGATGGAAACCAGGAAGATTGAAGGAGACTATAAGGTTCAATATGCACTACTTAGGGATTATTCTAATGAACTGATTAAATGTAACCCAGGTACAACTGTGAATATTGAAGTTGAGAGAGAAGCTAACCCTTCCACCTTAACAAGATAATCTAAAAGGATGTATGTTTGTTTTGGTGCTCTCAAAGAAGGATTCAAGTTATGTGATAGAGAGATTCTTGGTCTTGATGGATTTTTATGAAAGGACCTTATCCTGGACAGATCTTAACTGCAGTGGGAGTGGATTCCAACAATGGCATATACCCCCTTCCTTATGCTATAGTTGAGGCTGAAACAACTTATTCTTGGTCTTGGTTTTTGGAATGCTTAGGAGATGATCTTGGTCTAGAATCCAAGTCTAATTTTATCTTTTTTAGTGACAGACAAAAGGTACCATATATAATTTTTATTATTTTTACTTTTTTACAAATTGTAACAAAAGTTATTGGTTGAATTGTAGGGCATTATTACAGCCATAGCTAGAGTTTTTCCAAGTGCTGAACATAGGTATTGCTTAAGGCACATACATGAAAATATGAAGCAAAATTGGAGGGGAGAGGGCTTTAAGAAACTTCTATGGAAGTATGCAAGTGTAACAACCAACCCACAGTTTGATAAGGCAATGGAACAGGTGAAAAATGAAGATCCAAGTTTGTTAGAATGGTTAAAGCAAATTCCACCAAAGCATTGGGCTAGATCTCATTTTACAGGTATTGAATTGTTTTTTACTTATCTGTTGATAAAAAATGCAATATTTTTTTCTTAGAGAAGACTTATTATTATACTAAATGTAGGAAGGGCCAAAAGCGATATATTGTTAAATAACCTATGTGAGGTCTTTAACAAGCAGCTTGTGGATGCAAGGGACAAGCCAATAATAACATGCTTGGAATATATTAGAGAATACATGATGAGAAGGATTCTTGTTGTTCACAAGAAGATTTCAAAGTCTAAGGGACCATTGACACCTAATGCAACTAAGACTTTCAATGCCATAAAGGAAGAAGCATCACAATACCGTGTTCTTTGGAACACATCTACAAAATACCAGGTAAATGGTCCATGGCAAGATCAATGTGTTGTAGATGTTGGTCAGAAGACTTATTCTTGTAAATGTTGGTCAGAAGACTTATTCTTGTAGAAGGTGGGAATTGACTGCAATGCCTTGTAAGCATGTTGTTGTAGTTAATTGGAACATGCCACTTTATAGATTGGATGTTGGAACCTGAAACTTGGGTTTCTAAGATTTTCTGGCTGGACACGTGGAAGAAAGTGTATGAGAAGACTGTTGATCCGGTAACTAGTAGAGAATAAGTGAACAAATCCGCATGCCCAACTACACTAACCCCCCTAAACATCATAAGCAGATTGGAAGACCAAAGAAAAATAGAAGGAAAGCTACTGATGAAGTTAAGAAAAGATCCTGCAGTAGTGAAGGTGAAGGTAAAGTGGGTGTTCATGACACAGTGGTTGAAAAAGATGGAAAAATGGTCAGGAAAGGGGATATTGTGACTTGCTCTATATGCAAGGGAAAAGGACACAACAAAAGGTCCTGCAAGAGTCAAGGTCAAGGTTGGGTGGGTGAGAGACAACAAGGTTAATTTTACATGTTTAATGTTTTTTAGTTAACTTGTGGTACTAGTATTTTGATGAGTGGTTTGTGGCACGAACAATGATTTTTGTTGTCACTCTTTTGATGAATAGTTTATGTCAATGTTTTTTTGATGAATAGTTTATGGTTATAATTTTGATGAATTGTAAGGTTTTAGTGGTTATAAATGCCACTGTTGTCGTCGAATGGTTATGTTTTTTTTTTGCAAAAAGATCTCCGAAATTCCTGCGACGTGCTCTATTTTTTTTTGGCCTATTGCAGAGTTGAATGACAATATCATATGCATATACCGTTGCACGTTCATAGTGGTGTTGGTACCTGAAGATTCTAGGAAATAAAAGAGCACGTGAGCTGCTCATCACAAAGACAAATTATTTTAGTATTCTATTAACTTACAACTTTATTTTATATTTGGTTTTACTATTATTTAGATTATGAGGTTATCTACCTGTAGTCTTTTAAGGGGGCTTATCAATCTGGAACCCATTCTTCAATTGACTTATATATAGATAATAAAAAGGTATGGATATTCAAGCTTTAAAAAAAGTGGCTGGATAAATAATAAAGGATTCCTGAATTAACAAATATATCCCTCTAGTTTAACGAACATATTAGATGGAGTTAGTGGTATGGACTATATTAGCAATTTTTGCAAACCATGGAGTGTGTGGTGCAATTTTTAAACTATTGGATTTAAGTTACAATTTGTATTAAACCACATGGATGAAAATGGCAGAAAACTAAAAAAAAAAATGACTAAGTATTAGAGGGTTGATCGTATGGTTAACAATGGCTGGTCGTTTAGCTTTAAGGTTGGTCGTCCAGCGTTAACCACACAACCAATTTCAAAAATTACACCAAGTCTCTAAGGCTGATTGTATAGTTTTAAAGCTTTTCGTTTGGGCCATGAAGCTGACCGTACAGCTTTAAAACCATACAACTCAAAATTTTCAAAAGTTTTACCAAGTATGAAAGGCTGGTCGTATAGAGTAATGGCTGATAGTTCAGGGCAAAAAGCTGGCCGTTCAAGCCAAGTTCTACACAACCCAAAAATTAACTAAGTATAAGGGCTGGTGGTATATCACAATATCGTTTAGGCCAAAAGGCTGATCGTTCAAGCCAAATGCCATACAAACCTGAAAAAAGTTTCTAAGTAATTGGGGCTGGTCGTATAGCTCAAATGCTAATCGTTAAGCCAAACAGGCTAGTCCTTCAAGCCAATTTTGCTATACAACCAGGAAAAATTTACCAAGTATAAAAAGCTGATCGTTAATGTCTAATGCTGGTCGTTTAGCACAAAACCTTAACAATCTAATAAAATTTTTCTAAGTGTTGAAATGCATCTAAACGACCTGCATCATACTGCAAGAACATGAGCTGGTCGTTAAGGCCAAAATTTCAAGTATTCAAGAAATTTTCTAAGTAAATGCATGGATTTGACTCTGAAAACTTTACAGACCTGAAATTTTGAAATAAACACTTAAACTAAACATAACAAACAAAGTCATGCCCGCACAAGACCTACCAGTAAGACAATTTTATATTAAGCACAAATTTCCAACTTAAACGTTTGACTAATTTCCAACTTAACACCTAAGTTTGACTTTTAGTCGGTCAATTTTCCACTAACACTTAAAAATTTTGTTTTCATTTGAGTAGGTCAATTTCACCATACTCAAGAAATCATTTTTCATTTTTAAGTTGGTCAATTTTGCACCAACACAAAGTTTGACTTTTTGCTCAAGTTGGTCAATTTTTCACCAAACATGTAAATTTAAGCACATTGGCTTTATTTTGAACTTATCTTATTCAATCTCAGGTAATTAATTGCAAATCACATATTTTTGCATGGCTGTGGTCAAACTATGCTTAAAATCATACCGGTCATTTACTTCATCAATAACACATATATGTCAAATCACCGCACATATCAGATAACATACTTTGATTGTTGGTATTGTTATCCACCTAAGCTCACAAGGTAATTTTCAACATATTTCTGTGATATATTTATCATATTTTAGTCCGATTAGAGAAAAAATTATGGGGTCCTTATTTGTTTGAGAGTTAACAGTGTTCTACCTATCCTCAAGCTGCTTTTCATATTCGATCAACACAATTAAAAGAACCTTTCCCCCTTTTCTTGAGTGTTAAGTGCCTTATTTCATGGATATAGTCATGAAATCATGATAACCCTTCTTTCATGACTATAAAAGTGATATTTGGCGGGGTGAGAGCGTCAAGGTTAGAGTTTCCTCAGCAGACGACCTCTCACTTTATTTGATGGAATGATGGAGCGTAAGAACACAAGTTCAGTGTTTCCTCAGTAGATGAGTCTCATATGTTGTTTTGAAATAAGTCAACTTAAAACTTAAGAAACTAAGGACGTGTGATCAAGTTTTTCTACTAAGACAACTGAGAATGGATAATTTAAAGAACATGGTATTGTTTAAACGCTCGTGGTCCACATTTCTCGGTAATTTAATGTGTAATCCCAGAAATAGTCTACTACTATGTTACGTTGAGCTTACCAACACATCAAGCGCTAGTGTTATTGATTGATTTGATCATAACCTATGGTTAGACGAACAGACCAGAGTTATATCATGTTCCCCACAGTTTGTCCGACCACAGACCAAAGATTTGATTTTTCAGTGTTTCTTATTTTTCTGAAAGTATTTTGTACATGTGTTTAACAACAATTATTGTGTTACAGAATAAACACTATTTTTGATCTTTTGTTAGATTTTCAATGTTTTTGGTTTATCTTCCACATTTCAGGCACGACAGATAGACTCAAACAGAAATAAACAAGAAAAATCTTTTTGGTCTTTTTCTAGAAATTTTGACACAGGACAAACATAAACAAAGGTTTTGTTGGTCAAATAAAGGTCTAACAAAGCAGGAAATTGACTCATGGAGTCAAAAGAGCAAATCTCTTTGATTTTTTTTAGAAATTATATGTACAAAACTCAAAGATCTTATATGAACATGCGAGCGGGAACACATATAACACTTCTAAGTATCTAAACCTAAGAATTCAAGACACTAACATACTAGGGAAGAGAGAAGGCTTAGTCATAGTTAGTCATGCCTACAACACTAATTAGAAAGTTAAACTTAGCCAAATCAAATGACTTAGTGAAAAGGTCTGTTAACTGATCCTCTGTGCTAACTCGAAATAAAGTAACTAGCTTCTTCTCCGCACAGTCCCTAATGAAAAGGTGTCTAATTTCTATATGCTTAGTCTTAGAATGCTGAATAGGATTTTTCTCAATAGAAACAGCAGCAATATCATCTATATGAATAGGGGTACCCATTAAGTTTAAACCGTAATCCAGGAAGTGATTCTGAATCCAAAGCACTTGACAGCAGCAAGATGCAGTGGCAATGTACTCTGCTTCAGCTATTGAAATAGACACAGTGGTTTGCTTCTTGCATTGCCATGAAACTAAGCGGTTACCCAAGAACCGAGCACCTCCCGTTGTAGACTTGCTATTGAGTTCATAACTAGCATAATCACTATCAGAGAAGGCCCGAATATCAAAGAGTGAGTCTTTTTGATACCACAGTCCTCTGTAGGGCTTTGACTTTAGGTATCTGAAAATTCTCTTCATAGCAGTCAAATGCGATTCTTTCGACTTGTTCTGAAATCTTGAACACAGACATACCCCAAACATGATATCGGGATGACTCGTTGTCAGATACATGAGAGAACTGATCATAGACCTGTTGAGGTGCTCAGCTACACAAACACCATTTGAGTCCTGATTAAGCTTCTGACGAGTGACCACAGGTGTTAAAAATCCCTTAGAATCATGGAACCCAAATTTCTTTAGGATTTCTTTCACATACTTCCCTTGGCTGATTAACACCTTTCGGCGTTTGTTTCACTTGAATTCCAAGAAAGAATGTGAATTCACCCATTGTGCTCATCTCAAACTTCTTTTTCATCAATTCCTCAAAAGCATGGCATAAGCTGACATTCGTTGAAGTGAAAATGATGTCGTCAACATATACTTGCACTAACAGCATGTCATCACCAACATGACGAATAAAGAGTGTCTGGTCAATCACACCCCTTTGGTACCCAGTAGACAGCAGATAAGTTGACAGCATCTCGTACCACTTCTGAAGCTTGATGGAGACCATAAAGGGCCTTATCCAACTTGTAACACTTCTTCGGAAAAGACTTGCTGATAAACCTCAGAGGTTGTTGCTGTAAGAGCGTGTAGTAGTGAATCGTGCGCAAGTCAAGCCATTTTAACAACAAAACAAACAATAACGAGGTAAATAAGACTCAATCTTTCATTTAATAACCAAGAACAGGTTACAAAAGACTCAGAGTATAATTTTGGAAAACACCTTAGATTACACACACTTAAGGACAATCGTTGCTAAAATCTAGACACAAACTACTATATATAAGTAACCGATCACCCGAACTGGACGTTGTCCGAAGTGGCATTTTGGGTGCCAGTTCGTCCACAGTTCGGGTGCAGTTCAGCAAAGCAGATTTAGACTTGAACTTTTCTTCTATAATCTTCTGTCTGATCCATCATCTTGCCATATGCATGTATCAATAAACTCCCCCTTGGAAAATTCTCGTCAGTTTCTTTCATTCTTGAGCTCCAGCCTCCATCCCGGTCCATGTTTTTTTATGGTTATGCCCGACATAAATATTGAACGCAAAGTAGATCCGGATAACCCTTTGAAATTGCAAAGACTGTTCCATAGAGTCAGGATGGAACAGGATCTGACTATGGTACAACTCCTTTATGTTAGCCTTGGATAAGTTGAACAGCCACATGGGACCATAGATCTACACAACTCTGTTATCATCCTCCAACACAATCACTGCTTCTCCGGTCTTTTCATTATAGTACCACCACTTCAAGTTTTTTTATAAAATTCCATTTCCATTTTCATCAATGGAATATTTTTCATTACATCTGGATTCTTCTTTAATGTTAGCACTATCAGCTTCTTACCAGTTCTCTGATGTACCTTTGTCGGCTGTTCACGTCTTTTTGGTCTTTGTGGCTTCAAGAACTGAAATCCCTTATCACATTATTTCTCCACCATATGCTTGAAGTATAAACCCATCCAATCATTCCCATAATTACAGAATGGTTTTCTCGTAAGCTCCCGAACATCCCAAACCGGTAGAGAACTAAAATCCAATGCACACTTGAAATATTGGATACCAAACTGGCATTTGATTCCATAACACTTTAGATCTCCAGCATACATCCAGTTCATTATTTCACCTGAAGCTTGATCCTTAAATCTGACATGCCTATGTTGTTTGATAGGTTTCGGTGAAGGAACGTAGTTGGCATGAAAGATCTTCATGTACTCATCATAGACCTTTCTTTGCTTTTGTTCTTAGGCCTCTTTGACTACTGGTCTTCAAGTTTTTCAGCTTCTTTTCTTTTTAGTTTTACCTCAGTCTCATCACCCTTATCTTTTGGAAATACCTCAAACTCGTCATCAGCTTGGGAGTTGGTATTGTTGAAATTTGAGTACATATCAGGATAATCTTCTTTAGTTATACCCTCAGCGTCAACCTCCTCATCCATGATATCATCTTCACTTTCAGTCTCTGATGACTCACATATTTTAGGTTCAGCTTTGGTAACTTTCTTCATCTCCTCATCGTTTAAATCAAAGATCGCTTGAATTTGAGCTTGGTTGAGTTCACATACAAACTCACCATCTTCAATTATTGTACCGATCTCGTGAATACTTTTCGCTGCTTGATTCGACGGGACTGATGTGATTGTCACTGCTTCTCTGGAATCAGACTCCCCCTGGTCTGTAGAAGTACCGGCACCCAAACTAGAAGATCCAGTTAGGCCTGGACCACCACCAGTGTTACCTTCCAGATCGTCATTCTCAGGTTCATCATTCAAATATGACAGCACATCATCTTTACATCCTGATCCTGAACCAATCTCCCCTTCAGCAGTAAACTTCTCAAGTAAGAATTTAAACTGCTCATTCATCCTTGCAATTTGGGCATCTAGATTCAGACTGGCCGTTTTCAATCTTGTAATCTCTTGAGCTTTGCCCTCTTCCTCACTTCTCAATTGAAGATAATCTCTATGTAATTCAACGATCTGTTTTGATTGAGATTCATATCTTGCCTTTAACTCTACAATTAGTTGGGATTTCTCCTCATCCTTTCTCTTCAACACCTCAATCACTTGTGACTTCTCATCATCTTTAGCTTCAGCTCATCAGTTTTGGTTTGACAATCTAAAAGTGCACTGTTGAGTAATTCCATTTGAGATAAGGATATTGATCCTTGAGAGACACTGAAATTCACATCTGGTATGGAAAGGGGTTGATGTTGTTGCAGTGGCAGTTAAGAATGTTGGACTAGATGTTGCTCCCATTTGATAATTCACAAATTGAGCACCAACACTTGCTGAAGGTCTTGTGCTGGTTGTTGTAGACTTTGTCATACCCAAGAAGTCTTTCAAAATACCAGACTGATTCAACTCTGTGAAAATTGCAGCTTGTGCAGCTGTAGAAGACACAGTAGCTGCTGGAATTGAAGTAGTCACTGGCATGACATATCCGGACCACCAGATGAATATCCACCAGCACGACGTTTTAGTATAAATTCTGAACTTTTAAGCATCTTCTTGCCACGTCCACCAACGACAATTGACTTCTTCCTTTTGGATGGTGTTAATAAAGACGAGGAAGTAGTCGGTTTCTTACCCTTTCCTTGACCGACATTATCATGAGGGTTGTAATCTTTATCGGATTCTAATGGGGCTTTGTCTTCATAAACTCGACCTATGTACCGATCGTTGCTTTTGTTAAGACTGGTTCGGTATGAAAAATGTTCTTTTCTACCCTTTGTCACTCGAACCTTCTGTGAACGAACACTAATGTATGCAAATGGATTGTTCGTATCAGAAGCATCCTCAGAGTTTACTGCCATATCACTCAGCTCATCATCATCAGTGTCTTCTTCATCTCTCAGGGTATTCACTACATGTGTCTCAGTCACATCGACGGTCGCTTGGACTTCAGGTTCTGAGACTACTAGTGCACGGTTTATTGGTTCTGACACAATAGGTACAGATACTACCGGTTCTTGTACTACCGGTTCTTGTACGGTTCTTGTACGGTTCTTGTACAACAGGTGGTGTTTGTGTTTTTCATCTTGGTCGTTTAACTTTTGCTTGTTACGGTTGTTGGTTTATTTCTTCAACCCAAGAATAGTCAAGTTCCTCTGAATTGCTTCCATCTTCATAGCGAGGTGCACCATTGGCTGGTGCAACATAGTTTGCATTCGCCATGTGACCAATAAGCTTTTTCATCTTCGGATAATCTTCCAGCTTTTTCTTCTGATATGTCATCAATGTACCAACACTTGTCTCACTCATATGCTTCAGATTAATCTTCTGAGCTTCATTCTTTACCAGATTCGGGTATAGATCATTCAAGATCATCTGAGTGATCCTCGGGTACAATAATGCTCTCTTGTTCCTTTGAGTCGGGTTATCTCTCATGTAATAGAATATCAACCAGGAAAAATTTTATGGACGGTTAAGAATGAGAGCATTCATCAACTACAGCATTTTAGGACCAATTTCACCATGACCAGCAATTCTATTCCCCAAACAATGTAGAAGTGCGTGTATCAGGAACTTGTTGGGAACACTGAATTCTATCCAATCTGTGCTGGGATCTTTAGTATACCACAACCTCTTCGGTAATGCTACATTGTCTGCTTGGTCAAACTCTAACGGCACTGTAAATTCTACCGTTCAGTTTTGGACTGTGCTAGAAATTCTAATTGAACCTTCAGTTAATGTTCGAGTAGTGGTCCAGAATTCGGTAAGAATATCACGATAAGCATCACAATCGTGTGTAATCACGTAATAGATTCGTGATGGCCGTAGAAAATCGAATATTCCGAAACCACTAAACTTGGTCAGCTTTGTGCGACTAACACCGAGATGTGCATAAATGTTGTGTTTATCGCCAACCTTCAAATTGTTTGTAATTTCTGAAAAACACATAAAATGAAAAGTTCATTAAATTCAATGTGATTATCAAAAACATTCACCAAATTCATCAATTATTATCCATTCATGTAAACTTTTAACTTTTTGTTTCAAAAATTGAATTTACACGAACTGGATCCGAACTGATTAAGTCCATCCGAACTGGATCCGGACTGGTGAATTTCATCCGAACTTGATCCGAACTGGATCAAGACAATCATCCGAAGTTGACTTTGGTCAACGTCCGAACACAGTTGGTCAACGTCCGAACTGTGACGAACTGGGATCCGAACTCCCAGTTCGGCTGCTATGCGAACCCAAAAGGTTTCATCTCCCTAAAATCAGATATAGACAGTTTCATGCATAACAATCATACATCTAGACTCGCTTTATCACGACGAACACATGGATACAACTTTTATCAACAAACATCAAGTTTAAGTGTGTTAATTTTTGGATCTAGAAATATTAACCCAACCGATAACATTTTTGACAGAAATGAACACTTTTAATGGATAAAAAACGACAATAAAAGATACCCTTGCACTCGGAATTAAGTATCTACCTTAATCTGGTCACAAAACTCGCTAAAGTGCAGTTAATCAAATTATCGATTGAGACCTATAGTTCGGCTAGGATTCGGCAATATGAGAAACAGTGACAATTTTTCCGAGCTGGAGCTTCGGCCTTTTCTAGGCAGCCCAGTTCGGTTGTTCGAACTGGAAGTTCGTATCAAACGGACTCTTTCGAACGCATCCAAACTCAGCCTTTTAGATCAAAATGAATGTAACCGAACTCTTCCGAACTGGAGCTTCGGATCAACCGAACTCCCAGTTCGGTTATCCGAACATGCACCTTGGCTTCTTCAAACATTTTCAATTCAAAACCTGATTTTTGTGAAATATTTTCAAATTGACCCTAAAAGTTTCAAATTTTAACAATTTATCATAAACTTTTGATCAATTTAATGACGAGTTTCATGATTCCAAGACTGTTTGGTTATTTCCGGCATAATTTTGATTTTTCATTATCGGTTGATCGAAAACAAATCAGAAATAATATCTTTTTGATTTTTATAACATTTTCAAACAAACCGAAAATCTTTTTGATTTTTTGCAAGATTATGCTAAAACACACCTAAAATATTTTTGGATTTTCAATATAACAAACAAATAACCAAACAAAATTGAAATGCGAGTAACTTAAAATTTTTGCAAGAAAGATCCAGACGCGAGATCATATCAGGCATAATGTATCAGACACACTTCAATTTCATATTTAGTCAGCATGCAAGCCACGTTGGCACGGAATACAACTTTTCATTTTGTTTCAGTTTAGGTAGATCAATTTTTATAGCTTTTTGATATGTTTTAAGTATGATTAATCAAGCACATATAATGTGAAAGCCCACACAATCAGGAATACTGGCAATCTGACTTATTATATTTTTGTATTTTTATACAGAATTTGATTTTCAACAGAGATTTATCGTTCACAGTGTTTCATGCAAAAATAAAGCAGAACCCTAAACAAACAATAATCAGGTCGGCCTTGTGAGCACGCAGAGAAAGTCCGATTCTTTAAGAAAACAAAAAATATAAAATAACGCAGAAATTGTATAACCCAACAACAATCAGGTCGGTACTTCCGTACACAAAGAGAAAGTCTGATGGATTATACGAAACACTAAGAAAAATAAATCAGAACGTCAAACGAACAACAATCAAGTCGATCTTTGATACGCAAAGAAAATCCGATCGTTTGACAAAATAAAGAAAATCAAACAAGTTTAAATCTTTGCAAAATGAAAGCAATCATATACCAGAACATCTCTTATTCTGTTTTTGTTGTTTCCATCTTTATTGCCAAAATACACAGTAATCCATCATGATGTAACATCAAAAATATCAAGTAGGTATTTAAGGTTATATCATACTAGCATATATCAGATTTGCCTTAATTCATTCATCAAACCAAATAAGTACCTACAGCCTTTATTCCTACTTTATTTGTGGTCGATAACATATGCCGATACATCCACTAGAATTCAAATCTTTTTATCCTGTCTTCTTCAGGTTAGCTCAGCATTGCTAACTTTTCCAGTTATAACCCCATAGTACGATGATACTAGAGCTGATACAAGTGCCATATAATCTTCGGTCATATTCACGGACATGGAAAGTTTATTAGCATTCATGGTATTGCTAGCAGGAATTGACACAGGATATCCGTGTGATCCATAACTTGTTTCATAACTTTTGGATGTAGACACATTTCCAGCATGTGACACATTTCCAGCTACAAATGCTGTTGCTGGTGCAGAACATGTATGTTTCCCAGATTTTCCAGGTATTGTTGCAGCATTTGAACCATAATACACATCTGGATTCTGAACTTCAGCAGGAGTATTGTTCAAATTTTTATTAAAATTTTAAGATCTCGTGCTTGCAGTTTTCCCAACAATTTCAAGAACGTCAATGTTGAAATATTCTTTTTTCATTTGTAAGCATCAAAACATAAGGTTCCCATTTTGGTGGCAGTGCTTCGAGTAATTTTTCTTTCAACTCTTCACTTCCTTCTTAATATTAACATTATCCATTTCAGATTGAACATGGCAAAAATCTAAAAATCAACTGGAACACCCTCACCATCAAAGTGTTTGAAATTATCAATTTCCTTTTGCAGAACCTTCTTCTTGCTCTTTTTAATTTGATCATTTCCTTCGCATCGTTCCTTAAAGGCTGTCCACAAATCATGAATGTTTGCATGTTTTAAATTGATGTAACAATTCCTTCGGCATAGCTTGAGTAACAACTCCGTAAGCTTTTTGTTCACGTGTGTAATCAACTTTTTGAGAAAGATTCAGATTCCTTCGCATGATAGGTACATTATTGTTGTCAACCGGATAGACATATGAGACATCCATTGCAATCCAAAGATCACAATCCGTAGTACGGACATATGCTTCAAACATCTTTTCTAGTTGTGATAATCTTCGAGCTTGAACAACTTAGGAACCTTTTAGCTTGTTCCTATTTCATTATCGTAGTTCAACAGTGTTTGCATCTGCAATTGGATCACCGGATAGACATATGGAGCATCCATTGCAATCCAAAGATCAAAATCCGTAGTACCGACATATGCTTCAAACATCTTTTTCTAGTTGTGATAATCTTCGAGCTTGAACAGCTTAGGAACCTTTTAGCTTGTTCCTATTTCATTATCGTAGTTCAACAGTATTTGCATCTACAATTGGATCACCGCAAAAGCTTGTAATTCCGACATTTTGAAAATTTTGAAATCTTGTTTATCCGAACTCTAAACGAACTGAAATAAGTTTGTTCGAATTCGGCCGAACAGGAGACGAACTCAAAATGTTATCCGAACATCAAATGAACTGAAAACTTCCAAACCAAAACCGAACTATGTCCGAACTGAACCTTAACCGAACTTATCTGAACTCAAACAAAGTGTAAAGTATCCCAACCTATCCGAACTCTATCCGAATTTCAGAAGAACTCCATCCGAACGCTATACGAACCTGAGATTTAAACCGAATAGGAAACGAACTTAAACGAACTATTGGTTTGGAGCGATTGCTCAGCCAACTACCACTTCGGATGACAGTTATATTCAGTCACACGAACTTGAACGAACTGGAAGGAAAAAGGGATGTTTTGCACACCGAAACGATCAACCAAACCAGGAGAACTCGAAAATGAACATTTTGACGTGAAAAAACACTCAGAACTGATCGAACTTTCAAAAATGGAAGTTTTTAGATGAAAAAGTAGAAGAAAACTTAAAAAATGCTTCGTTTTTCAACAAAAATTACTAGTATCGAGCTGAGCAGCAACCAAATGCTCTGATACCACTTGTAAGAGCATGTAGCGATGAATCGTGCGCAATTCAAGCCATTTTAACAACGAAAAAAACAATAATGAGGTAAATAAGACTGAATCTTTCATTTAATAACCAAGAACAGGTTACAAAAGACTCAGAGTAGAATTCTAGAAAACACCTCAGATTACACACACTTAAGGACAATCATTCCTTAAATCTATACACAAACTACTATATATAAGTAACCGATCACCCGAACTGGACGTTGTCTGAACTAGCAGTTCGGGTGCCAGTTCGTCTACAGTTTGGGTGCAGTTCGGCTAAGCAGATTTAAACTTAAACTTTTCTTCTATAATCTTATCTCTGATCCAGCATCTTGCCATATGCATGTATCAACAGTTGCACATACACGTCTTCGTCCAACTCGCCATATAGGAACGCGGTCTTCACGTCTAGTTGGTAGACCGTGATATTCATTAACGCAGAATACACCAAAAAGATCCGTATTGCCTCTAGACGGGCGACATGCGCGTAGACATCTAATTTATGTCGTCTTTTTGCATGTACCTCTTTACTACCAAACGGGCTTTATTTCTTATAATAATACCTCGGTCTTCTCTTTTGTTTTTCAAAATCCACTTGACAGGTATAGGCTCTACATCTTCTAGAGGATCAACTAAGCGCCACACATTGAGTAGTTTAAGCTGCAAAAACTCTGTTTTCATAGTTTCAATCCAATTTTCATCTAATAGGGCAGCAACAACAGAGAAAGGTTCCTCTTATGAGATGAAGCATGAGAATAAACATGTATTCATTTCCTTTGATTGACTCCGGGTGAATCGTTTGTCAACCGGACCAATGATCTGTCTCGTATGATGAATCTTGTGAATCTGAGTCTCTTCAACAGCAGGTGTTGGGAAGGATGAGTCTAGATTACCAATTTGAAGATCATTTCCAGGAGTCTCTCCCGTATCAATCTCTATAACATTGTCTGAATCTGATTCATGCGTTACAACGTCAATTTCAACAGTTTTGTCACCTTTATTAGTTGCCTGAACAGGTTCTTTTCTACAGTTATTGGGTCTGGAATCTGAGTGGACGGCTAATCAGGTATAGAAGATGATGTTGAAGCTCCAGTGACATCAGATGATGGTGTTGACTCATTTCGCCACTGAAACCCGGAGGATCGACCGAATAAATAGTATCTAAGATCGACGAAGTAATTAGAGCAAATACATCAGCATGAGGATAAACTTCTTCAATTACATGTTCAGCTTAAATGGAAGATGAAGTACTTCAACATCAGATTGAAACACACTAAATGTAGAAGTGAAAGACTCGAGGTCATACATGCTATCAGGAGTAGGATCTCTAGTATTTTGGGATGCTCGTTAAAATGGTTAGAACATATTCCTACGCTACGAAGTATCTCGTGTATTAGATCTAAATGAGTGTGTGTTAGTGTCAACTTACCAAGGACAACATACCATTGGTACGCTTTATGGCCCGCCGTACCAATTGGTACGCCAGTTGGTATGCCGGCTAGTAAGTTGTCACTATAAATACTTTGTGTTAGAATGAGAGCTAATCAGTTCTGTCATTCTACACTTTCTGTGTGTGTGTTCTAGAGAGAGAAACTAGAGAATCTTCTTGTAATCTTCAAGTGATTCAATAAAAATACTCTTATTTACATTCTCGTTTTCACTAGATTGATCGAATCATGCAGTAGTAAGATCGTCCATGTACTTACAAGTGGTAATAGAGCAATCCAGGTTGCTCTACTATTGTGTTTTGATCAATTTGCAGTTTTATAGTGTGAGAAAGTTGGGTTTCATTGGTTTTTCATCTATTTTCTTCAATTCCGAGTGTTTCTGATGTCAAACTTGATTGCAAAACATTCCTAGTGTGTTTTCGTTGCCTAATGCTGCAAATTACAGGCCAAAACGTCTAAATTCTCAAAAATCAATCGAAAATGTGTTGGTACGACGGTTTAATGTCGTGGTACGCTGGATGAACTGTTGGTACGCTGCTTGGTACGTTCGTTGGTATGCAAGGCAATCTTCGACGGTGGTCTAGAGCAGTTACGTTGTACCAAGTTTGGTACGCTAAGTTCACTGGTACGCTGAGTTCACTGGTACGCCGAGGTTTATGGTACGCTCACAGTTTGGTCTGGTCAAAGGCTTTGGTACGTTGGTCAATGGTTTGGTACGCTGAAAGGGTTATTGGTACGCTGACAGAAAAGTGGTGTTCACTAAATCTGACATAACTTGAGTTCCGTTAAGAGTTGAGGGAGCTAATACTAGCTCAAATGACCGCGTCGAAGAGATCTACACTTTAACTCGCCTAACAGCTAGTACCCTCCGTTTCGTCCCCCAAAATCCATCTCTAAGACCTTCGTTTTTGCATCGAAGTTTTCGATACCGAAAGTTTATCACAAGATGTCTGATTTTTAAGCGTTTGCGGTCATGCAAAATACGATGCAAGCTATGATTAGCTTTGGTAATGAAATTAGAACAAGCTAGAAAAAGTTCCCAAGTTGTTAAAATTCGAAGATTATCATAATTGGAAACAAATATTTTCTGCTTACATTAGCACAAATGATATCGATTTATGGATTCCTATTTGAAAGCTTTACATGCATCCAACTGATCAAGGAGATTATAAAGAAATTCACAATTTTGATGCTGCTGAAAGAAAAAGTTATGAGCTTGAACAAAAAGTGTATGGTTATCTTACGATGGCTTTACCTACTGAATTGTTTCATCAGTTTAGTACTTGAAAAAGTCAAAACAGTTATGGGATGCTTTGTCTGCGAGATGTGAAGGCAATGATCAATACAAAAAGAGTAGACAAAAGGTGTTGTGTTAGAGCATATTCCTATGCTACAATGTGTCTCGTGTATTATATCTAGTTCAGAGCATTATTGTTTGAGTCTTAGGGTCTGCGTACCACAGGCCGTACCAGTTGGTACTGAGTGAACGTACCAATCGTACATTAGATGGTACGCTGACTTAAGTGGTTACTATAAATAGTTCGTGTTAGAGAGAGTTAGGAAGTTCTGTCATTATCTATCTTCTTAACTGTGTGTAATTAAGTTTGTGTCTTTCTCTCTAGATTTCCTTGTAATCTCTAAGTGAATCAATAAAGCAAAGCTTTATTTACATCCGTGTTCATTGCATTTTGTTCGAATCATGCAGTAGTAAGATCGTCCGTGTACTTACAAGTGGTATCAGAGCAATCCAGGTTGCTCTACTACTGTGTTTTGATCAATTTTTGGATTTCTAGTGAGAGAAAGTTTGGGTTTCTTTGGTTTTTCATCATTTTTCTCAATTCCGAGTGTTTCTGGTGCTAAAACTGATTTCTAAATGTTCCTAGTGTGTTTTCGTTGCTTACTGCTGAAATTCACAGTCCAAAACGTCCAAATTTGCAAAAATTAGTCGAATCTGTATTGGTACGCCCGATGAACTCGATGGTACGCTGGATGATCCTTTGGTACACTACTTGGTACTCTAGGAAATCTTCATAGATTTCTGGTACGCTGAGTATTGGTACGGAAGACAATCTTCATCCGTGGTACGCGACGGTTATTTCTGGTCCGGAGGCAGTTACGTCGTACCAAGGTGGTACGTTACTGAAAATGCGTGAGCATCGGATCGTCTACTCGATCTAGCTAATCGGACATCGAAACGTAAATAACCGATTGTTTTATTGATCAAACGAGAACAATTACAATCAGTAAATCACAGAGAATTGACACAGAGAAACACACTCAGAAACACACACTCTTAAGATTTGCTCACACGCTCAGAACTACCAAACACAAAGACCAAACTACTATTTATACACGACTGGCCGAACGTCCTCCGAACCTCAGGTTCGGCCGGTCCGAACTTCAGGTTCGGACCTAGTTCGGCCAACCCTATATTGGCTTGAACTTGGACTTCGTTCGATACTTCACACGACGCACATTTCAGGTATCAACAAACTCCCCCTCGTCGTGTGCAGTATCTCTTATCTTTTCTTCTCAATATCATCAACTATGTATCTTCAATCAAGCTCCCCCTCAAGTAGAGAATCCGTTTATCCAATGAAATGAATCTTCGAACAAACTCCTCCTCAACTCAATCGTAACTTGATCTTGAATACTTGATGATATCTAGTATATCTCTGGTCTTTATCAACAGCTTCAGAAGACTTGAAGTTGTGATAGCTTGCACGACAGCATCCTGCATTAACACTTAAATAATCTTGGCGCAAAACGTCTCTTCGAGACTCCAAGATATGATTTTGAAAATTGATTTGTATCACGTGTTGATCAGATCGAAAAATAAAACAGAAACAAAATCTTTTTGGCTTTTTGAAACTTTATATCAAAACACACCAAAAATCTTTTTGTACTTTTCTTGATATGAAATGAAATTACAACACAAAATCAGACACTATTTTTGGTATGAGAAAGATCACTATATGGGATCATATTGAACATAACGCACTGAACTACACTTCAATTTCAATTAATTGAAACACATAAGTCATGTTGATTGCTAGTATAATTTGTCCATCTTAAGCTCAGACAGAATCATACTCATAACATCTGGATATGTTAAGGTATTGATTAGATTCGCTTTGACCAGTGTACCCCACAATATCAGACATATTCAGACAATTTCTGTTTGTCTTTCTGTTTCTTTTGTGTGATCGCATTTGTGAACTTTCACATTGCATAATATTTTTCATGATACAGTCAACTGTGTTTCATGCAAAAAGAAATAAGAACGTTAAATCGTCTACCTTAAGGTCGATCTTTCGATACGCAGATAAGGCCTCGGATTTAACAAAATAAGAAAAATAAAAAAAGTTGAAGTTGTATAACTCAACAACAATCAGGTCGGTACTCCCGTACACGCAGAGAAAGTCCGATGAGTTATACGAAACACCAAAGAAAATAAAGCAGAACGTCAAACGAACAACGATCAGGTCGATCTTCCGATACGCAGAGAAAGTCCGATCGTTTGACAAAATAAAGAAAATCAAACAAGATTAAATCTTTGCAAAATGAACACATGTATACACAGTGACTTCTCATTTTGAATTTCACACTTATTTTTCTTTTTGTGTCATGACATATGCATCAAGATGTTGTCCACTTGATCAAGCATTAGAATTTAATGTATATCACATCTGAATACTTTCTGATTAGCCGAGCCTACCAAGCACATCAATCAATGATCTTATGGCCCTTTCATCTACTTTATCCATGAGTCAGATACGTATGCCAATGTACCATCATTTCCCAATGATCAATTTCTCACAATTTTATATTTTGCATGTATTCACCTCCCTTCATTATATATTTTGCATGTATTCACATTCTCCCCATACCATGCATTTTCTCAACTACTCCCCCTTACTTACAATTCTCCCCCTTAAAATGAAAACTCTATTTTTGGATTTTCATTTTACACAAAAATAAGACTCTATTTTTGGCTTTTTGAGAAAAACGTAAGCAAAGAAAATTGATCAATCAACACGGATATGTTTCAGGGTTTAGAATTCAGACAATTTGCAGGTTAGAAAAATATGTCACGAAATTTAAGTTAAAACATAATACTCCTCCATCGACAATTTTGCAATCATTGATAGGTCTTCTAGAAGTACCTGCATCTGGACAACCTGATTAGTTCACAAATGACCCGAAGCGAATTGCTTCTGGTCGACCAGTGTCCTGATTTTGCTTTGAAACCACCTTAGGTTTCCATTCCTGTTGTTTTGGTAAATCAGTTTTCGATGAAACAATCACAGGTGACTGTGATAATGAACCTACATTTTGATCCTTTGAAAACTTTGGAACAAAACGTTTTTGTTTTTGAAAGAATGTAGGCTCAACTTCATCAAAAACTCTGCCTTGATTATCAAAGAACTTTGTTGTGGCAGAATTACCAAAAACTGATTTCTTATGAAATCTTTGTGACGAATCAGCAGGTGAGGGACAATCTTTTGCCATATGCCCTGGGCGACGGCAAATATAACAAATTCTTGTCGTTTTATCCCATCTTTGATGTACCTGCGAAGAACACACATGAATATTTCTAACATGATCAAAATGAGAATCATATACCTGATGCCTGTGATCATGTACCCATTTAGAAGTTGGGCTTCGAGATTTAGAACTTGCAGAAGAAATATTATCTTTCACAAAAACCTCTGAAATCTTCCGAGCATCCACGCAGTGAAGAGGAAACTCTTTATCAGAAAATAACTGTTCAGAACCTTTAAGCTTATAAAATCTTTCAGGTTGAACTTTGTCTGCTTTGAAAACATCCTTCTTCATTTGCTTCATTTTAAGCTTCTTTAGGTTTGATAATTCAGATGCTGGAACTTCTGCAGCTGTAGACTTTGGAACTTGAAAACCTAGACCAGTACATTTACATGAAATCCTTTCCTCAGTATTTGAACTCTGATGTCCAGTCTTTGCCAACCTTGTGAATTCAGCTTTGACATCAGGGATTTTCTTTTGTTCATAGAAAATTGTCTCATCAAATTCTGTTTGAGACTGAATCTTGTCACTTGATGTTGCCGATTTCTCATTATCAACAGAAGACGAACCTGTCACAAACTTTGGTGCTGGAGGAATCTCAGATTGCACGACCTTTTTCTTGTTCTTCTTGGTTTTCTTTTTCTTGACAACCTTTGCTTCTTCAGAAGTAGAAACTGATATCTTTGAATAATCAAAATCATCAACCTGTTCCTTCACGTCTTTGACAGCTTCCTTGATATGAGCAGGGGGTGATACAGTTTTATCAAACATCCTCTCAAAATTTGCATCATTTGCTAAGAAGCTTGTGAAAACCTGAGAATTAGAAACATTGTTGAGTAATCGTTTTGCATCAAGAACTTGAATTTTGAGATCAGAAATTTGTTGTTGAGCCTCTGCAAATTCCTTTTCTTTAGCAATCAAGCGCTTGGCAACTTTATGAGTTTCAAACTTTTGCAGACGAAGATTGTCAAGACCTTCATGTAGTTCTTTCTTCAGTTTATCCTCATTTCTCTTTTGAATTTCCAGATTTGCAGTTTGAACCTTGTTAACCCTAGTCAACTCCCGCTTATCATCTAATAATTTTTCCATATCAACTTGATATGCTTTGAGTTTAGCATCAGATTCTTCAATACTCTTAGTAAGCAAATCAAGCTTAATCTTGGATTTATCAAACAAATTCTGAAAATCATTTGCAGCATCTTCTGCCTCTTCCTTCCATTTCTTCACTTCTTTGACTAATTCACCTTTTTCTTCAAAACTGTCAGCTTTCGAAATTTCAACATTCTTCTTTTCTTGCTTCAATACTTCTAAAGCTTCATTCAACATTGTGTTTTCATTAGTCAAATCTTCATTCTTCAAAACCAAATCCTTTTCACATTCTTTAGAAATCTTCAATTCAGATTTAACCACCTCAAGCTCTTCAGTCAATTGTTGAACTTTATTCATCAACAAAGCATTTTCCTTCATCAAACTTTCCAAGTTTTCAGCAGATGCATACGAACTTGGTATTGAACTAGTATCTGAACTGGTATCTGAAACATAATCTTCTTGGAAATCATGGGTAACTATAAATGCTGAGGAATCATATCCAAATTGTTGACCCCAATCATATACACCATCACTTTGAGCAACCAAAGCAGTGGTCTTGCCTGTGTTACTAGTAGATGGTTGAGTAAAACCAGGCTTTGATGATTGTGAAATATTAGTTTTCTGTTGACATTCTTTGGCAAAATGTCCAAGTTGTTGACATTTAAAACACTTTAGTTTTGACTTATCAAATCCCAATTTGTCACCAGAAATATTCCTTCCATGTTTCTTAAAAAATCTTTTAGATCTTTGACACAACATAGCATATTGCCACGAAACATCCAATTCGGTTAATTGATCATCATCTAGAGCATCAAGATCCTCACTGGTTAACTTTGCATCAGCAACATTTTTGAGAATCAGACCAAAAGATGATGAAATCAATGCAGAAATCATTTTGGCACAATCATCGGTTGATTCTGTTGAAAAATCATTTTGATTTGAAAAATTTGGAATAGTGAAATGACAGCCCCTTGAAGAATTGTTATCAGAATTTCCTGAAGCTCCAGCTAGAAAAGCAACACTCGGTGCAGTATTCTGATTTGGCTTAGACTTTGCACTCATGCTTGCACTATTTTCACCATGATACAACTCAGGATGTTGCAAGGTAGCAGTTGACTTCTTTGAATTTAACATTTCCATTTCTCGAGCATGAAGCTTTCCAGTAAGCTCATGAAATGTCAATGTTGAATATTCTTTATCATGAGTGATAAGCAAAACATAATTTTCCCATTTGTCTGGTAATGCTTCCATAATCTTTTCCTTTAACTCTTCATCAGTTTTCTCAATTCCCACAATCTTCAATTCACTAATCAGATGAGATAACCTTGAGACAAGAGCTGTTATATTTTCATTCTCATAATGCTGGAAATTATCAAATTCCTTACTCAAAACCTTCTTTCGACTTTTCTTATACTGATCATTTCCTTCACACCTTGCTGATAAAGCATCCCATAATTGCTTTGACTTCTTACACGTGCTGAATTGATGTAACAGTTCAGTAGGTAAAGCCATGGTAAGATAACCATAAGCTTTTTGTTCAAGTTCATAACTTTTTCTTTCAGCAACATCAAAATCTTCAATTTCTTTAGACTCTCCATCTTCTTTTGGTTTTTCATACAATTTTCTAATTGGAATCCATAAGTCAATATTATTTGTGCTGATATACGCTGAAAATCGTTTCTTCCAATTCTGATAATCTTCTAGTTTCAACAATTTGGGAACTTTCTGACTTGTTCCGATTTCATTGTCATAATTCATCATGGTCTGCATAGCACTTTGCATTGAGGCAAAAGCTTGAAATTCCGTCATCGTTGAAAATCTGAACAATTCTGCCCTCCGAACTTGCTCCGAACTTATTCTGCCGTCCGAACTCTCACCGAACTTAGTCCGAACCTAAAACAAAATCCGAACGAACTCCGAACCTTGTCCGAAACAACTACCAGCTCCGATCTACCTCCGAACCTCAAATCTCACCGAACCAGACCGATACACCACCGAACTCTCGCCGAACTCTCTCCGAGTCACCTCCGAACCTCAAGTTCGGAGCGGTTACTCTGAGCTTGCCCAGTAACCTCCGAACCTCGAAGACATTTTTCGAAAACTCGTGAAAACGGACTGATTTTGACGAAACTTGATATGGTAGATTAGAAAAGTCGATAGGAAATGATTTAGGAACAATTTTGACACAAAACACACGTCAAAAATGATAGAAAACACGAAATGAAACTCAACAAAACTTCAAAAACGCTCAATAATCCGAGAATAGCAACCACAGATCAGTAGAGTGAACCAGAAAGCTCTGATACCACTTGAAAATGCGTGAGCATCGGATCGTCTACTCGATCTAGCTAATCGGACATCGAAACGTAAATAACCGATTGTTTTATTGATCAAACGAGAACAATTACAATCAGTAAATCACAGAGAATTGACACAGAGAAACACACTCAGAAACACACACTCTTAAGATTTGCTCACACGCTCAGAACTACCAAACACAAAGACCAAACTACTATTTATACACGACTGGCCGAACGTCCTCCGAACCTCAGGTTCGGCCGGTCCGAACTTCAGGTTCGGACCTAGTTCGGCCAACCCTATATTGGCTTGAACTTGGACTTCGTTCGATACTTCACACGACGCACATTTCAGGTATCAACAGTTACTGTTCATTGGTACGTTGATTTGGTTTGGTCTGGTTCTTGGTACGTTGAAGACAGTTGGTATGTTTTTGGTACGGTGAAGATTTTTGTTACGGAGATTGATTGTTTTGGTACGCTAGAAGAAAAGTGACGTTCACTAAAACTGACGTAACTTGAGTTCCGTTAAGGGTTACGGGAACAAATACCAGCCAAAACGACCATCGCGACGAGATCTGGACTTTTACTACCTAACGGCTAGTACCATCCATTTCGTCACCCAAAATCCGTTTCTAAGACCTCCGTTTTTTAGTTCGAAGTTTTGATGTTCGATTTTTAAATTCAAATGAGCGATTTTCAAGCATTTTCAGCTGCTCAAACTTCAATGCAAATCATGATGAATTATGATAATGAAATAGGAACAACTCAAAAAGTTCCCAAGTTTCTAAAATTGGAGCATTACCATAATTGGAAGAAACGATTTGAATCATACATTTTTTCTCAAGATGTTGATTATTAGATTCCGATTGAAAAAAGAGTATGTGTATCCAATGCTAAGTGCTAGAAAGCCAAAGATGATTAGTGATTTTGATTCTGATGAAGAAAATTGTTTGCAAGAGAGAAGAAAACTTATAGCTTTCTTACAATGGCTTTACCTAAAGACTTGATGCATCAATTTAAGAATTACACAACTTCTAAGGAATAGTTGGATGCTATTGCAGAACAAAGAGAGGGTAATGAGCAATATAAGAAGACCCGAAAGAAAGTTTTAAAGAAGGAATTTGATAATTTGGACATTGTGAGAATGAGAAAATTTCAGACTTGATTGCAATATTTTCACATTTAGTAAACGAACTTGAAGTTATGCAAGTTACAAAAGAGAAGTTTCTGGAAGCCTTACCTGATAAATGGGAAAATTTTGTTATGATGTTGACTAATGATCCAAGTTACTCAGGTTAGACATTCAATCAATTGACAAGCTCGTGAAATGGAAATGATTGTGAAAAAGTCAACAAGTCCTTCTGTTCAGAATCCTCAATTATATTTTGGAGAGAATTCTTCTACCATGAATGCTAAAGCTAAGTCAAGTGTTAGCTCAATTCAAAATCCAGTTCCAATAGCTCTTATTGCTGGAAAATCTGAAAATTCTGGTTATTCTCCACGTTGCAGTTTTACTATTTCTAATAATTCAACAAACAAATCCATCCAGTTCAAACAGCAAAAGATTTAGCTGCATTGTTTTCTGCTTTTATATCATCTTCTTCTGGGTCAATTTTTAGCGAGATCGGTAAATCTGGTTTGTGTGGAGATGATTTATTTCAGTTGGATGATGTTCAATTGAATAAATTGGATTTGGATTGGCAGTTTGCTATGATAGTTGAATGAGGAAGAAGATTTATGAAGAAACATGGAAAGACATCTATTCTTCAAGGAGAAAAACTTGGTTTGGATAAGTCGAAGATTAAATGTTTCAAATGTTCCAAATTCGGACATTTTGCTTGTGATTGCACTCGATCATTATCTAAAAAGTGTAATTTGGATAAGCATGTTCACAATAAAGAAGAAAAAGCTATGGTGGCTGAAGAAGGTTATGATTGTGCTAAATATTTTCCGGATGAATTTGCGTTTGTATGTTATTCTCAAACAAACGATGCTAGAATGGAAACTATGTCTGAAACTAGTTTCACTGGAGATTCACATATAGCATTGATGGCAAATGTGAAAGTTGACACAAGTGATTCTGATTCTGAAGTAAGTGGTTATGAATCTACTTATGATTTATGTTCACAAAAGGATAGAAAGATTCAGGACTTGATTAAAGAAAAAGAAGTGTTGATTGTTAACAACAAGAAGAAGGAAGACGAATTGGAAATTTACAAAAAGAAGTGTGAAGATTCTGATGAGATTTATAAGACAAATGAGAACTTAATCAAAGAAAAGTGTGTGTTAATGGAAGAGTTTGTAGAGCTTCAGAAAAAGTTGGATGGGATAGTTGTTGCAGATAAAGAACAAATTTTGACGCTACAAAATGAAAATGAAGCGTTAGTCAAGAATGCTGAAAAGTGGGAAAACGAAGCAAAGGATGTAATTGGAGATTTTGATGCTTTGTTTACCAAATCAAAAGCAAAATTAGATTCGCTTCCGGAATCGTATGATGAACTTCAGAAAGTATATGATGAAGTTACTGTTTTGGAAGAAGAACGTAAAGTGGAACATTCCAAATTAATAGATAAAGTCACAAACTTGACTAAAGAAAACACGTTGTTGACAAGGAATGTAGAAATCTATAAAGGACAAGTGGATAAAGTTACACAAGAAGTGTATGATGCTCATGATAGTATGAGAAGAGAAAAGTTTTTGTTCAAAAGAGCTTCAGAACAACTAATTGATTCTGAAAAGGCATTGGGTGGAGCACAGAAGAAAATATCAGACTTAAATGTTGAGATTCTAGATCTGAATCGACAGTTAAATAATTTGAAGAATTCACATTCTTTCACAAGCTACTTGTGCAAAATGAGAATTTGAAGAAACTTTTTGGAGGAGAAGAGTACAATTAGATTCCACATCCTATTATTCAAACTGATCCTATGGCTGATGTCAATTCTTCTGATGAATTTCACGATTATTCTAAATTTGCAAAGGAAAATTTTGAAAAGAAGAATTCAAAGTCATCTGACAAACAAGTGGAAGGGGAGAAAGATGAAGAGACGGTATCTGAAGATAAATTAGCTGCTGAATTGGTTCAAGCTAACAACTTAAAGGGTATTAAAGCTAAATTTACTCAAGCTGCAAAAGCTGGTCCTTCTGGTTCTCAAGTGGTAGTATCAAAGCTACTAGGTTACAAACTTTCAGGTTTGGGTAGTAACAATCCGAAAGTTGGGGAGCAACACAAGTAAAACCTGCCAAAGAAGATTCTAAAAGAGAAGAAAGATACAAGTCTGGATTAAATTTATCATTTAGCTCAGGTTTTCATCTCTACCATTGAGAAAGGTTTCGGGGTAAACAACAAAAGAAGACGTCTTCTGAAAGTTCTTCTAGTGCTGGTCAACAATTCAAAGATTCTTCTTCATCTGGTTCAAACACTATTCCTCGAAGTCCTACTTCAAAATGGGTGCATGCTAACTGATTTCAAGTCTTTGATGATTTTTATGATAATTTTGATTTTGATGATGTGTGTCATGTATTTCAGGACAATCAGAAACCAAAGCGATCATATCGCTTGTGCTATCAATGTCGCCGAAAAGGCCACATGGCACAAAATTGTCCTGAAATTGCAAAAAGATCACTTTCTGATAAATATGCCACATTTATTGATGTATCAGGCAGAGTTTTTACTGAGTCCGCACCTTCACCGTTTAAATCCAAAAAGAAACAAGTTTTCAAATATGATTCATGTGTTGGTGGTTCATCAGCTGATGATGATTTAGTTCAAATGAAAAAGCAAAAATGTAGTGGCGACCTAAGTTGGTCAACAAAGCTGCAAATGATTTTGTTGAAGACACTAGTCGACCAAAAGCTATGTACTTCGGGTCATTTAAAAACTAATTCATTTGTCCAGTGTGCAGGTTTCTTCAAGAAGACCTGTCGGTGATTTTGAAGTTCAAGCTTCGAGCAATTACTGATAGTAGAGTTTCCTGCGTAATTTAAATTTACTGCTTCATACTACAAAATTGAAAGTTTTTTTGAAAGCTTAAATTGAAAGGTATCAGTATCGATTGGTCAATTTTCTTTCTTTTACATTCTGTATGTAGTTTAGGGGGAGACAATTGAAAAATCAAAAATAGCGTCTTTGTGTTTTTGTTAAAAAGAAAAATCCAAAAATAGAGTTTTCAATTTAAGGCGGAGAAAAATGGAAAAATACAAAAACATTGAAAAATGAGAAATTGTATCCGACATAAATGGGAAATGATTGGCTTACGTGTCTGACTCATGGATAAATTAGATGAAAAAGTCATAAGATCATTGTTCGATGTGCTTGGTAGGCTCGACATTAAATCAGAAAGTATTCAGATGTGATATTCAATAAATACTAATGTTTGACCAAGTGGACAACATCTTGAAGCGTATCATAAGATATTTAAAAGAAATATGTGTGAAAAAGGAAAATGAGAAGTCACTATGTATACATGTGTTCATTTGGCAAAGATTTAAACTTGTTTGATTTTCTTTATTTTGTCAAACGATCGGACTTTCTCTGCTTATCGAAAGATCGACATGATTGTTGTTCGTTTGACGTTCTGCTTTATTTTCTTTGGTGTTTCGTATAACTCATCCGACTTTCTCTGCGTGTACGGGAGTACCGACTTGATTGTTGTTGGGTTATACAATTTCAACTTGTTTTTATTTTCTTATTTTGTTAAATCTGATGCCTTATCTGCGTATCGAAAGATTGACCATAAGGTAGACTATTTAACGTTCTTATTTCTTTTTGCATGGAACACAGTTGACGATATCATGAATACAATCACTATGTGTTAGATCACACATGAAATAACAAAGTGTGATAAGCAAATACATATCTGAGTATGCCTGATTGTGTGGGGTACACTGGTCAAAGCAAACTTAATCAATACATTAATATATCCAGATGTTATGAGTATGATTGTGCCTGAGTTTAAGATGGATAAATTATACCAGTAATCGACATGACTTGTGTGCAGAAGTAGTTGAAATTGAAGTGTAGTTCAGCATGTTATGTTCAATATGATCCCAAGTTATGATCTTTCTTGCAAAAGATAAAAATAGTGTCTGATTCTGTATTGCATTTATGTTTCATATCTGAAAATTCCAAAAAGATTTTAGGTGTGTTTTATCATAAACTTAGAAAAATCAGAAAGATTTTCGGTGTGTTTTGATGTGAAGTTTCAAAAAGCCAAAAAGATTTTGTTTCTTATTTGTGTTCGACCGATCGATATAAGATACAAAATTATGATTTCAAAACTATATCTTGGATTCTCGAAGAGAAGTTTTGCGCCAAGATTAAATTAATTTTCAAAAGAAAAAGAAAGCCACGTTTCTGTCTTCAGAAATTGCAGGTTCTGTGTGACAATACTCAAGCATGGTGAAAGGTATAGTTTGTAATATCTTTCACAAGTGGATCTTGAAGTTCAAAGATTGTTCAAGTTCTGATCCAGCCATGCAAGTTCTGTTGCTGACAAGAAATTTCAAGTTGAAGATCGGATGCAGTAATTCTTAAGATTGAAGACTGAAGTTTAGTTAGCATAGATACACTACACATTAAGGGGGAGTTTGTTAGAGCATATTCCTATGCTACAATGTGTCTCGTGTATTGTATCTAGTTCAGAGCATTATTGTGTGAGTCTTAGGGTCTACGTACCATGGGCCGTACCAGTTGGTACGGATCCAACGTACCAATGGTACGCTGACTTAAGTGGTTACTATAAATAGTTTATGTTAGAGAGAGTTAGGAAGTTTTGTGGTTCTCTATCTTCTTAACTGTGTGTAATTAAATTTGTGTCCATCTCTCTCTAGATTTCCTTGTAATCTCTAAGTGAATCAATAAAGCAAAGCTTTATTTACATCTGTGTTCATTGCGTTTGATCGAATCATGCAGTAGTAAGATCGTCTGTGTACTTACATGTTGAATAAAGAATTTGAAAACTTTGAACATTACGAGAAAGAAAACATCACTGCTCTTGTATCCAGATTGTCACATCTAATCAGTGAAATGAAAGTGGTTAACATTGTGAAGACTGAGGAGGAATTGAAAGCGAAACTGTTGGAAGCATTACCTGGAGAAGTGGGAGATTTATGTTTTGTTGCTCACTCATGAGAAAGAGTATTCAACATAATCATTTCATAATTTAACAGGAAAGCTTCATGCTAGAGAAATGGAAATGATGACTTCATACAAATCAACTGCTCAACTGTAGAATCCTGAGTTGTATCATGGTCAAAATTCTGCAAGTATCAATGCAAAATCTAAATAATTTAGTTTTGATTCATCAAATCCAGCTCTAACAGCATTTGTTGCTAGCCATGGATCAGGAAATTCTGAAAATTCATCAAGAGGGTGTAATTTCACAATTCCAAATCATTCAAGTCAAAATTCACTTTATGCAAAAACACCAGATGAACATTTGGCATTGATTTAAGCATTATTATGTTGATAATATGGATTGTTAAATGGTGGTTTGCCAACAAATAATATGATTGACGAATATTTTGATCAGATAGATCCAAACAATCTTGAACAAATGGATATCAATTGGCAACTTGCTATGCTAGCTCAAAGAGCTAAAAGGTTCAGGAAGAGAACATGATTCAAAAGTTTAAATCCAGATGCTAAAGTTGGATTTGACAAGTCAAAGGTAAATAATGTTTCAAATGTTTCAATTTTGGACATTTTGCTCGTGAATGTTTAAAGTCAAATGCTTCTTCATCAAAGTCTCCAACAAATAATTCAGAGTCAAAGGCATTAGTTTCACAATTTGGTCAAGGATATGATTGGTCGAAAGATGTTGAAAAATTTAAAAGTCCTATTGCTTTGACTACAATTCATGATAATCCAGTAGATTCATTTAATGCTGAGCTAGCAGAACTTGAATATCTTCGAGGTCAATATGCATTTATGGTTAAAATTGACCAGAGTGATTCTGAATCTGGAAACCTAGAGTGGTTTCAAAGGGTAATCAGGATACTGGTCGACCAGAAGCGATTCGCTTCGGGTCATTTATAAACTGACGTGTTTGACTAGTTTGTAGGTAGTTATAGAAGACCTATCGGTGATTGACAAGTTGCTGATGGAGGATAATTCTGCTAATTTTAATTTAAATTACTAGTGATATCAAATTTCAAAAAACTTAAATTTTTCTGAAAGCTAAACTTGGAAGGTATTCATGTCGGAAGGTCAATTTTCCTTCTTTAATGCATTTTGTTTGTAGCTTAGGGGGGGGGGGGGATTGAAAATAGCAAAAATAGTGTCTTTGTGTTTTTTTTTAAATAAAAAAAATAAAAAAATAGAGTTTTCATTTTAAGGGGGAGAAAAACATAAATATACAAAAAACATTGAAAAATGAGAAATTGTATCCGACATAATTGAGAAATAATGGTACATTAGCTTACGTGGCTGACTCATGGTTAAATTAGATGAAAAAGCCATAAGATCATTGCTCGATGTGCTTGGTAGGCTCGGCATTAAATCAGAAAGTATTCAGATGTGATATACACTAAATACTAATGCTTGACTAAGTGGACAACATCTTGATGAGTATCTCAAGATATCAAGAAAAAGATATGTAAAAAAGAAAATGAGAAGTCATTGTGTATACATGTGTTCATTTTGCAAAGATTTAAATTTGTTTGATTTTCTTTATTTTCTTAAATGATCGGACTATCTCTACGTATCCACAAGATCGACCTGATAGTTGTTCATTTAAGGTTTTGCTTTATTTTCTTTGGTGTTTCGTATAATTCATCGGACTTTCTCTGCGTGTCCACAAGACCGACCTGATTGTTGTTGAATTATACGACTTCAATGTGTTTATTTTCTTATTTTGTTAAATCCGAGGCCTTATCTGCGTATCGAAAGATCGAACTTAAGGTAGACGATTTAACGTTCTTATTTCATTTTGCATGGAACACAACTGACTATATCATGAATACAGTCACTATGTGTTAAATCACAAGTAAAGTCACAAGGTGTGGTAAGCAAATGTATATTTGAGTATGTCTGATACTGTGGGGTACACTGGTCAAAGTAAATCTAATCAATACCTTAACATATCCAGATGTTATGAGTATGATTGTGCCTGAGTTTAAGATGGACAAATTATACCAGCAATCGACATGAATTGTGTGCTAAAGTGAGTGAAATTGAAGTGTAGTTCAGCATGTTATGTTCAATATGATCCCAAGTTGTGATCTTTCTCGCAAACGACAAAAATAGTGTCTGATTCTGTATTGCCTTTATGTTTCATATCTGAAAACTCGAAAAAGATTTACGGTGTGTTTTGCTTTAAAGTTTTAAAAAGCCAAAAAGGTTTTGTTTCTTCTTTATTTTCGACCAATCGACATATGATACGAAATCAAATTTTAAAAAATATATCTTGGATTCTCGAGGAGAAATTTACACCAAGATTAAATTAATTTTCATAAAAGAAAGAAAGCCACGTTTTCTGAAATTACAGGTTCTGTGTGTCAAGACCCAAGCATGGTGAAAGAGGGAGTTTGAAGTATCTTTCACAAGTGGATCTTACAGTTCAAAGATTGTTTGAAGAGTGATCCAGCCATGCAAGCTCAATTGCTGACAAGATATTTCAAGTTGAAGATCAGATGCAGCAATGCTGAAGATTGAAAACTGATGTTTAGTTAGCATAGATACACTACACGTTAAGGAGGAGTTTGTTAGATCATATTCCTATGCTACAAAGTGTCTCGTTTACTGTATCTAAAAGAGTGTGTGTTAGTGAGTCTTAGTGTCAACTTACCAAGGACAGCATACCACAGTACGCTTCATGGTCCGCCGTACCAATTGGTACGCCAGTTGGTATGCTGGCTAGTAAGTTGTCACTATAAATACTTTGTGTCAGAATGAGAGCTAATCAGTTCTGTCATTCTACACTTTCTGTGTGTGTGTGTGTTCCAGAGAGAGAAACTAGAGAGTCTTCTTGTAATCTTCAAGTAATTCAATAAGAAAACTCTTATTTAGATTCTTGTTTTCACTAGATTGATCGAATCATCCAGTAGTAATACCGTCCATGTACTTACAAAAGTAACGTTGCACGAATCATGAATAACTTGAGTTCTTTTGTTGAACACTCGATAGGCCGCTGAGGTCATCGAGTACCCAACAAAATAACTGTCATCCGCCCGTGGGACAAACTTGGCTAACTGTTTCGACACTATCAATACAGTATAAGCGCATCCGAAAGATTTTAGACGTTTTAAGTTCAGTTTTTCTTTAGCAAAATATTCGAAAGGCGTCTTGTTCGCATGTTTGACCAGGAGCGTTCTGTTCAAAATGTAGCAGGTAGTGTTCACAGATTCTACCCGAAAAGATAATTTCATATTCGGGTCAGCAAGCATAGTCCTAGCAGACTCGATGATGGTTTTATTCTTCCGTTCAGCTACACCATTTTGTTGCGGCGTGTATGGTGAAATGAACTATCGAGTAATGCCTCTCTCGTTGCAAAATGCATCAAATGTCTGATTCTTGAATTCAGACCCATTTTCTGATCTGATAATTCTAACCCGCTCTCTGCATCTGTTCTCGATCCGAGTGACAATGTCCTTCGGTATCTCAGTTGTCTCAGACAGAACACCCACGAGTATCTGGAGTAGTCGTCGATCAATGATAACTAAGCAGTATGACTTTCCCCCTAGACTCTTGATGCGCACTGGACCGAAAAGGTCGAGATGGAGTTGCTGAAGTATCATTACCGTTCTACCCGGTGGCTTAGGCTTGTGAGACGTCTTTTGCCGTTTCCCCTTCAAACATTCAACATAGTTATCAATATGGATGAATTCCTTCTCCGGCACACCAACAACGTGTTTCCCTCTAACAAGGCAATTCATGTTGCGAAAGTTAATATGCCCCATTCACTTGTGACATAAAGTAGAGACATCTTCCGAAGCCTTAGCCAAGAAGCACGCCACCGATCCTGTCGGCCTTAAAGCAGACATATTCACAGCATACATATTACCTTTCCATTTTGCACGAAACAAGATCTAATCGTCGGGAATTTTGAAACTAGGCTTCAGAATATAACATTCTCGGTCATCAAAGAACATTGGCATCTTGTTATCGCAGATTTGAGAGACACTTAGCAGGTTGAACTTCAGATTCGACACCAGATTAACCTATCAAATTAAATTTCTCCATTCGTTAAGTGACCGTTACCAATTATTCTACCACCACGAACATCACCTCCAAAGAAAAAAGGACCACCATACGATATATGCTTAATATCATACAGCAAATCCTTGTTCCTCGCAATATGCCTGGAACAACCACTATCTAAGTACTATGTATTAACAACACTCTGGGCCAGTCCCTGCATATGTAAAAAGAAAATGGTCAGTTAAGAGATGGACCCTAGCCAGATTGACCTGGGGCCTTCTTTTTGGGTGCTTTCTTCGTTAGAGGAGCAGTTACAGAAGAAATGACAGTAGGAGTAGTCGGTAAAGCAGCAATGGTTGGTTGAGGATCTAAGACATGTCACTGAACCATGAAAGGCCTTGGGATGAAGGCTGGTCTTGGTCTAGAAGTCCATGAGCTCATAGGAACTGGGCTAGGTGCAACCATCCTCACTTGTTGTTGAATGTTTGGCCTGAAGGTACTGACATGCTCTCCCAAACCACGTGGAACACATGGTGCTTGGTTAGGAATGTATAGTTGATTCGGATAAAACTGTTGAAACAATGTGTCTGCCCTTTGATTCAGATATTTTTCACCATAATTTCAATAGTACATCAGGGCCAATTGGTTGCTTTGCGGTGGCACTTGTTGCTGTTTGTAGTAGTGAACAGGAGGCACATGCGAGTTGTCATATGTAGAGTAACTGGTGTTGTAGACATACACCCTGGCATCATGGTGTGGATTTCCACATACAATACATCCCGGTGTCTCAACTGGAACACTTTGAGTAGCGACAGATGGTTGAGCAGCAACAGGTGAAACAGCATGTTGAGGTTCATTAGATGTAGCACTCTTAGCTTTCTCAGTTTCAGGTGTTGCGTTCTTCTTTCTCCTTCTTGTCTGATTTTTCTTTTTCGGTGTGGTGTCAGTTTTAGGAGCATCTGTAGCACCGATAGTTGACTCGACCACAGGAGGCTGGTTTTCAACACTCGGTTGAGCAGATAAGACTAGTTCACTTTGAGCTTTCATGTTCTTTGGATTACCTGTCTTAATCAAAACCATAGTGGAATTTTTCTGTCTCATTGTGCAGTTGTCGTTGGAGCAGTTTTCCGCACATTGTGAATAGCAACCACCTTACCATCGGTGATTGTAAGACCGGCTTGTGTGTGCATGACAGTCTTACCATGTTTCAAAGCCATTTTGGCAAATGCACGATTAAAAGCATCATCATTGACATTTTGCTAAACAACGAATTCCTCATCAGTAACTTTCTTTTTAGCCTTACACCTCCGAATGGTTTTGGTTCTTTTAGGAGCCTCATTTGTTTTAAAAATATCATAGTTTTCGTTATACAAAAATGACTGACCATCAGTGGCATTTTGTGTGCACAGATTAAGAAACTCGTTTTCAGCAGCTTTTTGCACACAAGACTCAGAAATTCTTGTGTCAACAGAATTCAAAGATATGGCATCAAAATCACCAAATTTGAGTGTATCATCAACCGGTGGAAGTCCAGAACAAGTTTCAGTGTTAGCCAGTTAGGCTTTCATCGATTGGATATCAGAGGCATTCGGAATCAAACTCGGGTCGATGAACTTAATGTGGCTTTTTGAATGGATTTTGGTCAACTCGGGGACCGAAAAATAGTTATGGTTGAGCATTATGTCCTTAGAGACCGTGCTACCCAAAGTTACAGGATTTAGTTTCATTAAATCAATGGTTTCTCGAGCTTCAGCATATCTGTTTCTTAGAGAAGTAAGTTTGTTTAAAATACATGCAATTTGGATTTTAAGTTTGACTTAGTATGCTTCATGACCTCAACGTCATCTTGAAGAGATTTAGTCTTTACCAGAAATTCCTTCTCATTTTCTTTGAGTTGCTCAACTTGACTCTCGCTCTCTGCCGCCTTAGCATGCAATTCAAGGTTGTATGTGCGATAGCAAGCGACAGTCTCAAGGCATTTATCAGAACATAAATGTGATTTTACCTCATCTGGAATGGTTCCTCTCTGAAGTTCAAGGAGCTACTTGCTAGCCTCCATTTCAACATTTGAAGGACTCACGGCAGTAGCATTTCTGACAACAGGTAAGGATTCTTCAAGAATTTCATCAATTCCAGCCATCAGACAGAAACTTGCAGCAAAAAGAGGGTCAAATTCAGTAGACACAATACCATTAGTGCATAGTCTGATTATGTATAAGGTTGAGATTTCGATGAAGATGTGCAGTTATAGTTACCACCTTCCAGTGAGACCAATGCTTTGCCATTGTCATCAACTCTTTGAGTAGGTTGAGAGTTGGATGTTCCACGAAGAGAGACATTAGCATTTTCATTTTGTGGTTTCTGATATGACGAGCTACTCTGTTTCTGGTAGGTCTGGTTACCATTGCCACCTTGTTTTTGACGGGTCTGATTACTTCCACCAGACTTGTCAAATCCAATGTTGGCATTTGATGGAGGTAGAAACAGCTTCCTCCCAACTTTCGTAGAAAATTTCATAGCTCTAGAAACAATCATACCCATCTGCCACTTTAAGTCAATCACCTCGAGATCATTTTCAGATATCTGCTCAAGATCCTCTTGACATATGGTCATTGTTTCTAAGTTCTCGGACATTTAAGAGTTCATGCAAGCCAGAAAAATATTGCATAAGTCTTAATCCATGCTGGTGTTGGTTGGTGCCAATCTTGAATACTTGATATTGCATCGTGTGTAATCTCTTTATCAACAATATTCAGAAGACTTGAAGTTGTGATGTTCTCTTTCCATTTAGAAACATGCCAACATAGATACTCTTGGCGCAAAACGTCACTTCGAGACTTCAAGTTATTTTCTTTTTAAAATTTAATTTCGTAATCCGTGTTGATCAATCGAAAAGAAATAAGAAACAAAATATTTTTGAGTTTTTAAAATCTTTATATCAAAACACACCTAAAATCTTTTTGGTATTTTCTGATATAGAAACGTAAATGCAATACAGAATCAGACACTATTTTTGTCTTTTGTGAAAAAGATCACAACTTGGGATCATATTGGTCATAACATGCTGAAATACACTTCAATTTCGATTATTATAACACATAAGCCATGTCGATTGCA
>JBCNJP010000007.1:58749152-58778854 GCA_039602395.1 Deinandra increscens subsp. villosa | reverse complement strand
AGAAGCATTAGATTTACGATGCAAGTAAAGCATTTAGGGTTTTAGAAGTTGAAAACTTACCGTGATTTATGATCCGTAGGTTGTTTCATACATATGAGTCCTAGTTGAACACAATCAACAAAAAAAAAAAAAAAAATACAGGATTGTCTATGTTCAATACGATGGAAGGCTTATACCAGCAAGCAGGTAGATCTCCCAAACGTGGAAGCTAACATCAAACCTGTCAATGAAACGAAATTTAATTGCATCCGTATCAAAAGCAAAACAAAACATGAATCTTTACTATACGAACCCAACTGAAAGAAACATACAACAAATGGATGTTAATTCAAAGAAACCCTAACACGAAAATGAATTCAAAAAGAATTGTACCTCAAATGGATGTTTAAGTGAGTTGAAAGGGAGAAGTGTGATCCTATGGAACTAATTTGAAATGAGATTTGAAATAAAACTTCATGTATTATCAGTGCTGATTTCGAAATTCTACCTCAAATGGACAGCATCAACTCTGAATATCAAAAGAAAGAGCGGAATCTTTTCTCTGCTCTCTCAAGATCAAAAAGACAACCCCTTTCCGAAATCTGGTACTGCAAGTTCTGTGTTTTTCAGATAGATTTTGAAATTAGGGCTTCATTTGGTTCAGTGGGTAAGCGACTTTCATCAGATGAAAGGGGTATGCGGATTTCAACCGATGAGAAGGACTCCTTTAAGTGTTTCATGCTTCAGGTCAAAGAATCGAAGAAAGGGGTGTGTAAATTAATGGTTGCATCAAAGGGGATCTCTGAATTTCTGCTTGCGTTGAAAGGAGACTGATATCACCCTCAAAGAGGAGATTTGCTTCTGCAAAAGCAAAAAGGGTTTTGAGTTTTGGTCGCCGATCCGAAAGGTCAAGCAATGGATGAACGATCGGTCTGGATGGAGGGTTTCTCAAAATGGTTGTTCTTCTCTGAACCCTCAAAAGAGAATTAAAATAAGGCTAGAATAGGAAAGCATCTTAAAATTAAGACGCCTAAAATTACAATTTTGCCATGGAGACCAATATGCTTTATATAATAGTATATATATATATATATATATATATATATATATATATATATGTTTGTGTGTGTGTGTGTGTGTTGTGAAACCAGGTAAACACTTAAAATGGTTTTGAACTAAACAGGAGAACTCACCAGTGTAAGCTGACTTTTTAAAAGTATGTATGCTAGGTTCTGTAGAGATGTTTAGGAGTAAAGGAACAGATCTCGTGAGGACGGGATAATTAGGAAAGCTATCAAGGAAGAGTTTCTGGCAAGTTGGCTTAGTTATAGATTTCTTTATTATAGTTAGTTGTAGTTATGTATAATATATCTCTTACTGTAGTACTTGGCTTATATAAATAAAAGTTTTAAATTTCCGCTGCTTAATATCTCTATTGTGCCATGTGAGTAAATCCGACACGTGACCCCTTCTGGTGCCAAGTCTGGGAGTGAAGGTCAGAGGAATAATATGTTTAAATCAGAGATTCAGCTACACAGGGGCATTCTCTAAATTTATACTTAATTTTTAAGTGTTATTTGGCCAATTTTTAATGAATTATGCTTGATAACAAACAGATTATTTAGTGAAGCTGTTTATCAATAATTCCATTTTATATCTCCATATTAGATCTTAGCTATCTTAGATCTTCTCCGAGGTATGTCTTTCTGTTGTTTAAATATATTGACTTCGAAGTTAAGCCTTGGGTCATGGTTAAGTTAGTAGGATATATTATCATAGTGATTATGTGTTAGAATTTATATGTGATATATATATATATATATATATATATATATATATATATTGTGTGTGTGTGTGTGTGTGTGTGTATGTGTTGTGAAAACGAGGTACACACTTAAAATGGTTTTAAACTAAACGGTAGAACTCACCAGCGTAAGCTGACTTTTCAAAAGATGTTTGCTAGGTTCTGCAGAGATGTTTAGAAGTAAAGGCACGGATCTCGTGAGGACGGGATATCGGGAAAGCTATCAAGGAAGAGTTTCTAGCAAGCTGGCTTAGTTGTAGATTTCTTTATTATAATTAGTTGTAGTTATGTATAATATCTCTCTTACTGTAGTACTTGGCTTATAAAAATAAAAGTTTTAAATTTCCGCTGCTTAATATCTCTATTGTGTCATGTATTCATGAATAAATCCGACACGTGACCCCTCCTGGCGCCAAGTCTGGGAGCGGGGGTCAGAGGAATATTATGTTTAAATCAGAGATTCAGCTAAACATGGGCATTCCATGAATTTATACTTAATTTTTAAGTGTTATTTGGCCAATTTTTTATGAATTATGCTTAATAACAAACAGATTCTTCAGTAAACCAAAATAGAGTAATTTTTTTGAATAAAATGATTGTAAGGTTTTATGGTTGACTTCATTAGCATTTCAAAATGAAAATTTCTTGCATAGTTTTCTTACGTTCCTAGTATATCCCCTGCACAACCTCCACAAAACCAGATACAAAAAGTACCACATATGAAAAATAATTTATATCAACAATTTAATTAACAAACCTCTAATACACAAAATTTTATTAAATCAATTGAAAACTTTAAATCTAAACAGAAGAAAAGGATGATAAAAACAACACTAATGGTGGCACATAACCTCTCTCCGAACATGTTTGATGTTCTTACATATGTAAAGCTAAAGCAACAGTTAGTATTTCAAAGCTATTTAAATTAGTTCAAATAAAGATCCAAAGATAAACAACAAAACAAATTTATAACATGAGACAATGATTTTAGAATCCCCAAATTAACTAACCTAATTTCAATATGAAAAAATCACATTAAACCCCAAATTTGTAACAAAGAAATCTTAAGAAACAAGGATAGTTCAGCAAAAAATTAAAGAAATTGAGCAGAAATCCATTACCTTAGCCGAAGCAGGAAGAAAACTCAATAAACGACCGAATCCTACAGTCAAAACAAAGAAATGTAAACAAAATAAGGATTGTTGTACCAAAAAGACTTGCTTGAGAGAGAGAGAGAGAGAGAGAGAAATCGAATACCTGTGTGTTTGTAACGACCAAATCCTACAATCAAAACAAAGAAATCAAAACCCGAATAAAGATCTGACTTTTACAAGAATTAGTACAAACCAGTTAGAACGAATAACCTGCAGAAAAATGGTCCGTATGAGTCAAAACGTACCAGATAAATCAAAGAACGAACCGTAGGAAATAGTACAAGCCGTAATCACGCAACAAAGAATGAACCAAATAAATCAAAACATGATTACGACTTTCTTGAGTACGATTGAAGATGAAAAACCTACCCGATGAAAAAAATCACTTGTAGAAGAGCAGAAGAGAAGGCGGAAGCGATATTAGGGATCTAGAGAGAAAACGGGGAAGAGACGGTTGTGAAATTCAAATTGGCATGATATTAGGGTTAAAGAAGTATTGATCCGCTGCTAAACAAAGCGGAGTAAACGAAAGGAGGACATGGATGTGTGTGCCTTTAAGATCTCTGAATAAGTTAAGCCTCCGGTAAAAGAATTCCGGCAACAAACGAACAAATCTGACCTGCAAGACAGAGCCGAGTCAAGTTATAGAAAAGGAGAAGGAAGATGAAGAAATAATCGAAAGTGTGAATCCTACCTTTGAGTTCACGTTGAAAGAATAGAGAGGGAGGCGGAATAGCTAGGGTTTCGTTTTGAGGATAACATCATCAGAATCAGAAGCCTCTTTTTAGTTTTCAAATTTTGAATTCCACGAGGCCATCTCCATCTAAAAAGCAGGGTTTTAAAAGTTTGCTCCACCAAGTTGTACATTCTGCAAGTATTTTTGTACGCGTCTTAATTTTAAGACACTCTAACTTTCTCTCTCCAATATGCATTATATATAGTATAGATATAGATATATATATAAATCTATAATACTCTAATATATATATTGGAGAGAGAAACTTGTAGTTATTGAAATTTAAGAATTGTACACCTCAACTAGCATTATGTACAAGTATATAAAGCATGTGAATATCAATTTTGCTTCAACTGATCACAAAAGAGTGTAGAAGCTCAACAATATACTTTTATGAGTAACCCATCTTGACCCTTCTTTTAAACCCTTTTTTGGTTAAATAAGTATCCAAGGGTGGATGATTATAGTGCGCAGTTCAAAAGCATAGAATCTTGGCTTCTTTTTTTTTGGAACGACAGAGAATCTTGGCTTCTATCTCGATTGCTTTTTCAAAGAACCAACGAGAATAAATTTCAAATCCTCTAGCTTTTCAAATCGATGAAGAGACAGGTTACATATCTGCTCTCTCTCTCTCTTCTTTTTCTCAATCGATTCCAGATCATCGGATTACTAATCTATCATTTGATTTAGGTTTTCGTCCCTCTCTACACAACCATCGAAGCTTCTGATCGTCTTCTCTTCCTCTCGCACCTACACCAGAATCATCATCATCCTCTCTACATGATCATCGAAGCTTCTGGTCTTCTTCGATTTAGTGAACCGGGTTTTGTTCTGATTTTTGTAAGTTCTATAAAACCATAATTTCATGTTTCATCGATCATTTAGATGGGTTTTGATTCCCGTATCTTTGTTTTTTAGGGTTTTTGATAGCAGAGAAAATCAGGTATGTTTTATCCCATGTTCAGTCACTTGCTTCAATTAATCAGCTATGTTTTATCCCCTGTTTAATCAGGCAATTATCCCCTGTTTAATCAGGTACAATTATGTTCTTCAGTTACTCCTAATCTACAAGATCACTTAAATGGTATTAGATATTGTATGTATTCAATTACACATTTTGATTCATATTTGTTATGATAATCGTTTAGGTACATTCCAATTTAGATTCATTTAGTTATTATAATCTTCTATTTGAAGAGTTGTTCAAATGCTCGAAAGTTGGTGATTAGTCAATTTACATGTGGTGCCTACCTCAGAGTCCATATTATTCTAGCTTGAGGTTTTCTGAATTAACACTGGCTGCTTTTAGACCGGAGCGTTGGTAGCATTCCGCACTTTTACGACGTGTAGAGCTCAAATATTGTAGGATGATCTTTTTTGCAGGGGTACAAACATTTGAGATAATCGCTATAGTGACAGTCGAAAATAACCCTATAACATACACGACGAATCAGATGCCTTTTTCACTTTCAAAGGCACCAAACATAGGTATTTTTTTTATTTTTTATAAGTAAATATGATGATAGAATGTATTTCTAAAGGTTATTATGCTATGATTCATTTTTTATTTGATTCTTTACAGTGATGTATAGGTGCGCAAAGAGGATTGAATCAATTTTTTCCCTATTGATCCGGTCACCTGCTGGTCTTATGTTAATCTGTTTGGAATTGAGAAAGTTTTATGTGCTCAAATTGATTCAGACACATGGTTAGTAAAGTTCAAGAAGTTGGACCAAACGGGCAAGCAATTGTTATTAAAAACATAAAATGGTATCGGTAAATGTTTGCCTTCAGAAGCAAAGAATTTGATCTAATGTGCAAAATGAGGCTGTTATCGATACTAATCCTGTTAGGATTGTATGCATACTAATCTCATTTTTGAAGTTTAAACAAATGAGCTATGACTTAACATGTTATTTGTACTCTGTGGGCATAGTAATCAGATTTTCTGTATTTTATTTGTCATTTCCACGAACATTGCTTACAAAAGCTGCAAAACCTTTTAGACATAGCCTGTTATAGGTAAATTCCAGACCATAAGGTACATTTACTACATTATATATCTTGATGGTACCTCTTTTTTATTTATTTTTTTACTGAAAAATACATGTTCTTGATGTTTGTATGGTTTAAAGTCTAGAATATAGGGGAAGACGAGAAAGATAGAAACAAAAGTATGGTAAGTGAGGGAACTTTTATGATTGGTGATGTCAAATTTTCTCATAACTAATCTTTACTAAACTAGATTTTATGGTGTAGAATTTTAGAATTATTTGCTAACACTAAAAATGACCCTTGGATTACCAATTCTAAATGTTACTGTAAATTTGTAATTAGATTAAGTAAACTTGGTGGGATGCTTAATCTCAAATCATTATTACAATTGAAGTTATAATGATTTTGGTTATGGGTTTTGCAAAGGTCTATTGAAGGACATTGAAGCTGAAAATGAACTCGAGGACATGGTTAATGAAGAGTATTGCTCCTTGTTACTTTCCACATCAGCTTAGTCCTGTAATTCTCATTTTTGTGTGTGTTCTAAAGTGATTATATGTAGTACCTTAGACCCATAATAAATTGAACATTTGACGTCTTCTGCATATGGTAGAAACCTCCATTAGTGAGTGAACTAATAAACGTACAATGAAATATAACATGAGATGATTGTAAAATGTGCTTTAATGCATACAATTTCCTAAAGCCTAATATTTTTCATTCGGTTGCAGGGAAGGCGACTTAACTAAGTGACAAAACAATCCAAACTTTTATCATTACCTTCGTAAGCTCTCTATCTTTGCAATCATGAACCTTACCTATTAATATTTTAAACCCTTTTTGTACCCACTGAATAGCTTTATGTCTACAATAGCAAGATGGACAGGAAGTTACAGGGAGAAAATTCAACAGGTAAGAAGCTATTGGTCCAACTTCTACTTAATATATGGTGTGCTTCTATTTTTCATGTTATGCAAGTTCTAAAAACATGGTTCTTAGTTTGTGTCTTTTTAATGCAATAAATTTGTGTATAAGAAATTCAAATCACTGGCAGCATTCAACTTTCCGAGGTCTGTTTTTTTTTTCTTTGCTATATTGCTACTAATTAACCTTGCTTTTCTGGTATTCTTTAGGTTAACTTAAAGAAGAATATAAGACAAGAAGAAAAAGTTAGGCAATAAAAATAGGTAAAATTCAAACCTATATTATCCATCTATGACCTTTGTAAAACTACTTTAAAGAAGAAAATAAGACAAGAAGAAAAAGGTGGCTATAAAAATAGGTAAAAGACAAACCTATTTTCCATCTATGACATATGTAAAACCACCTAAAACATGAAAAATTTTGGTAGTTCCTATCTCTCTTCTGTCAAACCATCTATTATAGTTAGCACAAAATGAAAATGACTACTCAAGGTTTTGGGAACCTCCACCATGGGGTAAAATGGTTGCTTTTAGGTACGAACAAACTGGCCAAGTTCGGTGACCAGCAAAACTTTCCTGTCCATCTTAATTTATGATTTATAGATAAACTAATTCATTATTTATGATTCAAAACCAATATCAAAAATAGATTGGGTGTGGATTTTATAATGTTATTTGTTGTTTTATATGATTGAATTTAATAATAGATTTTTATAGTTGTAATTCACAAACATGTTACTTTGTTTATATAGGCAATTTTTAAGAGGTGATATTGGAATATTTTTGAGTTAGAGGTTGGATCTTTTATATATCTCATATCATATTTAATGGTTTTTATTTCCAGGTTTACGCAGTGCTTTTTCTAGCTTTGTTGCAAGGTCAGTGGACTTTTTTTTTATCTTACTTTTGATGTATGCTAAATATTGTTTTTTCTATTGCGATTATGAAAATGGATTACATGCTCATGAACTAGATTGTTACTGTTATTTATGATGTTATGTACCATTTTCGTATAAATCCAACATACATGAGGTTGTATATATATTGAGTATAATGTGAGCATTATCTGAGATATGTAATCAGCCAAACGTATTGCCATTTAGACCAATAAAAGTCAAATATTTGACTTAAAAAGTCAACTCTCCACCAACTTCCCAAATTTTCTATTAAATTACTAAACAAAAGCAACAATGTTTTAATGCCAGTTAAAGATTCTTGTCTATCATCCTGCTGCTCAAATAAACCAGTTTTTCCATATCATACTTCATAACCTTCCAACCATCTGATTTCCACTTAAACTTTAGGTAATGTAACTTGGGTTGTACATGTTTTTAGAAGCTGATATTACTGGCAATATGATTCTAGGATTTTTTTTTTGGTACTGATTGAAATTTTCAATATTTCAGGAAAACGAAACAGAGTTACTATTTACTCTTTTACTGAGGTTACTCTCTCTGGTTACGCTCATATGAGGATAAATCAGGTAAATTGCACCTTCCTCTACTTATTCAAATTATAATCCCATTTGTTAGAATCCCGGATTCACAAATTGGTTGTTTATCATTTTAACTAAATGTGGCAAAACTTGGGGTTGAGTAAAGGAAAACTTTTTGGCATATCATGAACAAACAAGTAATACTTTAATGGATTTTTATTAATTTTAGATATGAGTTTGTTAACATATACAATTTTGTATAAAGATGCAAATTTGCAATGTTATTGTTTTAAGGGCATTAGTAACAGTTACAAAAAGGGGTAGTAAATGATGTTTTAAATTGTTTTCTTAACTTTAAAAAAAAGGGTAGAAAATAGTATTTTCAATTCTAATATGTGGTTTGTGGTTTTTGGTGAGGGTAGCAAATGGTGTTTTTAATTCAAATATGTAAATTGTTTCTCAGAAAGTAGTACTATATTGCTAAAAATTGGTGTTGTAAATGGTTGTAGGTGTTGTAAATGATGTTTTAAATTTCTAAAAATGGTGTTTGAGAAGACAGAATCGATCTTGCTAATGCATCATGATCACAGATTTGGTAAACAACAAGGTAAATAACACTTCGTTTATTGCTCAAACCTTCAGAGAGAGAGTTACAGAGAGTTACAGGTTACACCTTAGAAAACACACAGTTAACAGCTCAAAACCTCACAACTACTTCTCTCTAAATGAGCTAAACATATATATAGGTGTTCTGGCCAGCGGACCAACTAACCAGCGTACCAGATGGTTCGGCGTACCATCTGGTCCGCACCTGGTCCGCACCTGGTCCGCTGAGACCAGAAAACACAAACTAACTATTACAATGACACTTCACCTAGACCTAGCACTAGACACTGAAATATGCTTCAACAAACTCCCCCTTGTCTTGTGCTAGTCTTCTGAAGTTCATGATTCAGTTTCCTTCCAGTGTTGTCTTCTGTTGTTCCCCGCATGAATCCCAAAAGCAAAACATACTCTGATCACCCGTTGAAACTGCAAGGCTTGTTCAGCATGCTCAGCCTTGTATAGAATATTACAGTGATAGAGTTTGTCTATGTCATTCTTGGATGAGTTGATTAACCACATCGGATCGTACAGTCTGACCACTTTGGTTTCTTCTTTAACCACCACCACTGCTTCACCAGAACTTTCATCATAGTACCATCATCTCAATGTTTTGATGAAATCATGTTCAAGCTTCTTTAAAGGAATTTTCTTCAACTGAACAGGCTTTTTGTACTTCACAATGATCATTGGCTTTCCAGTTTTCGGTTGGATGTCAGTTGCATGCTCAACAAAACTTGGTCTTTGAGGAGTTAGAAATTGAAACTTTCCTTGACATTCTTCAATCAGTTTGTCTCTGAAAATCCAGCCAACTTATCATTTCCATAATTCAGAAATGGAGTTCTGGATAAGTCTCTTACATCACAGACCGGCAGTGTACTAAACCTTGTTGCATACTTCAGATAGATGATTCCAAACTCTTTCTTGATTGCATAGCATTTGAGCTGTGAATCATACATCCAACTGATTATTCTGCCAGATGCTTCTCTACCTTTTCTTTCAAAGAACTTCTTTTGATCAACATCCTTTGTAGACGATTTCACCGGCATCTTCTTCGCCCTTTGTTCTTTCAACCATGCATCAAATAACATCTTTTTCTCTTGTTCTTCAGATAAATATTCAGATTCGGTTGATGCTGGCTGTTCAGATTGTTTCTCAGAATCTTTCTTCTTTAGTTCTTCATCAATCTTTTCTTCATCGTCTTTACCAAAGAAATTGAAACCTTCCGACTGATCATTATCTGTAAAATTTCCATAAACCTTCGGATCATTAGGATATTCTTCAGCAGTGATATCTTCCACCTCTACCTGCTCTTCTTCATAATCAACATTCTCATCTGAATCTTCTTCTTTGTATGGATCAGCAAATGGAACATTATCCACATCTTCAACATTTAGAGCAAAAATTGCAGCAAGTTGCTCTTTCGAATAAGGATTCACGAACTCCCCTTCTCCTAGTTCAACTCTTGTAATAGGGGTCACATCATAAACATGATCGTCAGACTCCCCATGAGATGTAGTAGACGGACCAGCAGCAGCAGATGAACCAGCTGCCCCGGTACCCGAACCAGCTCCACCTACACCTCCTTCAGGATCAGGATCATCATTCAAATATTTCATTACATCATCATCTTTACAACCTTCATCAGGATTCAGTCTTGTCTCCCCCTGAGCAGGTAAAGCTTTGAGCAAGAGATTTAACTGATCACCCAGGGAAAGAGATAATTGTTGTAACTTTGCAATTTCACGACCCTTTTCCTCATCTCTAGATTTTAAACTAGCAATTTCACGATCTTTTGATTGATCCCGAGACACCAATTCCTTTACTAGATTCTTTAACCCTCTTATTTCATCTGCCTGCTGACGATTTGTTGATTCTAACTCATCAAGTCTAGTTTGATGAAGTGCCAGCTTCAGATCAACAGAAGAAATTGTTGATTGAGTAGCAGCAGCAGTGGTAGAAGCAGTAGCAGGAGAACAGTAGTAGACGATCTTCTGATGATCAACTTTTTAGCAGGTGGAACAGAAGAACTTTGAACATTCACACTTTTTGTAGTTGGTTGCACTGGAACCGAAGACTTAGGCTGAACCTTTTGCTTCTTACCAGGTGGACTTTGACCAGATTTTCTAGCATCAGCCAGAAACGAACCTTGCTTTACTGAAAAATTTGGTCTAGCCATTCTTTTAAAACGCTTTCCAGTACCCACCATCGGAGATTTGCCTTTATCCACTGGCTTAGACTTTACAACAGGTTCCTCCATCACAGGAGTATATAATGGATCATTATCATTATCCTCAACCTACTTGGTTCTAGACTCATATATGGAAGTATCCTGATTTTGAGACTTTAAATAAGCAATATGAGCCTTAGAACCCCTCTTCACGGGAATTTCTCTAGTATTATGTAAAATTGTGACATAATCACCAGAGTCTGATTCGGTTTCAGATGAACTCGCACTGGCATCATCACCCTTAGACATATCAGCATCAGCAGTCATATCAGCATCTTGAAGATTAACAGCTTCAGGTTCAACGATATTCTCATGAACAACAGGCTCAGGTTGTTGTTGTTGCTGCACAGGTATGTGGTCTTGATTAACAGGTTGTTGAATATTTTGTGCTTGATTGTCAGGAACATTATGATTCTCTTCTTCATCTTCTGCTATCTCAACAGGAAAATCTTTTTCATCATACTCCAACTCGTCATCAGAACTATCAGGATGTTTGGCAGCTCCATCAGCCGGAGCTACATAATCCGGTTTTGCAAGATGACCAATTAAACGTTTAACCGATGGAGCAGCTTTGTTTCCTTTACGCTTCTGATATACCAGGATTTTACAAACAGCAACTCTGTTCATATGTTTCATTTCCAAAGCTGCACCCTGATTCTTTGGAAAACCAGGATATAATGCATCTAAAATCATCTGCACAAACCTCGGATACATAATACTTCTCACTTGCTTTGTCAAGATGTTGTCTTTCATGTAGTTGAAAATCCAGCCAGAGAAGTTAAATTGCCTATTCAATACCAAGGCAGAAAAGAATGATAAGACCTTCAAATCAAATTCTTCTTGACCTCTTGTTCGGTTTCCAAAACACTTGATTATAACATGCATGAGATATTTGTACGGAGGACTCAGATTAGCTTTAAGATACCATGGAACATACAACTGACCATCATACTTAATCCTTTTGAGTAAAGCTACCAAATCAGCTTCATGAAATTCTGTTGGATAATCAGCTTGATCAGTGAATCTCAAAACCCTCCTCACATCAGCTTCAGAAATAATCACATCAGTCTCGAGAATTCTTGCACGGATTACTGATGGATCCACTGAACAATCCACTTGAGCCGAATTCCATAACATAACCAGCAAGTCTTTATATGGTGTACAAACATGAGTGGCAGTATAGTAAATTCTTGATCTTCGCATAAAATCAAATATGTCGAGAAAATGAGGTTTCCAACGTTCAGCTGCATCTAAGAATGCACACACGTTATGTTCTCCAATCGACTTAAACTCAGTCATATCTGTACAAATCATCACAACAAAATGACGTTAAAAACACATAATAGAATCAGAATGACCAACAAATATCAACAATTTTTCAAAATTCTATCAACGGACCATCTGTGGACCAATTTTGGTCGCGCGGATCATCTGGTCCGGCGGACTAGAAAATATTGACCGCGGATCACTTTTGGTCAAGCGGACCAAATGCGGATCAAATCGTCTTCAGCGGTTCATATGGTCCGGCGGACTAGAAAACAATTGACCGCGGATCAAATATGGTCAAACAGACCAAATGCGGACCAGTTGGTCTTCAGTGGATCATCTGGTCCGCCGCGGACCATGTGGTCCGGCGGACGATCAGAATACCGAACAGTCACTGTCGATTTTGATGCACAATCTAGTGTTTGTTTTGAAAATGAACACGAGGGTTTAATCTATACAAGTTTCCGACCGTGTACATGTGCTCAAAGTGTACTAAGAACAAATAAAACCAGTTAAAGCATCCAAGTCAGTTTTCTTTAAAAAACCACACTTAAACCTATATAAATTTAACAATCTAGACCATTATATCACAAATCAAGACCATCCATGGATGCGCAATGTGAATACCTACCTGTAGCAACAAAAATCACACGCAAAGGTTCGTTATTCACCGAGAAATCAGAGAAAAACAGTTGAGAGAATAATAGGTTTTTTTTCCAGTGAAATGTATGTGGTCCGTGGGTTATGCAAACCCCGGATCAGATTCCTCTATTTATACCCAAAGTGGTCCGCCCGGCGTACCATATGGTCCGCCGGATCACTTTGTGACAAATAAGACCCTTCAACTTTCAAATGTTTCATTTTTTAACCCAAAACTTCAATTTCTTCAAAATTCAAACATGATGTACTGATTTTAGCACCGATTGTGGTTTAATAATCAACAGATTTGTTGTTTTCGAATTCAGTTGATCAAAAAATAACGCAGAAATAAAATCTTTTTTATTTTTATCAAATTTATATCAAAACAAACTAAAATCTTTTTGAATTTTCGAACTTATGCTAAAACACACCTAAAATCTTTTTGAAATTTTCTAAAATAAGCAAAACAACAAATCAACAGAAATCAGGAAATTAAAACGCAATAAGTTATATTTTTGTGAGAAAGATCACAACATGAGATCATATCAGACATAACGCATCATACACATTGCAATTTCAAAATACTAAACATTCAAGCCAAGCTGACTGAGAATACAACCATTTGATTTATTTCAGCTAAAGCAAGTCATTGTTTATAGCTTTCTGATATGAAATTAAGTATATTAATCGAGCATTTATAACATGGTACCCACACGATCAGGAATACTGGCAAACTGCTTAATTTCATATTTTTTGTGTTTTTCTTTATTCAAGCCAAGTTACTTGCATCAGATTTTTCTTACTGATATTGTAAACTTGCTTATACAGAAGTAATGGCCACAGAGATATCATGTTCATGATGTGTCTTGTAAAAAGAAAGCAGAACCCTAAACAAACAACAATCAGGTCGGCCGGTAGGCACGCAGAGAAAGTCCGATTGTTTAGGAAAATAAAAAAATATAAAATAAAGCAGAACTTGTATAATCCAACAACAATCAGGTCGGTACTCACGTACACGCAGAGAAAGTCCGATGGATTATACGAAACACCAAGAAAAATAAAGCAGAACGTCAAACGAACAACGATCAGGTCGATCTTTCGATACGCAGAGAAAGTCCGATCGTTTGACAAAATAAAGAAAATCAAACAAGTTTAAATCTTTCAAAATAAAGCAAGCATACACCAGAACATCTCTTTATTCTGTTTTTGATATTTTCTCCTTTTATTTATGCCAGATTTACACAGTATCCATCACGGTTTGTAACCACAATTATGAAGCAAGCGTTATCTTTATATCATACTCACGTATATCAGACTACTTAGCACATTCAATCAAGTCAAACAAGTACCTACAGCCTTTCTTTCTACTTTATTCATGGCAGATAACATATGCTGATATACTATCATTTCTCACGAGGTTGGATCATATTTCTCAATTTTTCATTTTTCCAATTTTTTTATGCTTTTTCATTTTTCAATACAAAATCACACACTATTTTTGTATTTTTCAAACATTCTCCCCCTAAAAAGCATAAAAATAAAGCAAAACAACAAAAAACAAAAAAAAAGCAAAAAAAAAATGATCAACTGAACAGATTAATTAGCATGCAACCTAGTAACCCCATTAATTTGCAACAAAAATTGAAAGCGTGTTTTATCAAAAGCTTTCGTAAACAAATCAGCTCTTTGAAAGTCTGTGTGAATTTTCTGCAAATCAATTGAGTTTCTTTTCGTAACAATCACGGATAAAATGGTATCTGATGTCAATGTGCTTAGTTTTTTAATGTTGAACGGGGTTTTTCGTAATGGAAATAGCAGCTGAATTATCAATGAAAATGGGAGTAGTCAGAAAATTCAAACCGTAGTCGCGCAACTGCTGTTGAATCCACAAAACCTGTGAACAACAACTGGAAGCCACCACATACTCCGCCTCCGCAGTCGACGTGGCAACCGAAGTTTGCTTTTTGCATTGCCAAGACACTAGTCTATCTCCCAAAAACTGACACCCGGCGGTTGTGGATTTGAAATTTATCTTGCATCCGCCATAATCTGAGTCAGAATAAGTTGATAATTCAAACTTATTATCATTAGGGTACCAGATGCCAAGATCCGGATTACCCTTCAAATAAGCAAAAATTCGTTTTACTGCTATCACGTGAGAAGCCTTTGGTGCCGCCTGATACCTAGCACATAAGCACACAACAAACATTATATCAGGACGAGATGCAGTTAAATACATTAGAGAACCTATCATAGCCCGAAACAATGTTGGATCAATATTTTCACCAGATTCATCTGGTCCGAGACCGTGTGAAACCTGGATAGGTGTACTTGGGATCCTAACATCGCCAATCTTGAACCGTGCCAAAATGTCAGACACATATTTCGTCTGATGCAGAAAGATGCCTTTGGCAGATTGATGGACTTGAAGACCCAGAAAGAACCCCATCTCTCCCATAGAACTCATCTCAAATTTTGTTTGCATGACACGCTCAAATTCCTTGCATAAGCTGTCATTCGTGCTCCAAAAAATTATATCGTCCACATAAACCTGAACAAGCAACAGATCCTTCCCGAACTTCTTCGAAAACAGTGTACAATCCACCTTGCCACGACTAAAACCGTTGTCGAGCAGACGAGTAGACAGAGTCTCATACCAAGCTCTCGGGGCTTGGTGAAGACCATATAACGCTTTATCTAACTTGTACACATGGTTAGGGAAATCAGGATCATAAAAACTAGGCGGTTGCTTCACGTAGACTTCCTCACGAATCTTCCCGTTCAAAAACGCACTTTTCACATCCATCTGATACACTTAAACCCATGATATGCCGCGAAAGCCAGAAATATCCGGATAGCTTCTATTCGGGCTACTGGAGCATACACTTCATTAAAGTCGATGCCTTCAATCTGAGAAAATCCTTGAACCACTAATCGTGCCTTGTTTCGGACAATGACGCCGCGATCATCTTTTTTACATTTAAAGATCCACTTCGTTCCACAAGGCTCTTTAGAGTTTTTGGGTAAATCAACAAGATGCCAAACGCCCAAATTTGTAAATTGCTGCAACTCTTCTTGCATGGCTTCTACCCAAGAAGCATCCTCCAATGCTTTAGCAACATTAGAAGGTTCTACCTGAGATAGAAAGCATGAGTTAAAAACTTCATTATGAATCCTGGATTCTCTGATTTCGGCAATCAAAGCATCAATATTTCCTGCCAATTGATTTCGTGTACGAACCCCCGAAGACGGATCTCCAATAATGTTCTCTTGAGGATGAATAGTGTTAATTCGAAGAATTGTTGAATCAGCAACTTCTTGAATATCTTCTAAATTTGTTAAAGATGCCTCTGCCGCTTCTGAACTTGATAGAACATCAATCGGTAACGAATGCGGTATAGAAGAGCTTGTACTTGGCAGATTAATTTGATCATCTACAGGTGTAGATTCAGCTTCATGAAACAGACTTTCATCATCATCAGAAGAACTTATAGTATCGAGACTAGAAGCACTCTGACTAGACGAAGTAACAACATTGCTTGAAAGCTTTGGAATCCATGAACCTGGACCAGGAGTTGTCAATGAATGTAGTATAGCAGCTACAATATCAAGGTCCTCCTCTTCCTCAGATCCAGATGATGCAACCGTGAACGAGTCAAGTAGAGATTTATAATCATAAGACTGACCATCAACCGATTTGGGATGTAGGAAAGTATGTTTCTGACAGTCCACATTTACATGATTCTCAATTGTCTTGGAAGACGGAAAGTACACACGCTTCATCGGATGATGATAGCTAACAAAAACACCCTGAACAGCTTTTGAAGCAAACTTCCCACCTTTTTTTAGAACCGTGCAAAGACACCCAAACGGTACCAAGAAATTCAATTTAGGCTTTCGACCTTTAAGTAGTTCATAACTTGTTTTATTGAATCTCTTGACAATCAGAACATGATTGAGCACATAACATGCAGTGTGCACAGCCTCGGACCAAAACTTTATTGGTAGATTTGCATCAGCCAACAAGGTTCGAGCAGTCTCAATCAAAGTTCTATTTTTCCGTTCAGCGACTCCATTCTGTTGAGGAGTATACGGCGTACTGAATTCATGAACAATTCCAAGTGAATCACAAAACGCGGCCATCTTAGCATTCTTAAACTCAGTTCCATTATCAGTACGAATGCGACAGACTCTATGCTTGTACATTGATGGAAACTTGGATAACACCTTCTGAATTTGATCAGGAGTTTCATCTTTGGATGCTAGTGATACCACCCATGAAAATCGAGAAAAGTCATCTGTAATCACTAAACAATAATAACTACCCTCAATGCTTCGAACATTCACAGGACCAAAAAGATCCATATGAAGTAGCTCTAAAGGAGTCACAATCGAGTTTAAACGTTTAGCCGGATGAGACTTTTTCTTTTGCTTACCTTTCTTACAAGACACACAAACATCATTTAGAGAAAATTTATTCTTTGAAACACCTTCCACCAGATTATGGTTTACCAAATAATTCATCTTCCGGTAATTGATGTGTCCCATACACCGATGCCACATGATAGATTCTTTTTCCGTAGCCTTAGAAATAAAGCATGTAGCCGAAACCGCTGAAGAAGTCTGATTCATGTTCAACACATATAAGTCACGAAATCGAGGAGCTCGTACAACAATCCAATCATCAGGAATTTGGATTCCAGGTTTCAGAATTAAGCACTCTGAACTTGTGAAAGCAGCAGTGTACTGCTTATCACAAATCTGAGAAACACTCAGCAGATTGTGTTGCAACTCTTTTACAAATTGGAATTTGTCAAATGTAATCTTTTCATTACCCATTTTACCTTCACCGGTAATCTTACCCCCTTTATCGCCAGCAAAGGTAACATTTCCTCCTTTAATAGGTTTAACATCTGATAGCAAGGAAATATTACCCGTCATGTGCCTGGATGCTCCACTATCAACGACCCACAAGTTGTTAACAGCTGGCTTTCGAACACCCTGCACATTTTAGCAGATAATTAGTGAGTATCTGGACCCAAGCTTTCAGCTTTGGGTCGACCGGTATCTTCAGAAAAGTCCTTAGTGGCTTTTGAAGTCATTTTAGGCAGCCACTTTTGCCTTATCCCAGAAACCGATGAACCAGTGGTAACATCACTTGAAGATGAACAATCAAATGATTGTTGAGTTTTGAAAAATTTTCCTCGTTTGAAGAATTGTTTTGTGACCACTTTTTCATCGACCTGTTTTGGCTCAGAAACATTTTCAGATTTTTCTAAACTAACAACGGAAGCTCTTTTCTTAGCCAAAACCGGACAATGTTTCCTTAAATGACCCTTCTGATGACAATGATAACACTTTCTACGATCGACAAAAACTGCAGAAAAGTTATCTCCTGATTCAGTTGAAGTGTTACCATTAGTCATATGTTTAACCACTTGACTTGGTTTCTGAGCCCTAAATCTCCTATATTTATTTTTGGGAAGTGGTTTAAACAAAGGACTAATATAACCATTTTGATTATAAAAGCCATACTCATCAACTCCACAGTCTTCAGAATATCTTTTGTATTCACATTTGCTTTTGTTGTTTTCAAACAAACCAAAATCTTGTTCATAATGACTAAAGTCATCATAGAAATCATAGTCATCACAAAAGCCATATGATTCATAGTCAAATCTGTTTGATTTAGCAGAAAAGTGACCATCAGAATTATAAAAATTCCTAGGTGAATACTTTGAAGGTTTTGACTTTGAGAAAAATTTCTGAGCTTTTGGAGTGTGAGACTTGACAGACTTCTGATCATCAGAACTAGTTTTGAGTTTCAACAAAGAACCAGTTTTCACTTGTTCATGATCAGACACACATTTTTCATCTTTATCAGCATAAAACACTTTGGAAACTTTTGTTGGATCAACACAACATAATGGAAATGCCTCATCCAAAAATATGGTATTACTACCTTTCAGACAATACATTTTCACTTTCTTTGACGATTCACCAACTTCAGTTTTACCTTTCTTTTTGTCATCAGAATTCCCAAACTTGACATTTTTCTTGTCATTTTGCTGAACTTTCTGAGGTTTCTTTTGATTGACCTTAGAAACTTCATCAGAATGTCCAAATCCGATGCCATTAAATTTAGCTGATTTCGGTGGAGGTACCGGAATTGAATTCACATCCGGTTTGGTGGTGTTACTGACAGTGACAGACTCACGTTTAAAAAACAAATCAGGTCCTTTTGTAAATTTTATCATTTCAAATTCTTTCATTGTTTTTTCAGTTTCGATGATTTTCTGAGCAGCCTCTAAAGGTGTAAGTTTTACATTCACCGAAACACCAGAGTCGGTTTTGGACATCAGTTTGACAGGCTTTCTCTTATGAGTGCCCGTGGATTTATCAGATGCACCCTCAGCAAACATTGAATAATCAAACACAACAGCTGGTTTGATTTCTGGTTCAGTTGGACCTTTGCCATGAACAATCAGTGGAGGAACTGAAGTACACCATAATTCTTTGAGCACTTCTTTTAAATTTTCATCTTTGCAAAGAAAACTTACAAAGGAAGATGAATTCTTAAAATTCTCTAATTGTCTTTGAAGATCTAATATCTCAATGTTAAAATCAGAAATTTTAGAATTTGCTTCTGCAAGCTTTTTCTCACAAAAAATGTAATCTTCAGTTTTGTTATTTAACTCAAATTTCGTGTTCAGAATCACGGCATGCTCACTTTTTAATTCAGCTTTTACAGCCTCCCACCTTTGTTTGTAAATGGTGACATTTTCTTCTGCTAACATATATTTATCATAATACATGACTTTCTCAGCAGAAAGTTCTTTCAATTGATTAGCAGTTGTCATGCAAAATTCACAAACAGTAGAGTTAACCTGAATATCAGCCATAAAGGCTTGATGACCATCAGCAAAGAAATATTCTCCCGGAAGATCAGGATCATCTTCAACAGCTACATTTTTCTCTTCAGTGCATAGCAAAGCAGACTCATCGGGACAATCTGCAGCCCAGTCATATGCTTCTCCAGTTTAAGATACCAAAGCTTTAGAATCTGAGTTTAATCCACCAGCATTTGTATTTGAACTTGATGGATTACCACTGCTACCTGATGCTTTGTTACTATGAGCAGCATATTTCTGATATAACTTCGAAGTCTCCTATTTCTTTGCCGAGCTACACTCTTTTGCGAAATGACCGTAATTTTGACAATTGTAACATCTGACTTTGGATTTATCAAATCTAAGCTTTCCTTCGGGATTGAGATCTTTTCTGCCTGTTCTCTTCATAAACTTCTTACCCCTTCTGACAATCATAGCCATAGTCTAATTGATATCCATCAATTCTAAATCATCCGGGTCTATTTGTTCATAGTCTTCATCGGTCAATTCAGCACTAGTCAGTTTTCCTGCTATAACTCCATCATACGACGGAACCATCGCTGAAAATAATGCCATAAAGTCATTTGTTGTTTTAGCCGAAAAAGCACTTTGGTTTGAAGTTGGAATAGAGGATGATTGGCTTGAATAAACCGGGTAAGTCACTACAGCTTTTTGAGTAAAAGTATCACTTGTAGAACCCCGAGACACATTTGCTTGGCCACTTGATGTATTTTCAACATAAAATGCAGTTGTTGGTGGATTTGGATTAGCTTTAGCTTTTGCATGCATTGTAGATGCATTCTCACCAAAATATACACCCGGATTTTGAACTTGAACTGGTTGAGATTTAACCCGTTTCATGTCTAACTCCCGAGCCAGCAAATTTCTTGTCAGATCATCATATGTAATGTCATCAAAACCCTTATCATGTGTCATAAGCAAGATATAACCTTCCCACGATGCAGGTAAAGCATCTAAGAGCTTTTCCTTTAGTTCACCCGCTTCTTTACTCACTCCGACTATATCCAGTTCACTCACCAAATGTGATAATCGAGAGATCAAATCATTAATAGTTTCATTTGGAACATGACAGAAATTGTCGAATTCCTTCAACAGCGGTTTTTAAAAACTGTGCTGGCGGACCAGAATAACGATCTCCAGATCAGATTACAACCCGCGGACCAAAATACACTCAGCGGATCAGATTACAACCCGCGAACCAAAATACAATCCGCGGATCAAATCTTGTCACCGGACCAAATACGGATCAAATCGTCCGCCGGATCAGATTATGCGCGGACCAAGTGATACGCTGGAATAACTGTCACGGATCAGATGTGGTCCGCTGAAACTGCCACGGATCAGAATGTGAAGAACTACTGCGCGGACCAACTCTGGACCAGTTTCAAAATCGACAAAAACTCGAAATTTCTGGAAAATTTTGGTTTTCCAGACTTCCAATCACTCCAGAACTCAGCGAAAATGATCCAGAAACAATTTGAACGAAGAAAACATACTGAATTCACGTGAACATGAGTCGGATTAGACGAAATCTTACCAAAAACGTTGTTTCCCTCTCTAAACCCCAAATACCTAACTGTAGATCAATGCAACGAGCAATCCTAAGCTCTGATACCACTTGAGAAGACAGAATCGATCTTGCTAATGCATCATGATCACAGATTTGGTAAACAACAAGGTAAATAACACTTTGTTTATTGCTCAAACCTTTAGAGAGAGAGTTACAGAGAGTTACAGATTACACCTTAGAAACACACACAGTTAACAGCTCAAAACCTCACAACTACTTCTCTCTAAATGAGCTAAACATATATATAGGTGTTCTGGCCAGCGGACCAACTAACCAGCGTACCAGATGGTCCGGCGTACCATCTGGTCCGCACCTGGTCCGCTGAGACCAGAAAACACAAACTAACTATTACAATGACACTTCACCTAGACCTAGCACTAGACACTGAAATATGCTTCAACAGTGTTGTAATTGGTTGTAGGTGTTGTAAATGGTCTTTTACATTGAAAGCCAGATACATATTACACATAAGGATCGAAATAACAATCAAATGGAAATGTTACAGATTCTAAGCCCGAGTCCCACCTCGAGCAATGAGCGCAGTCCTGGTCTTGGTATGGAAGTTGTAGAAGATGGTGGTGAACCATCTCAACTTATGCGTGTGACTGTTAGTGGCCACAAACTGTAAAGCATACTTTTTGGTGCAGTTTATATGAATTTTCTTAATGTTTTGAAGAGAGATTGACCAAAAAAAGAGGAAACCTTTTTAGGTTGCAAAAATGTATTTTTTTCAAGTTTAAATAAACTCTCTTTTAACTTAGAGATGGTTACTAGAGAAAAGAACCATTTGAAAAGAGTTCTCATATATGAATTGAAAATTGACACCTAAATACAAAACTTGACTCAACAACTACTCGCTTATATTGTTTACTTTTTTACCTTTATGTTAATTAAGTTACTTTTTCATTTTTAGAGAGTTTATTTAGGAGACCTACACCATATATATTTCCTAACATACGCTATTGGCATATTGACACATTAGTTATTTATATTATTTAAGGAAAATAAATGCTAATTGCTTTAGATTAACCTAACTTATCTTAATTTGTTACCCAACTTGCTTAACCCGGCACCAACATCTATATAAAATTAGTGGAAGTGAGCACCACATAAACAAATGTCATAATGGTATTGTTGTTCATCGAAATAAGGATCATGAGGTAGTAGGTGCTCTGGACCAATTGCAGGTACTATGGCTTTTCATATATTTAGCAATTATTAAATAAATAAGAATAGATAATAAAACATCCCAACAGCTGGTCGAATAGTGATGTAAAATTAATAGGATGCGGAGAGAGGTGTGCGAAACTTCGGAGCAAAAATATAGTTATTAGTAGTTTAAAATATGTTTTCATTCTCCAAGTTTAATTATTATGATTACAATGACATGTTATGTAACATTATTTATGTGTTCGTTATTATTTCAGTGAGATCTGCAAGACTCGTTATATAGATAGACTACACCGATGCTACGACTGAGAAAGCTAATAAACGTACAATGCGATATATCACAAGATGATTGATAAACTAACAAAAAAATAAGTACCGTATTAGTTGATTTTCGCTGCCGCCATAACAAACGAAAACATAAACAAATACCGCATTGTAGTTTGTTGTGCCGCTGCAACACGCGAACAGAAGATAAATAACACACTATACACTGTCGTCGTCGCAACGCGCGGGCACACGGCTATTATATATATATATATATATATATGTGTGTGTGTGTGTGTGTGTGTGTGTGTGTATGTTGTGAAAACGAGGTAAACACTTAAAATGGTTTTAAACTGAATGGTAGAACTCACTAACGTAAGCTGACTTTTTAAAAGTATGTTTGCTAGGTTCTGCAGAGATGTTTAGAAGTAAAGGCACGAAGCTCGTGAGGATGGGATAATCGGGAAAGCTATCAAGGAAGAGTTTCTGGTAAGCTGTCTTAGTTGTAGTTATGTATAATATCTCTCTTACTGTAGTACTTGGCTTATATAAATAAAAGTTTGAAATTTCCACTGCTTAATATCTCTATTGTGCCATGTGTTCATGAGTAAATCCGACACGTGACCCCTCCTGACGCCAAGTCTAGGAGCGGGTGTCACAGGAATATTATGTTTAAATCAAAGATTCAGCTACACGAGGGCACTTAATGAATTTATACTTAATTTTTAAGTGTTATTTGGCCAATTTTTAATGAATTATGCTTGATAACAAACAGAGTCTTCAGTGAAGCTGTTTATCAAGAATTCCATTTTATATCTCTATATTAGATCTTAGCTATCTTAGATCTTCTCCGAGGTATGTCTTTCTAATTTTTATTTAGAGTTTTCTACTTCATGAATTTACAAGGGTGTAATTTCTAGAGGCTGCTTTTGTAGCTAACTCTGAAGTTACTGATCTTGTTAATTCAATTTACTGTTTCTTATATTTCCATTTTCACATGTCAGATTCTTAAATTGATTAACCATGAATGAATTCATCTGGGTTGACTGTAATCTTTCATCAGGTTAAAGTTCCTAATTGTCAATATGTCCTTAGATTGGTCAAAGTTGATGATGCTAGGTTAGAAATTTTCTGTTAAATGTGCTTACTTGATCCAACAATGCTCTCACATGACATCACTTAATCTACATGCATAATACTCGGTGTGTTGACCATCTATTTGATTTTTCTCCCTATATGGACACTAAATTATGTCTTGCAAGTTTCTTGATCAATATAAGGCTCTCAAACTGTCTAATTTGTGAATCTTATGCTAATCTTAGCAAATATGTCCATGTTAGTCAATCCTGAACATGTAAAACTAGAAATATACATATATCCACCACTAAGTGTTTAAACAGGAAAATTGTGTCGTTATTACCTGAATTATGTTGTTTGTGACTTGTATGATTATGAGTTAGAAAATTCACAGGTTTAGGGGGAATCAAATACAATTGTTTCCTTCTTGGACAAAATTGAATTAGGTTGGGTGAATTAATTTACCTCATTTTATTACTACCAATTTTTATTTTTTGAACCTAATCTTCTCATGAATTTTCAAATTCATTTTCTAAAAAGCTTAAGAAATGAACATGTCAAGTACATTATACTGTGCAAGTAAATATCCGTTAAAAAATTAGAATATGATAGTGTGTTTCACCATTCTAGGAATCTGCTATGTTGAATTTCTTTTATGCCTTTGATTCTTCAACATATAGCTCTGTCATTATCCCTGTTTTTGTGTGACATGACATTTACTTGTAAAATTAAATTGGCTGTAATTATGTTATCTCACTTGTGCAGATGCCTCCTAGACGAGCGGGGAATGAGCCTATTGGTTATGGAGTTACACACAATCAGTTCTATGTTTTCAACAGAGAATGGAGACATGTAGAACAATTTGAGACAACTTTCCCGATTCTAGAGCATTCCAATTAGAGTCATAGTATTCTGCTAGAACTCCCGATCTACAAATCCATTGTAGAAAGATTTTGGAACAATGCTCATATCGTGACGAATGAGAATGGAACTCAACATTTAAGCTCCAGAATACAAGACACAGATGTGGAGATCACAGAGGAAATGATTAGAACAACTCTTAATCTGAACGATGCCAACACTCCTACCAGTTTCACAAAAGCCGAATGGCATGAGACTATAAGGAATATGGGATACTTGGGAGAGCTTGAGCTTTAATCAACACCACATGATCAACAAGCCTCCATTTCCTGTCAACTAGAGGGTGATCATTACCTTCTTCTTACTCACCTTTTCCCAAAGGAGATCAGGAAATAATGACTTCAAAGAAGAACTTGCCTGGGCCATTCATGGCTTTGTCAAAGGAGTTGGATTTAATCTATCCAGAATTCTTCTCTAATGCATGATCGGAAAATTATCTCCAACTGGTCGAGCCAAGAAGTTTTTCATGTATCCCAAGTTTGTCCAAGCAATCATGATTCACTTCTATCCAAATCTAGAGCAGGTTGGTGATACTTTTATACCTCGAAAGACTGATAGTGAATCCTACAGAAAATACTTACTTGGCCAATATAACGGACCTGATGTACCTCTCTTTCCTGAGTTTTTAGAGAGACTAGGAGTTGAAGTTAATCATGATGAAGATCAGGGAGATAATGCAGGAGATGCAGAAATGCATCATGCAGAAGCAAATGTTGCTACTCAAGAGGATCTGAACCTTGACGAGAATGCTCCAGTTAATGTCGAGCAGATACATCAATGGCGATCCATTGAAGACCTTGGGAATGTCCAAGGTGAAAATTCTAAATCTAGCAGTGGTTCAAACGATGGATCTTGTGATGAATCTCCCGTAAATCAAACATTGAGCCTACAAGTGGTTCTAGATATCAAGCATCCGAGTCATCTTAGACTCTGATTCATCTGATGCCAGGGCTCCACCCAAGAAAAGACAGAAGACTAGAACTGACACCGCTAGTTCTTCTGGTAAAAAGAAACAAGAAGAAAATCACCATTTGTAGAATCATCTAATACTTTACATGTTAGACCTCCATTTGACTCTGACAATGATACTATACCTGTTAGAGCTCCATTTGACAGGGAAAGACGAGCAAAGTCAGATGAAGATAGATTGAAACTACCAGTCCACAGACGAGCGTTTCCATCCGAAAGTTATTGATACTGGTAACCCATTTAACATCCATCTCTGCTGAGTCTACGGCTGCTGCCACTGCAATGCAGACTGTTACAGCTAAAACTACAGTTGTACATGCAGAAATAACAGAAAGTGTAGTTGAATCTCGACCTGAAACGGATCCTGTTGAAGCTGGTGCGTCTTGAAACACTAAAGAATATATTATGGAGCTTGAGACTGAAGTCGAGAACCTTCACCACTTAAACTCTAAGTTATCTGGCGATCTACAGCATGTTAACCATGTTATTGCTGAACAAGATGCTGAAATCAAAAGGTTGAACTGACCAGGAGCCCGTTATGACAACTCCATAAGAACCTATCCAACAAAGGCTAATTCCTGGTGTCTCTAGAGAACATGCTGAAATCCAACGGAGGCATGATATAGAAGAGCAAAAAAGAAGAGAACGAATATACAAGCTTGCTGATGAAATCATTGTAGCTAACTAAAATTGCGTGAGCGTCGGATCGTCTACTCGGTCGTATCGAAATCAATGTAAAACGTGAAGGCAAGGAGTAAATAGAAAAGACTTGTATTAACCACAGAGAGATTACATAGTGAAACGCACACAGTAGAATGGACAAGTGTTTTAAACTCTATACAAGACAAGCTATGTATAGATGAACAAACTATGCAAAACCACGATCATCCGAACTGTCAGTTCGGACAAGTTTGTGTGAGTTCAAACTGGCAGTTCGCGTTCAGTTCGGGTCAACACATCTTTGTAACTCTTTGTCTTGTTTTTTATACTTCACATGACGACCTAGAATTATGCATCAACAAACTCCCCCTCGACATGTGCAGTATCAACTTCCACTTAAAATTGTATCTTCAATCTAACTCTTCCTCAACTTGACGATGAGTATGATCTCGAATACTTGACATTATAGCGCGTGTAAACTCCTTTTATCAACAGCTTCAGAAGACTTGAAGTTGTGATGTTCTCTTGCTACTTAAAAACCATCCAACATAAATAATCTTGGCGCAAAACGTCTCTTCGAGACTCCAAGATACTTTTGACTTTGAAATTTGATTTCGTATTCCGTGTTGATCAACTAAAAAGAAATGAGAAAATAAAATCTTTTTGATTTTTTCAAATCTTTATATCAAAACACACCAAAAATCTTTTTGGTATTTTCTGATAATGAAAAGTAAATACAATACAGAATCAAACACTATTTTTGTCTTTTGCGAGAAAAATCACGACTTGGGATCATATTGGACATAACATGCTGAACTACACTTCAATTTCGATTATTGTAGCACATAAGCTATTTCGATTGCAGATATATTTTGTCCAACTTTAAACTCAGGCAAAATCATACTCATAACATTCGGATATGTTAAGGTATTGACCAATGTACCCCACACTATCAGACATACTCATATATGCTTTGCTTATCACATTTTGTGATTTCACTTGTGATTTATCACATAGTGATTGTATACATGATATAGTCAACTGTGTTCCACGCAAAAATAAATAAGAACGTTAAATCATCTACCTTAAGGTCGATCTTTTGATACGCAGATAAGGCCTCGATTTAACAAATTAAGAAAATAAAACAGGTTGAAAATGTATAACTCAACAACAATCAGGTAAGTCTTGTGAACACGCAGAGAAAGTCCGATGAGTTATACGAACCACCAAAGAAATTAAAGTAGAACCTTAAATGAAAAACTATCAGGTCGGTCTTGTGGACACGCAGAGATAGTACGATCATTTAAGAAAATAAAGAATATCAAACAAGTTTACATCTGTGAAAATGGAACACATGTATACACAGTGACTTCTCATTTTCTTTTCACATCTTTTTTTCTTGATATATCATGAGATATGCATCAAGATGTTGTCCACTAGGTCAAGCATCAGATTTAGTGTATATCACATTAGTATACTTTCTGATTTGCTGAGCCTACCTAGCACATCAAACAATGGTCTTATGGCTTTTTCACTTACTTTATCCATGATTCAGATGATGTAAGCCAATGTACCATCATTTCCCAATCATGTCGGATACAATTTCTCATTTTTCAATGTTTTTGACATTTTGCATTTTTCATTGTTTTTGCCTTTTCAAATTTTCTCCCCCTAAAAATGACAAACTCTATTTTTAGATTTTCATTTTAACTATTTAAAAAACAACACACTATTTTTTTATTTTTTTCAAAAAAAAAAAAGAAACTCCCCCTCAAAATGAGACGGAGTGAAAAACAAATAAAATTTTTGATCAACCAACACGAATACTAACAGTTTAGCATTTTGAAAACAAAATTGATTTGGAAATTCAATATAAGTTATCACAGATATTTCACAATTAGCAATTTTCCAATAGTCTGAATTGGCCTTGGAAACAATTAGTTGCTCTGGGATCGACATGATTTAACAGCGTCGGGTAACCCGGTGTCTTCCACATAGTCTGAATTGGCCTTGGAAACAATCTTTGGTTTCCATATTTTTAAAGATTTTGATTTTTTATTAGAACCTGAATCAGTATCAACCGGCGTACTCGGTTTGAACCAAGATGGCTTACGAGTTGATTTGGCTTTTGTAGACCATAGGTCATAAAAAAATTGACCTTTTTTATCCACATATTTAGCAGCATTGTGGATATATGCAGTCTTCAGACAATCAACAGCAAGATGTCTAGGTTGATGACAAGCATAACAAAGTCTTTCACGAAGTTTGAAAACATTTGAAAAGTTCTTTGAATTTTGAGAACCAGAAGAATTATCAGAGCCAAAATTATCAAAGCATTCATAAGAATCATACCTCGGAGATGGACTCTGTGAAGGTACCTTTGATTCAGATGAAGAACCTCCAGAAGAATAAAAAACTTGATTTGTTTGAGAAGGTGTTTTCTTTTGAGTTTTGATCTTTAATACTTTCTCTTTCTTCTTTGATGTTGGAGCTTGAACAGGAACATCTTAAATTTCAAATCCCAAATCTTTGTGCTTGAAACCCGAAACCTTTTTAGATTCAGATTGAGAACCAAAAGCATCTATCCCTTTTACTTCTCTAGTAAAGTGAGCTTTAATTTCCTTCAGCTTGTTCTCTTGCACTAAAGATTTAGCAACTTCCTCTTCAGATGAAGAACTTGAGCATTGTTAAACGTTTTCAAAAATATTTTCATCTTTCAGAAATGATGAACTTGAAACAAACGTTGGAGCTTCAGGAAAAGTAACTTTCTTCTTTGAGTTATATTTCTTTTTCTTAGTTGGTGTTGCAAACTTAGAATAATCAAGCATTTCATCTTTGGGATCAAGAGGAGCAGAAGTAAATTATGATAAATCCACCGGTTGAGGAACCTTGTGAATATCGTTTTCTTTGGAACTATCCACATTCCGATCCTTCTTATACAAGAAATTCAGTAAAGTCGGTGATAAGTTGCAATTCTTGACTTGCCTTTGTAATTCCAGAATTTCCAGCTTTTTAAGAAACTTTCTGTTGAGCAGCAAACACCTCTTTTTGTGACTTAATGAATTTTTCATTGAGTTCATTTTACTCATACGTTTGCAACTTTCTGATTTGACATTCAGCTAAAACTTCTTATGTAACTTTCTCCCACTTCTTTTTGAATATTTCTACATCCTTTGTTAAAACTTCATTCTTATCTCGAAGAAGTACATTTGAATCTTGAAATGTAGATAATTTCGTTTGAAGTATCTCAATTGTATTGGCAGATTCAACAACAAGTGCATTTGCTTGTTCGTATTTCTGCTGAACCGGATAACTCTTTTCAAATAACGCTTCAAAATCCTCAGCGATTTCTTTAGCGTCAGCTTTTGCCTTAGCACACTCTTCAACCAAAACTGA